>JALIGW010000053.1:3603311-4116305 GCA_023053685.1 Diadophis punctatus similis | reverse complement strand
CTTTTGACACAGAGCTCAGAAATGAAAAGGAAACACATATTCATGTTCCCTAGGGTCTGGAAAGCCAAATCTCACACCCTTTTCAGTTCCGAGCATTCCCTGAGGAGTTAGCCCAAGACGTATCTCAGAATTTGCTTCAGGACTCATTTCAGCCAGAAAACCTCACTTTTGACACAGAGCTCAGAAATGAAAAAGAAACACATATTCATGTTCCACAGGGCTGGAAAGCGGATTCTCACACCATTTTCAGATCCCGAGCTTTCCCTGAGGAGTTAGACCAAGACATATCTCGAATTTACCTTAGGACTGAATTCAGCCCGAAAACCTCACTTTTGACACAGAGCTCAGAAAAGAAAAGGAAACACATATTCCTGTTCCCTAGGGTCCTGGAAAGCAAAATCTCACACCATTTTCAGGTCCGAGCTTTCCCTGAGGTGTTAGACCAAGCATATCTCAGAATTTGTCTTAGGACTCCATTTCAGCCAGAAAACCTCACTTTTCACACAGAGCTCAGAATGAAAAAGAACACATATTCATCTTTCCCAGTGTCTGGAAAGCCAGTATCTCACACCATTGTCTGATCCGAGCTTTCCCTGTGGAGTTAGACCACGATGTATCTCAGAATTTACCTTAGGAGAGAATTCAGCCCGAAAACCTCACTTTTGACACAGAGCTCAGAAATGAAAAGGAAACACATATTCATGTTCCCTAGGGTCTGGAAAGCCAAAATCTCACACCCTTTTCAGTTCCGAGCATTCCCTGAGGAGTTTGCCCCAAGACGTATCTCAGATTTGCTTTAGGACTCATTTCAGCCAGAAAACTTCACTTTTGACACAGAGCTCAGAAATGAAAAGGAAACACATATCATGTTTCCAGGTTCTGGGAAGCCAAAATCACACACTATTTTCAGATCCGAGCTTTCCTGGAGGAGTTAGACCAAGGCGTATCTCAGAATTTGCCTTAGGGCTTATTTCAGTCAGAAAACTTCACTTTTGACACAGAGCTTAGAAAAGAAAAGAAACACTATTCATGTTCCCCAGGGTCCGGAAAGCGAATTCTCACACCATTTTCAGATCCAAGCTTTCCCTGTGGAGTTAGCCCAAGACGTATCTCAGAATTTGCCATTGAACTAAATTCAGCCAGAAAACCTCACTTTTGACACAGAGCTCAGAAATGAAAAGGAAACACATATTCATGTTTCCCAGGGTCTGGAAAGCCAAAAGATCACACCATTTTAAGATCCGAGCTTTCCTGAGGAGGTTAGCCCAAGGCGTACATCATAATTTGCCTTAGGGCTCATTTCAGCAGAAAACTTCACTTTTGACACAGAGCTCAGAAATGAAAAGGATACACATATTCATGTTTCCCAATGTCTGGAAAGCCAAATCTCACATCATTTTCAGATCCGAACTTTCCCTGTGGAGTTAGCCCAAGACGTATCTCAGAATCTGCCATTGAACTCAATTCAGCCAGAAAACTTCACTTTTGACACAGAGCTCAGAAATGAAAAAGAAACACATATTCATGTTTCCCAGGGTCTGGAAAGCAAAAATCTCACCATTTTCAGATCCGAGCTTTCCCTGAGGAGTTAGACCAAGGCATATCTCAGAAGTTGTCTTAGGACTCATTTCAGCCAGAAAACCTCACTTTTCACACAGAGCTCAGAAATGAAAAAGAACACCATATTCCTGTTCCCTAGGTTCTGGAAAGCCAGTATCTCACACCATTGTCTGATCCGAGCTTTCCCTGTGGAGTTAGACCAAAACGTATCTCAGAATTTACCTTAGGAGAGAATTCAGCCCGAAAACCTCTCACTTTTGACACAGAGCTCAGAAATGAAAAAGAAACACATATTCATGTTTCCCAGTGTCTGGAAAGCCAAAATCTCACACCATTTTCAGATCCGAGCTTTCCCTGAGGAGTTAGACCAAGGCATATCTCAGAATTTGTCTTAGGACTCATTTCAGCCAGAAAACCTCACTTTGACACAGAGCTCAGAAATGAAAAGGAAACACATATTCATGTTCCCTAGGGTCTGGAAAGCCAAAATCTGACACCTTTTTCAGTTCCGAGCATTCCCTGAGGAGTTAGCCCAAGACGTATCTCAGAATTTGCTTTAGGACTCATTTCAGCCAGAAAACCTCACTTTGACACAGAGCTCAGAAATGAAAAAGAAACACTATTCATGTTCCACAGGGTCTGGGAAAGCCGAATTCTCACACCATTTTCAGATCCGAGCTTTCCCTGAGGAGTTAGACCCAAGACATATCTCAGAATTTACCTTAGGACTGGAATTCAGCCCGAAAACCTCACTTTTGACACAGAGCTCAGAAAAGAAAAGAAACACATATTCATGTTTCCCAGGGTCTGGAAAGCCAAAATCATACACCATTTTCAGGTCCGAGCTTTCCCTGAGGAGTTAGACCAAAGAGTATCTCAGAATTTGCCTTAGGACTCATTCAGCCAGAAACCTCACTTTTGACACAGAGCTCAGAAATGAAAAAGAACATATTCATGTTCCCTAGGGTCTGGAAAGCCAAAATCTCACACCATTTTCAGGTCCGAGCTTTCCCTGAGGAGTTAGACCATGGAGTATCTCAGAATTTGCCTTAGACTCATTTCAGCCAGAAAACCTCACTTTTGACACAGAGTTCAGAAATGAAAAAGAAACACATATTCATGTTCCCCAGGGTCTGGAAAGCCGAATTCTCACACCATTTTCAGATCCGAGCTTTCCTGAGGAGTTTGCCCAAGGCTATGGGCTCAGAATTTGCCATTGAACTCAATTCAGCCAGAAAACCTCACTTTTGACACAGAGCTCAGAAATGAAAAGGAAACACATATTCATGTTTCCCCAGGTTCTGGGAAGCCAAAATCACACACTATTTTCAGATCCGAGCTTTCCTGGAGGAGTTAGACCAAGGCGTATCTCAGAATTTGCCTTAGGGCTTATTTCAGTCAGAAAACTTCACTTTTGACACAGAGCTTAGAAAAGAAAAGGAAACACATATTCATGTTCCCCAGGGTCTGGAAAGCCAGTATCTCACAGCATTTTCAGATCCAAGCTTTCCCTGTGGAGTTAGCCGAAGACGTATCTCAGAATCTGCCATTGACGTCAATTCAGCCAGAAAACCTCACTTTTGACACAGAGCTCAGAAATGAAAAGGGAAACATATATTCATGTTTCCCAGGTTCTGGAAAGCCGAATTCTCACACCATTTTCAGATCCGAGCTTTCCCTGAGGAGTTAGACCAAGACATATCTCAGAATTTGTCTTAGGACTCATTTCAGCCAGAAAACCTCACTTTTCACACAGAGCTCAGAAATGAAAAAGAAACACATATTCATGTTCCACAGGGTCTGGAAAGCCGAATTCTCACACCCTTTTCAGTTCCGAGCATTCCCTGAGGAGTTAGACCAAGACGTATCTCAGAATTTGCTTTAGGACTCATTTCAGCCAGAAAACCTCACTTTTGACACAGAGCTCAGAATGAAAAAGAAACACATATTCATGTTCCACAGGGTCTGGAAAGCCGAATTTTCACACCATTTTCAGATCCGAGCTTTCCCTGTGGAGTTAGACCAAGACGTATCTCAGAATTTACCTTAGGAGAGAATTCAGCCCCGAAAACCTCACTTTTGACACAGAGCTCAGAATGAAAAGAAACACATATTCATGTTCCCTAGGGTCTGGAAAGCCAAAATCTCACACCCTTTTCAGTTCCGAGCATTCCCTGAGGAGTTAGCCCAAGACGTATCTCAGAATTTGCTTTAGGACTCATTTCAGCCAGAAACCTCACTTTTGACACAGAGCTCAGAAATGAAAAAGAAACACATATTCATGTTCCACAGGGTCTGGAAAGCCGAATTCTCACACCATTTTCAGATCCGAGCTTTCCCTGAGGAGTTAGACCAAGACATATCTCAGAATTTACCTTAGGACTGAATTCAGCCCGAAAACCTCACTTTTGACACAGAGCTCAGAAAAGAAAAAGAAACACATATTCATCTTTCCCAGTGTCTGGAAAGCCAGTATCTCACACCATTGTCTGATCCTAGCTTTCCTGTGGAGTTAGACCAAGACGTATCTCAGAATTTACCTTAGGAGAGAATTCAGCCCGAAAACCTCACTTTTGACACAGAGCTCAGAAATGAAAAGGAAACACATATTCATGTTCCCTAGGGTCTGGAAAGCCAAAATCTCACACCCTTTTCAGTTCCGAGCATTCCCTGAGGAGTTTGCCCAAGACGTATCTCAGAATTTGCTTTAGGACTCATTCAGCAAGAAAACCTCACTTTTGACACAGAGCTCAGAAATGAAAAAGAAACACATATTCATGTTCCCCAGGGTCTGGAAAGCCGAATTCTCACACCATTTTCAGATCCGAGCTTTCCTGAGGAGTTTGCCCAAGGCGTACTTCATAATTTGCCTTAGGGCTCATTTCAGCCGGAAAACTCACTTTTGACACAGAGCTCAGAAATGAAAAGGAAACACATATTCATGTTTCCCAGGTTCTGGGAAGCCAAAATCACACACTATTTTCAGATCCAAGCTTTCCTGGAGGAGTTAGACCAAGGCGTATCTCAGAATTTGCCTTAGGGCTTATTTCAGTCAGAAAACTTCACTTTTGACACAGAGCTTAGAAAAGAAAAGGAAACACATATTCATGTTCCCCAGGGTCTGGAAAGCCGAATTCTCACACCATTTTCAGATCCAAGCTTTCCCTGAGGAATTAGCCCAAGACGTATCTCATAATTTGCCATTGAACTTAATTCAGCCAGAAAACCTCACTTTTGACACAGAGCTCAGAAATGAAAAAGAAACACATATTCATGTTCCCCAGGGTCTGGAAAGCCGAATTCTCACACCATTTTCAAATCCGAGCTTTCCCTGTGGTGTTAGCCCTAGACGTATCTCAGAATTTGCCTTAGGACTCATTTCAGCTAGAAAACCTCACTTTTGACACAGAGCTCAGAAATGAAAAGGAAACACATATTCATGTTTCCCAGGGTCTGGAAAGCCAAAATCTCACACCATTTTAAGATCCGAGCTTTCCCTGAGGAGTTAGCCCAAGGCGTACATCATAATTTGCCTTAGGGCTCATTTCAGCCAGAAAACTTCACTTTTGACACAGAGCTCAGAAATGAAAAAGAAACACATATTCATGTTTCCCAGTGTCTGGAAAGCCAAAATCTCACACCATTTTCAGATCCGAGCTTTCCCTGAGGAGTTAGACCAAGGCATATCTCAGAATTTGTCTTAGGACTCATTTCAGCCAGAAAACCTCACTTTTGACACAGAGCTCAGAAATGAAAAAGAAACACATATTCATGTTCCACAGGGTCTGGAAAGCCGAATTCTCACACCCTTTTCAGTTCCGAGCATTCCCTGAGGAGTTAGACCAAGACGTATCTCAGAATTTGCTTTAGGACTCATTTCAGCCAGAAAACCTCACTTTTGACACAGAGCTCAGAAATGAAAAAGAAACACATATTCATGTTCCACAGGGTCTGGAAAGCCGAATTTTCACACCATTTTCAGATCCGAGCTTTCCCTGTGGAGTTAGACCAAGACGTATCTCAGAATTTACCTTAGGAGAGAATTCAGCCCGAAAACCTCACTTTTGACACAGAGCTCAGAAATGAAAAGGAAACACATATTCATGTTCCCTAGGGTCTGGAAAGCCAAAATCTCACACCCTTTTCAGTTCCGAGCATTCCCTGAGGAGTTTGCCCAAGACGTATCTCAGAATTTGCTTTAGGACTCATTTCAGCCAGAAAACTTCACTTTTGACACAGAGCTCAGAAATGAAAAGGAAACACATATTCATGTTTCCCAGGTTCTGGGAAGCCAAAATCACACACTATTTTCAGATCCGAGCTTTCCTGGAGGAGTTAGACCAAGGCGTATCTCAGAATTCGCCTAAGGGCTTATTTCAGTCAGAAAACTTCACTTTTGACACAGAGCTTAGAAAAGAAAAGGAAACACATATTCATGTTCCCCAGGGTCCGGAAAGCCGAATTCTCACACCATTTTCAGATCCAAGCTTTCCCTGTGGAGTTAGCCCAAGACGTATCTCAGAATTTGCCTTAGGACTCAATTCAGTCAGAAAACCTCACTTTTGACACACAGCTCAGAAATGAAAAAGAAACACATATTCCTGTTCCCTAGGGTCTGGAAACCCGAATTTTCACACCATTTTCAGATCCAAGCTTTCCCTGAGGAATTAGCCCAAGACGTATCTCATAATTTGCCATTGAACTAAATTCAGCCAGAAAACCTCACTTTTGACACAGAGCTCAGAAATGAAAAGGAAACACATATTCATGTTTCCCAGGGTCTAGAAAGCCAAAAGATCACACCATTTTAAGATCCGAGCTTTCCCTGAGGAGTTAGCCCAAGGCGTACATCATAATTTGCCTTAGGGCTCATTTCAGCCAGAAAACTTCACTTTTGACACAGAGCTCAGAAATGAAAAGGATACACATATTCATGTTTCCCAATGTCTGGAAAGCCAAAATCTCACATCATTTTCAGATCCGAACTTTCCCTGTGGAGTTAGCCCAAGACGTATCTCAGAATCTGCCATTGAACTCAATTCAGCCAGAAAACTTCACTTTTGACACAGAGCTCAGAAATGAAAAAGAAACACATATTCATGTTTCCCAGGGTCTGGAAAGCAAAAATCTCACACCATTTTCAGATCCGAGCTTTCCCTGAGGAGTTAGACCAAGGCATATCTCAGAAGTTGTCTTAGGACTCATTTCAGCCAGAAAACCTCACTTTTCACACAGAGCTCAGAAATGAAAAAGAAACACATATTCCTGTTCCCTAGGTTCTGGAAAGCCAGTATCTCACACCATTGTCTGATCCGAGCTTTCCCTGTGGAGTTAGACCAAAACGTATCTCAGAATTTACCTTAGGAGAGAATTCAGCCCGAAAACCTCACTTTTGACACAGAGCTCAGAAATGAAAAAGAAACACATATTCATGTTTCCCAGTGTCTGGAAAGCCAAAATCTCACACCATTTTCAGATCCGAGCTTTCCCTGAGGAGTTAGACCAAGGCATATCTCAGAATTTGTCTTAGGACTCATTTCAGCCAGAAAACCTCACTTTTGACACAGAGCTCAGAAATGAAAAGGAAACACATATTCATGTTCCCTAGGGTCTGGAAAGCCAAAATCTGACACCTTTTTCAGTTCCGAGCATTCCCTGAGGAGTTAGCCCAAGACGTATCTCAGAATTTGCTTTAGGACTCATTTCAGCCAGAAAACCTCACTTTTGACACAGAGCTCAGAAATGAAAAAGAAACACATATTCATGTTCCACAGGGTCTGGAAAGCCGAATTCTCACACCATTTTCAGATCCGAGCTTTCCCTGAGGAGTTAGACCAAGACATATCTCAGAATTTACCTTAGGACTGAATTCAGCCCGAAAACCTCACTTTTGACACAGAGCTCAGAAAAGAAAAAGAAACACATATTCATGTTTCCCAGGGTCTGGAAAGCCAAAATCATACACCATTTTCAGGTCCGAGCTTTCCCTGAGGAGTTAGACCAAAGAGTATCTCAGAATTTGCCTTAGGACTCATTTCAGCCAGAAAACCTCACTTTTGACACAGAGCTCAGAAATGAAAAAGAAACATATTCATGTTCCCTAGGGTCTGGAAAGCCAAAATCTCACACCATTTTCAGGTCCGAGCTTTCCCTGAGGAGTTAGACCATGGAGTATATCAGAATTTGCCTTAGGACTCATTTCAGCCAGAAAACCTCACTTTTGACACAGAGTTCAGAAATGAAAAAGAAACACATATTCATGTTCCCCAGGGTCTGGAAAGCCGAATTCTCACACCATTTTCAGATCCGAGCTTTCCCTGAGGAGTTTGCCCAAGGCGTATCTCAGAATTTGCCATTGAACTCAATTCAGCCAGAAAACCTCACTTTTGACACAGAGCTCAGAAATGAAAAGGAAACACATATTCATGTTTCCCAGGTTCTGGGAAGCCAAAATCACACACTATTTTCAGATCCGAGCTTTCCTGGAGGAGTTAGACCAAGGCGTATCTCCGAATTTGCCTTAGGGCTTATTTCAGTCAGAAAACTTCACTTTTGACACAGAGCTTAGAAAAGAAAAGGAAACACATATTCATGTTCCCCAGGGTCTGGAAAGCCAGTATCTCACAGCATTTTCAGATCCAAGCTTTCCCTGTGGAGTTAGCCGAAGACGTATCTCAGAATCTGCCATTGACGTCAATTCAGCCAGAAAACCTCACTTTTGACACAGAGCTCAGAAATGAAAAGGAAACATATATTCATGTTTCCCAGGTTCTGGAAAGCCGAATTCTCACACCATTTTCAGATCCGAGCTTTCCCTGAGGAGTTAGACCAAGACATATCTCAGAATTTGTCTTAGGACTCATTTCAGCCAGAAAACCTCACTTTTCACACAGAGCTCAGAAATGAAAAAGAAACACATATTCATGTTCCACAGGGTCTGGAAAGCCGAATTCTCACACCCTTTTCAGTTCCGAGCATTCCCTGAGGAGTTAGACCAAGACGTATCTCAGAATTTGCTTTAGGACTCATTTCAGCCAGAAAACCTCACTTTTGACACAGAGCTCAGAAATGAAAAAGAAACACATATTCATGTTCCACAGGGTCTGGAAAGCCGAATTTTCACACCATTTTCAGATCCGAGCTTTCCCTGTGGAGTTAGACCAAGACGTATCTCAGAATTTACCTTAGGAGAGAATTCAGCCCGAAAACCTCACTTTTGACACAGAGCTCAGAAATGAAAAGGAAACACATATTCATGTTCCCTAGGGTCTGGAAAGCCAAAATCTCACACCCTTTTCAGTTCCGAGCATTCCCTGAGGAGTTAGCCCAAGACGTATCTCAGAATTTGCTTTAGGACTCATTTCAGCCAGAAAACCTCACTTTTGACACAGAGCTCAGAAATGAAAAAGAAACACATATTCATGTTCCACAGGGTCTGGAAAGCCGAATTCTCACACCATTTTCAGATCCGAGCTTTCCCTGAGGAGTTAGACCAAGACATATCTCAGAATTTACCTTAGGACTGAATTCAGCCCGAAAACCTCACTTTTGACACAGAGCTCAGAAAAGAAAAAGAAACACATATTCATCTTTCCCAGTGTCTGGAAAGCCAGTATCTCACACCATTGTCTGATCCGAGCTTTCCCTGTGGAGTTAGACCAAGACGTATCTCAGAATTTACCTTAGGAGAGAATTCAGCCCGAAAACCTCACTTTTGACACAGAGCTCAGAAATGAAAAGGAAACACATATTCATGTTCCCTAGGGTCTGGAAAGCCAAAATCTCACACCCTTTTCAGTTCCGAGCATTCCCTGAGGAGTTTGCCCAAGACGTATCTCAGAATTTGCTTTAGGACTCATTTCAGCCAGAAAACCTCACTTTTGACACAGAGCTCAGAAATGAAAAAGAAACACATATTCATGTTCCACAGGGTCTGGAAAGCTGAATTCTCACACCATTTTCAGATCCGAGCTTTCCCTGTGGAGTTAGACCAAGACGTATCTCAGAATTTACCTTAGGAGAGAATTCAGCCCGAAAACCTCACTTTTGACACAGAGCTCAGAAATGAAAAGAAAACACATATTCATGTTCCCTAGGGTCTGGAAAGCCAAAATCTCACACCCTTTTCAGTTCCGAGCATTCCCTGAGGAGTTAGCCCAAGACGTATCTCAGAATTTGCCATTGAACTAAATTCAGCCAGAAAACCTCACTTTTGACACAGAGCTCAGAAATGAAAAGGAAACACATATTCATGTTTCCCAGGGTCTAGAAAGCCAAAAGATCACACCATTTTAAGATCCGAGCTTTCCCTGAGGAGTTAGCCCAAGGCGTACATCATAATTTGCCTTAGGGCTCATTTCAGCCAGAAAACTTCACTTTTGACACAGAGCTCAGAAATGAAAAGGATACACATATTCATGTTTCCCAATGTCTGGAAAGCCAAAATCTCACATCATTTTCAGATCCGAACTTTCCCTGTGGAGTTAGCCCAAGACGTATCTCAGAATCTGCCATTGAACTCAATTCAGCCAGAAAACTTCACTTTTGACACAGAGCTCAGAAATGAAAAAGAAACACATATTCATGTTTCCCAGGGTCTGGAAAGCAAAAATCTCACACCATTTTCAGATCCGAGCTTTCCCTGAGGAGTTAGACCAAGGCATATCTCAGAAGTTGTCTTAGGACTCATTTCAGCCAGAAAACCTCACTTTTCACACAGAGCTCAGAAATGAAAAAGAAACACATATTCCTGTTCCCTAGGTTCTGGAAAGCCAGTATCTCACACCATTGTCTGATCCGAGCTTTCCCTGTGGAGTTAGACCAAAACGTATCTCAGAATTTACCTTAGGAGAGAATTCAGCCCGAAAACCTCACTTTTGACACAGAGCTCAGAAATGAAAAAGAAACACATATTCATGTTTCCCAGTGTCTGGAAAGCCAAAATCTCACACCATTTTCAGATCCGAGCTTTCCCTGAGGAGTTAGACCAAGGCATATCTCAGAATTTGTCTTAGGACTCATTTCAGCCAGAAAACCTCACTTTTGACACAGAGCTCAGAAATGAAAAGGAAACACATATTCATGTTCCCTAGGGTCTGGAAAGCCAAAATCTGACACCTTTTTCAGTTCCGAGCATTCCCTGAGGAGTTAGCCCAAGACGTATCTCAGAATTTGCTTTAGGACTCATTTCAGCCAGAAAACCTCACTTTTGACACAGAGCTCAGAAATGAAAAAGAAACACATATTCATGTTCCACAGGGTCTGGAAAGCCGAATTCTCACACCATTTTCAGATCCGAGCTTTCCCTGAGGAGTTAGACCAAGACATATCTCAGAATTTACCTTAGGACTGAATTCAGCCCGAAAACCTCACTTTTGACACAGAGCTCAGAAAAGAAAAAGAAACACATATTCATGTTTCCCAGGGTCTGGAAAGCCAAAATCATACACCATTTTCAGGTCCGAGCTTTCCCTGAGGAGTTAGACCAAAGAGTATCTCAGAATTTGCCTTAGGACTCATTTCAGCCAGAAAACCTCACTTTTGACACAGAGCTCAGAAATGAAAAAGAAACATATTCATGTTCCCTAGGGTCTGGAAAGCCAAAATCTCACACCATTTTCAGGTCCGAGCTTTCCCTGAGGAGTTAGACCATGGAGTATATCAGAATTTGCCTTAGGACTCATTTCAGCCAGAAAACCTCACTTTTGACACAGAGTTCAGAAATGAAAAAGAAACACATATTCATGTTCCCCAGGGTCTGGAAAGCCGAATTCTCACACCATTTTCAGATCCGAGCTTTCCCTGAGGAGTTTGCCCAAGGCGTATCTCAGAATTTGCCATTGAACTCAATTCAGCCAGAAAACCTCACTTTTGACACAGAGCTCAGAAATGAAAAGGAAACACATATTCATGTTTCCCAGGTTCTGGGAAGCCAAAATCACACACTATTTTCAGATCCGAGCTTTCCTGGAGGAGTTAGACCAAGGCGTATCTCCGAATTTGCCTTAGGGCTTATTTCAGTCAGAAAACTTCACTTTTGACACAGAGCTTAGAAAAGAAAAGGAAACACATATTCATGTTCCCCAGGGTCTGGAAAGCCAGTATCTCACAGCATTTTCAGATCCAAGCTTTCCCTGTGGAGTTAGCCGAAGACGTATCTCAGAATCTGCCATTGACGTCAATTCAGCCAGAAAACCTCACTTTTGACACAGAGCTCAGAAATGAAAAGGAAACATATATTCATGTTTCCCAGGTTCTGGAAAGCCGAATTCTCACACCATTTTCAGATCCGAGCTTTCCCTGAGGAGTTAGACCAAGACATATCTCAGAATTTGTCTTAGGACTCATTTCAGCCAGAAAACCTCACTTTTCACACAGAGCTCAGAAATGAAAAAGAAACACATATTCATGTTCCACAGGGTCTGGAAAGCCGAATTCTCACACCCTTTTCAGTTCCGAGCATTCCCTGAGGAGTTAGACCAAGACGTATCTCAGAATTTGCTTTAGGACTCATTTCAGCCAGAAAACCTCACTTTTGACACAGAGCTCAGAAATGAAAAAGAAACACATATTCATGTTCCACAGGGTCTGGAAAGCCGAATTTTCACACCATTTTCAGATCCGAGCTTTCCCTGTGGAGTTAGACCAAGACGTATCTCAGAATTTACCTTAGGAGAGAATTCAGCCCGAAAACCTCACTTTTGACACAGAGCTCAGAAATGAAAAGGAAACACATATTCATGTTCCCTAGGGTCTGGAAAGCCAAAATCTCACACCCTTTTCAGTTCCGAGCATTCCCTGAGGAGTTAGCCCAAGACGTATCTCAGAATTTGCTTTAGGACTCATTTCAGCCAGAAAACCTCACTTTTGACACAGAGCTCAGAAATGAAAAAGAAACACATATTCATGTTCCACAGGGTCTGGAAAGCCGAATTCTCACACCATTTTCAGATCCGAGCTTTCCCTGAGGAGTTAGACCAAGACATATCTCAGAATTTACCTTAGGACTGAATTCAGCCCGAAAACCTCACTTTTGACACAGAGCTCAGAAAAGAAAAAGAAACACATATTCATCTTTCCCAGTGTCTGGAAAGCCAGTATCTCACACCATTGTCTGATCCGAGCTTTCCCTGTGGAGTTAGACCAAGACGTATCTCAGAATTTACCTTAGGAGAGAATTCAGCCCGAAAACCTCACTTTTGACACAGAGCTCAGAAATGAAAAGGAAACACATATTCATGTTCCCTAGGGTCTGGAAAGCCAAAATCTCACACCCTTTTCAGTTCCGAGCATTCCCTGAGGAGTTTGCCCAAGACGTATCTCAGAATTTGCTTTAGGACTCATTTCAGCCAGAAAACCTCACTTTTGACACAGAGCTCAGAAATGAAAAAGAAACACATATTCATGTTCCACAGGGTCTGGAAAGCTGAATTCTCACACCATTTTCAGATCCGAGCTTTCCCTGAGGAGTTAGACCAAGACATATCTCAGAATTTACCTTAGGACTGAATTCAGCCCGAAAACCTCACTTTTGACACAGAGCTCAGAAAAGAAAAGGAAACACATATTCCTGTTCCCTAGGGTCTGGAAAGCCAAAATCTCACACCATTTTCAGGTCCGAGCTTTCCCTGAGGAGTTTGCCCAAGGCGTACTTCATAATTTGCCTTAGGGCTCATTTCAGCCGGAAAACTTCACTTTTGACACAGAGCTCAGAAATGAAAAGGAAACACATATTCATGTTTCCCAGGTTCTGGGAAGCCAAAATCACACACTATTTTCAGATCCAAGCTTTCCTGGAGGAGTTAGACCAAGGCGTATCTCAGAATTTGCCTTAGGGCTTATTTCAGTCAGAAAACTTCACTTTTGACACAGAGCTTAGAAAAGAAAAGGAAACACATATTCATGTTCCCCAGGGTCTGGAAAGCCGAATTCTCACACCATTTTCAGATCCAAGCTTTCCCTGAGGAATTAGCCCAAGACGTATCTCATAATTTGCCATTGAACTTAATTCAGCCAGAAAACCTCACTTTTGACACAGAGCTCAGAAATGAAAAACAAACACATATTCATGTTCCCCAGGGTCTGGAAAGCCGAATTCTCACACCATTTTCAAATCCGAGCTTTCCCTGTGGTGTTAGCCCTAGACGTATCTCAGAATTTGCCTTAGGACTCATTTCAGCTAGAAAACCTCACTTTTGACACAGAGCTCAGAAATGAAAAGGAAACACATATTCATGTTTCCCAGGGTCTGGAAAGCCAAAATCTCACACCATTTTAAGATCCGAGCTTTCCCTGAGGAGTTAGCCCAAGGCGTACATCATAATTTGCCTTAGGGCTCATTTCAGCCAGAAAACTTCACTTTTGACACAGAGCTCAGAAATGAAAAAGAAACACATATTCATGTTTCCCAGTGTCTGGAAAGCCAAAATCTCACACCATTTTCAGATCCGAGCTTTCCCTGAGGAGTTAGACCAAGGCATATCTCAGAATTTGTCTTAGGACTCATTTCAGCCAGAAAACCTCACTTTTGACACAGAGCTCAGAAATGAAAAAGAAACACATATTCATGTTCCACAGGGTCTGGAAAGCCGAATTCTCACACCCTTTTCAGTTCCGAGCATTCCCTGAGGAGTTAGACTAAGACGTATCTCAGAATTTGCTTTAGGACTCATTTCAGCCAGAAAACCTCACTTTTGACACAGAGCTCAGAAATGAAAAAGAAACACATATTCATGTTCCACAGGGTCTGGAAAGCCGAATTTTCACACCATTTTCAGATCCGAGCTTTCCCTGTGGAGTTAGACCAAGACGTATCTCAGAATTTACCTTAGGAGAGAATTCAGCCCGAAAACCTCACTTTTGACACAGAGCTCAGAAATGAAAAGGAAACACATATTCATGTTCCCTAGGGTCTGGAAAGCCAAAATCTCACACCCTTTTCAGTTCCGAGCATTCCCTGAGGAGTTAGCCCAAGACGTATCTCAGAATTTGCTTTAGGACTCATTTCAGCCAGAAAACCTCACTTTTGACACAGAGCTCAGAAATGAAAAAGAAACACATATTCATGTTCCACAGGGTCTGGAAAGCTGAATTCTCACACCATTTTCAGATCCGAGCTTTCCCTGAGGAGTTAGACCAAGACATATCTCAGAATTTACCTTAGGACTGAATTCAGCCCGAAAACCTCACTTTTGACACAGAGCTCAGAAAAGAAAAGGAAACACATATTCCTGTTCCCTAGGGTCTGGAAAGCCAAAATCTCACACCATTTTCAGGTCCGAGCTTTCCCTGAGGAGTTAGACCAAGGAGTATCTCAGAATTTGCCTTAGGACTCATTTCAGCAAGAAAACCTCACTTTTGACACAGAGCTCAGAAATGAAAAAGAAACACATATTCATGTTCCCCAGGGTCTGGAAAGCCGAATTCTCACACCATTTTCAGATCCGAGCTTTCCCTGAGGAGTTTGCCCAAGGCGTACTTCATAATTTGCCTTAGGGCTCATTTCAGCCGGAAAACTTCACTTTTGACACAGAGCTCAGAAATGAAAAGGAAACACATATTCATGTTTCCCAGGTTCTGGGAAGCCAAAATCACACACTATTTTCAGATCCAAGCTTTCCTGGAGGAGTTAGACCAAGGCGTATCTCAGAATTTGCCTTAGGGCTTATTTCAGTCAGAAAACTTCACTTTTGACACAGAGCTTAGAAAAGAAAAGGAAACACATATTCATGTTCCCCAGGGTCTGGAAAGCCGAATTCTCACACCATTTTCAGATCCAAGCTTTCCCTGAGGAATTAGCCCAAGACGTATCTCATAATTTGCCATTGAACTTAATTCAGCCAGAAAACCTCACTTTTGACACAGAGCTCAGAAATGAAAAAGAAACACATATTCATGTTCCCCAGGGTCTGGAAAGCCGAATTCTCACACCATTTTCAAATCCGAGCTTTCCCTGTGGTGTTAGCCCTAGACGTATCTCAGAATTTGCCTTAGGACTCATTTCAGCTAGAAAACCTCACTTTTGACACAGAGCTCAGAAATGAAAAGGAAATACATATTCATGTTTCCCAGGGTCTGGAAAGCCAAAATCTCACACCATTTTAAGATCCGAGCTTTCCCTGAGGAGTTAGCCCAAGGCGTACATCATAATTTGCCTTAGGGCTCATTTCAGCCAGAAAACTTCACTTTTGACACAGAGCTCAGAAATGAAAAAGAAACACATATTCATGTTTCCCAGTGTCTGGAAACCCAAAATCTCACACCATTTTCAGATCCGAGCTTTCCCTGAGGAGTTAGACCAAGGCATATCTCAGAATTTGTCTTAGGACTCATTTCAGCCAGAAAACCTCACTTTTGACACAGAGCTCAGAAATGAAAAAGAAACACATATTCATGTTCCACAGGGTCTGGAAAGCCGAATTCTCACACCATTTTCAGATCCGAGCTTTCCCTGAGGAGTTAGACCAAGACATATCTCAGAATTTACCTTAGGACTGAATTCAGCCCGAAAACCTCACTTTTGACACAGAGCTCAGAAAAGAAAAAGAAACACATATTCATCTTTCCCAGTGTCTGGAAAGCCAGTATCTCACACCATTGTCTGATCCGAGCTTTCCCTGTGGAGTTAGACCAAGACGTATCTCAGAATTTACCTTAGGAGAGAATTCAGCCCGAAAACCTCACTTTTGACACAGAGCTCAGAAATGAAAAGGAAACACATATTCATGTTCCCTAGGGTCTGGAAAGCCAAAATCTCACACCCTTTTCAGTTCCGAGCATTCCCTGAGGAGTTTGCCCAAGACGTATCTCAGAATTTGCTTTAGGACTCATTTCAGCCAGAAAACCTCACTTTTGACACAGAGCTCAGAAATGAAAAAGAAACACATATTCATGTTCCACAGGGTCTGGAAAGCTGAATTCTCACACCATTTTCAGATCCGAGCTTTCCCTGAGGAATTAGACCAAGACATATCTCAGAATTTACCTTAGGACTGAATTCAGCCCGAAAACCTCACTTTTGACACAGAGCTCAGAAAAGAAAAGGAAACACATATTCCTGTTCCCTAGGGTCTGGAAAGCTAAAATCTCACACCATTTTCAGGTCCGAGCTTTCCCTGAGGAGTTAGACCAAGGAGTATCTCAGAATTTGCCTTAGGACTCATTTCAGCAAGAAAACCTCACTTTTGACACAGAGCTCAGAAATGAAAAAGAAACACATATTCATGTTCCCCAGGGTCTGGAAAGCCGAATTCTCACACCATTTTCAGATCCGAGCTTTCCCTGAGGAGTTTGCCCAAGGCGTACTTCATAATTTGCCTTAGGGCTCATTTCAGCCGGAAAACTTCACTTTTGACACAGAGCTCAGAAATGAAAAGGAAACACATATTCATGTTTCCCAGGTTCTGGGAAGCCAAAATCACACACTATTTTCAGATCCAAGCTTTCCTGGAGGAGTTAGACCAAGGCGTATCTCAGAATTTGCCTTAGGGCTTATTTCAGTCAGAAAACTTCACTTTTGACACAGAGCTTAGAAAAGAAAAGGAAACACATATTCATGTTCCCCAGGGTCTGGAAAGCCGAATTCTCACACCATTTTCAGATCCAAGCTTTCCCTGAGGAATTAGCCCAAGACGTATCTCATAATTTGCCATTGAACTTAATTCAGCCAGAAAACCTCACTTTTGACACAGAGCTCAGAAATGAAAAAGAAACACATATTCATGTTCCCCAGGGTCTGGAAAGCCGAATTCTCACACCATTTTCAAATCCGAGCTTTCCCTGTGGTGTTAGCCCTAGACGTATCTCAGAATTTGCCTTAGGACTCATTTCAGCTAGAAAACCTCACTTTTGACACAGAGCTCAGAAATGAAAAGGAAACACATATTCATGTTTCCCAGGGTCTGGAAAGCCAAAATCTCACACCATTTTAAGATCCGAGCTTTCCCTGAGGAGTTAGCCCAAGGCGTACATCATAATTTGCCTTAGGGCTCATTTCAGCCAGAAAACTTCACTTTTGACACAGAGCTCAGAAATGAAAAAGAAACACATATTCATGTTTCCCAGTGTCTGGAAAGCCAAAATCTCACACCATTTTCAGATCCGAGCTTTCCCTGAGGAGTTAGACCAAGGCATATCTCAGAATTTGTCTTAGGACTCATTTCAGCCAGAAAACCTCACTTTTGACACAGAGCTCAGAAATGAAAAAGAAACACATATTCATGTTCCACAGGGTCTGGAAAGCCGAATTCTCACACCATTTTCAGATCCGAGCTTTCCCTGAGGAGTTAGACCAAGACATATCTCAGAATTTACCTTAGGACTGAATTCAGCCCGAAAACCTCACTTTTGACACAGAGCTCAGAAAAGAAAAAGAAACACATATTCATCTTTCCCAGTGTCTGGAAAGCCAGTATCTCACACCATTGTCTGATCCGAGCTTTCCCTGTGGAGTTAGACCAAGACGTATCTCAGAATTTACCTTAGGAGAGAATTCAGCCCGAAAACCTCACTTTTGACACAGAGCTCAGAAATGAAAAGGAAACACATATTCATGTTCCCTAGGGTCTGGAAAGCCAAAATCTCACACCCTTTTCAGTTCCGAGCATTCCCTGAGGAGTTTGCCCAAGACGTATCTCAGAATTTGCTTTAGGACTCATTTCAGCCAGAAAACCTCACTTTTGACACAGAGCTCAGAAATGAAAAAGAAACACATATTCATGTTCCACAGGGTCTGGAAAGCTGAATTCTCACACCATTTTCAGATCCGAGCTTTCCCTGAGGAGTTAGACCAAGACATATCTCAGAATTTACCTTAGGACTGAATTCAGCCCGAAAACCTCACTTTTGACACAGAGCTCAGAAAAGAAAAGGAAACACATATTCCTGTTCCCTAGGGTCTGGAAAGCTAAAATCTCACACCATTTTCAGGTCCGAGCTTTCCCTGAGGAGTTAGACCAAGGAGTATCTCAGAATTTGCCTTAGGACTCATTTCAGCAAGAAAACCTCACTTTTGACACAGAGCTCAGAAATGAAAAAGAAACACATATTCATGTTCCCCAGGGTCTGGAAAGCCGAATTCTCACACCATTTTCAGATCCGAGCTTTCCCTGAGGAGTTTGCCCAAGGCGTACTTCATAATTTGCCTTAGGGCTCATTTCAGCCGGAAAACTTCACTTTTGACACAGAGCTCAGAAATGAAAAGGAAACACATATTCATGTTTCCCAGGTTCTGGGAAGCCAAAATCACACACTATTTTCAGATCCAAGCTTTCCTGGAGGAGTTAGACCAAGGCGTATCTCAGAATTTGCCTTAGGGCTTATTTCAGTCAGAAAACTTCACTTTTGACACAGAGCTTAGAAAAGAAAAGGAAACACATATTCATGTTCCCCAGGGTCTGGAAAGCCGAATTCTCACACCATTTTCAGATCCAAGCTTTCCCTGAGGAATTAGCCCAAGACGTATCTCATAATTTGCCATTGAACTTAATTCAGCCAGAAAACCTCACTTTTGACACAGAGCTCAGAAATGAAAAAGAAACACATATTCATGTTCCCCAGGGTCTGGAAAGCCGAATTCTCACACCATTTTCAAATCCGAGCTTTCCCTGTGGTGTTAGCCCTAGACGTATCTCAGAATTTGCCTTAGGACTCATTTCAGCTAGAAAACCTCACTTTTGACACAGAGCTCAGAAATGAAAAGGAAACACATATTCATGTTTCCCAGGGTCTGGAAAGCCAAAATCTCACACCATTTTAAGATCCGAGCTTTCCCTGAGGAGTTAGCCCAAGGCGTACATCATAATTTGCCTTAGGGCTCATTTCAGCCAGAAAACTTCACTTTTGACACAGAGCTCAGAAATGAAAAAGAAACACATATTCATGTTTCCCAGTGTCTGGAAAGCCAAAATCTCACACCATTTTCAGATCCGAGCTTTCCCTGAGGAGTTAGACCAAGGCATATCTCAGAATTTGTCTTAGGACTCATTTCAGCCAGAAAACCTCACTTTTGACACAGAGCTCAGAAATGAAAAGGAAACACATATTCATGTTCCCTAGGGTCTGGAAAGCCAAAATCTCACACCCTTTTCAGTTCCGAGCATTCCCTGAGGAGTTAGCCCAAGACGTATCTCAGAATTTGTTTTAGGACTCATTTCAGCCAGAAAACCTCACTTTTGACACAGAGCTCAGAAATGAAAAAGAAACACATATTCATGTTCCACAGGGTCTGGAAAGCCGAATTCTCACACCATTTTCAGATCCGAGCTTTCCCTGAGGAGTTAGACCAAGACATATCTCAGAATTTACCTTAGGACTGAATTCAGCCCGAAAACCTCACTTTTGACACAGAGCTCAGAAAAGAAAAAGAAACACATTCATGTTTCCCAGGGTCTGGAAAGCCAAAATCATACACCATTTTCAGGTCCGAGCTTTCCCTGAGGAGTTAGACCAAAGAGTATCTCAGAATTTGCCTTAGGACTCATTTCAGCCAGAAAACCTCACTTTTGACACAGAGCTCAGAAATGAAAAAGAAACACATATTCATGTTTCCCAGTGTCTGGAAAGCCAAAATCTCACACCATTTTCAGATCCGAGCTTTCCCTGAGGAGTTAGACCAAGGCATATCTCAGAATTTGTCTTAGGACTCATTTCAGCCAGAAAACCTCACTTTTGACACAGAGCTCAGAAAAGAAAAAGAAACACATATTCATCTTTCCCAGTGTCTGGAAAGCCAGTATCTCACACCATTGTCTGATCCGAGCTTTCCCTGTGGAGTTAGACCAAGACGTATCTCAGAATTTACCTTAGGAGAGAATTCAGCCCGAAAACCTCACTTTTGACACAGAGCTCAGAAATGAAAAGGAAACACATATTCATGTTCCCTAGGGTCTGGAAAGCCAAAATCTCACACCCTTTTCAGTTCCGAGCATTCCCTGAGGAGTTTGCCCAAGACGTATCTCAGAATTTGCTTTAGGACTCATTTCAGCCAGAAAACCTCACTTTTGACACAGAGCTCAGAAATGAAAAAGAAACACATATTCATGTTCCACAGGGTCTGGAAAGCTGAATTCTCACACCATTTTCAGATCCGAGCTTTCCCTGAGGAGTTAGACCAAGACATATCTCAGAATTTACCTTAGGACTGAATTCAGCCCGAAAACCTCACTTTTGACACAGAGCTCAGAAAAGAAAAGGAAACACATATTCCTGTTCCCTAGGGTCTGGAAAGCTAAAATCTCACACCATTTTCAGGTCCGAGCTTTCCCTGAGGAGTTAGACCAAGGAGTATCTCAGAATTTGCCTTAGGACTCATTTCAGCAAGAAAACCTCACTTTTGACACAGAGCTCAGAAATGAAAAAGAAACACATATTCATGTTCCCCAGGGTCTGGAAAGCCGAATTCTCACACCATTTTCAGATCCGAGCTTTCCCTGAGGAGTTTGCCCAAGGCGTACTTCATAATTTGCCTTAGGGCTCATTTCAGCCGGAAAACTTCACTTTTGACACAGAGCTCAGAAATGAAAAGGAAACACATATTCATGTTTCCCAGGTTCTGGGAAGCCAAAATCACACACTATTTTCAGATCCAAGCTTTCCTGGAGGAGTTAGACCAAGGCGTATCTCAGAATTTGCCTTAGGGCTTATTTCAGTCAGAAAACTTCACTTTTGACACAGAGCTTAGAAAAGAAAAGGAAACACATATTCATGTTCCCCAGGGTCTGGAAAGCCGAATTCTCACACCATTTTCAGATCCAAGCTTTCCCTGAGGAATTAGCCCAAGACGTATCTCATAATTTGCCATTGAACTTAATTCAGCCAGAAAACCTCACTTTTGACACAGAGCTCAGAAATGAAAAAGAAACACATATTCATGTTCCCCAGGGTCTGGAAAGCCGAATTCTCACACCATTTTCAAATCCGAGCTTTCCCTGTGGTGTTAGCCCTAGACGTATCTCAGAATTTGCCTTAGGACTCATTTCAGCTAGAAAACCTCACTTTTGACACAGAGCTCAGAAATGAAAAGGAAACACATATTCATGTTTCCCAGGGTCTGGAAAGCCAAAATCTCACACCATTTTAAGATCCGAGCTTTCCCTGAGGAGTTAGCCCAAGGCGTACATCATAATTTGCCTTAGGGCTCATTTCAGCCAGAAAACTTCACTTTTGACACAGAGCTCAGAAATGAAAAAGAAACACATATTCATGTTTCCCAGTGTCTGGAAAGCCAAAATCTCACACCATTTTCAGATCCGAGCTTTCCCTGAGGAGTTAGACCAAGGCATATCTCAGAATTTGTCTTAGGACTCATTTCAGCCAGAAAACCTCACTTTTGACACAGAGCTCAGAAATGAAAAGGAAACACATATTCATGTTCCCTAGGGTCTGGAAAGCCAAAATCTCACACCCTTTTCAGTTCCGAGCATTCCCTGAGGAGTTAGCCCAAGACGTATCTCAGAATTTGTTTTAGGACTCATTTCAGCCAGAAAACCTCACTTTTGACACAGAGCTCAGAAATGAAAAAGAAACATATTCATGTTCCCTAGGGTCTGTAAAGCCAAAATCTCACACCATTTTCAGGTCCGAGCTTTCCCTGAGGAGTTAGACCATGGAGTATCTCAGAATTTGCCTTAGGACTCATTTCAGCCAGAAAACCTCACTTTTGACACAGAGCTCAGAAATGGAAAAAGAAACACATATTCATGTTCCCCAGGGTCTGGAAAGCCGAATTCTCACACCATTTTCAGATCCGAGCTTTCCCTGAGGAGTTTGCCCAAGGCGTATCTCAGAATTTGCCATTGAACTCAATTCAGCCAGAAAACCTCACTTTTGACACAGAGCTCAGAAATGAAAAGGAAACACATATTCATGTTTCCCAGGTTCTGGGAAGCCAAAATCACACACTATTTTCAGATCCGAGCTTTTCTGGAGGAGTTAGACCAAGGCGTATCTCAGAATTTGCCTTAGGGCTTATTTCAACCAGAAAACTTCACTTTTGACACAGAGCTTAGAAAAGAAAATGAAACACATATTCATGTTCCCCAGGGTCTGGAAAGCCGAATTCTCACACCATTTTCAGATCCGAGCTTTCCCTGTGGAGTTAGCCGAAGACGTATCTCAGAATCTGCCATTGACGTCAATTCAGCCAGAAAACCTCACTTTTGACACAGAGCTCAGAAACGAAAAAGAAACACATATTCATGTTCCCCAGGGTCTGGAAAGCCAAAATCTCACACCATTTTCAAATCCGAGCTTTCCCTGTGGAGTTACCCCAAGACGTATCTCAGAATTTGCCTTAGGACTCAATTCAGTCAGAAAACCTCACTTTTGACACACAGCTCAGAAATGAAAAAGAAACACATATTCCTGTTCCCTGCGGTCTGGAAAGCCGAATTTTCACACCATTTTCAGATCCAAGCTTTCCCTGAGGAATTAGCCCAAGACGTATCTCATAATTTGCCATTGAACTAAATTCAGCCAGAAAACCTCACTTTTGACACAGAGCTCAGAAATGAAAAGGAAACACATATTCATGTTTCCCAGGGTCTGAAAAGCCAAAAGATCACACCATTTTAAGATCCGAGCTTTCCCTGAGGAGTTAGCCCAAGGCGTACATCATAATTTGCCTTAGGGCTCATTTCAGCCAGAAAACTTCACTTTTGACACAGAGCTCAGAAATGAAAAGGATACACATATTCATGTTTCCCAATGTCTGGAAAGCCAAAATCTCACATCATTTTCAGATCCGAGCTTTCCCTGTGGAGTTAGCCCAAGACGTATCTCAGAATCTGCCATTGAACTCAATTCAGCCAGAAAACTTCACTTTTGACACAGAGCTCAGAAATGAAAAAGAAACACATATTCATGTTTCCCAGGGTCTGGAAAGCAAAAATCTCACACCATTTTCAGGTCCGAGCTTTCCCTGAGGAGTTAGACCAAAGAGTATCTCAGAATTTGCCTTAGGACTCATTTCAGCCAGAAAACCTCACTTTTGACACAGAGCTCAGAAATGAAAAAGAAACATATTCATGTTCCCTAGGGTCTGTAAAGCCAAAATCTCACACCATTTTCAGGTCCGAGCTTTCCCTGAGGAGTTAGACCATGGAGTATCTCAGAATTTGCCTTAGGACTCATTTCAGCCAGAAAACCTCACTTTTGACACAGAGCTCAGAAATGGAAAAAGAAACACATATTCATGTTCCCCAGGGTCTGGAAAGCCGAATTCGCACACCATTTTCAGATCCGAGCTTTCCCTGAGGAGTTTGCCCAAGGCGTATCTCAGAATTTGCCATTGAACTCAATTCAGCCAGAAAACCTCACTTTTGACACAGAGCTCAGAAATGAAAAGGAAACACATATTCATGTTTCCCAGGTTCTGGGAAGCCAAAATCACACACTATTTTCAGATCCGAGCTTTCCTGGAGGAGTTAGACCAAGGCGTATCTCAGAATTTGCCTTAGGGCTTATTTCAGCCAGAATACTTCACTTTTGACACAGAGCTTAGAAAAGAAAAGGAAACACATATTCATGTTCCCTAGGTTCTGGAAAGCCAGTATCTCACACCATTGTCTGATCCGAGCTTTCCCTGTGGAGTTAGACCAAGACGTATCTCAGAATTTTCCTTAGGAGAGAATTCAGCCCGAAAACCTCACTTTTGACACCGAGCTCAGAAATGAAAAAGAAACACATATTCATGTTTCCCAGTGTCTGGAAAGCCAAAATCTCACACCATTTTCAGATCCGAGCTTTCCCTGAGGAATTAGACCAAGGCATATCTCAGAATTTGCCATTGAACTAAATTCAGCCAGAAAACCTCACTTTTGACACAGAGCTCAGAAATGAAAAGGAAACACATATTCATGTTTCCCAGGGTCTGGAAAGCCAAAAGATCACACCATTTTAAGATCCGAGCTTTCCCTGAGGAGTTAGCCCAAGGCGTACATCATAATTTGCCTTAGGGCTCATTTCAGTCAGAAAACTTCACTTTTGACACAGAGCTCAGAAATGAAAAGGATACACATATTCATGTTTCCCAATGTCTGGAAAGCCAAAATCTCACATCATTTTCAGATCCGAGCTTTCCCTGTGGAGTTAGCCCAAGACGTATCTCAGAATCTGCCATTGAACTCAATTCAGCCAGAAAACTTCACTTTTGACACAGAGCTCAGAAATGAAAAAGAAACACATATTCATGTTCCCCAGGGTCTGGAAAGCCGAATTCTCACACCATTTTCAGATCCGAGCTTTCCCTGAGGAGTTTGCCCAAGGCGTACTTCATAATTTGCCTTAGGACTCATTTCAGCCAGAAAACCTCACTTTTCACACAGAGCTCAGAAATGAAAAAGAAACACATATTCCTGTTCCCTAGGTTCTGGAAAGCCAGTATCTCACACCATTGTCTGATCCGAGCTTTCCCTGTGGAGTTAGACCAAAACGTATCTCAGAATTTACCTTAGGAGAGAATTCAGCCCGAAAACCTCACTTTTGACACAGAGCTCAGAAATGAAAAGGAAACACATATTCATGTTCCCTAGGGTCTGGAAAGCCAAAATCTCACACCCTTTTCAGTTCCGAGCATTCCCTGAGGAGTTAGCCCAAGACGTATCTCAGAATTTGCTTTAGGACTCATTTCAGCCAGAAAACCTCACTTTTGACACAGAGCTCAGAAATGAAAAAGAAACACATATTCATGTTCCACAGGGTCTGGAAAGCCGAATTCTCACACCCTTTTCAGTTCCGAGCATTCCCTGAGGAGTTAGACCAAGGCATATCTCAGAATTTGTCTTAGGACTCATTTCAGCCAGAAAACCTCACTTTTCACACAGAGCTCAGAAATGAAAAAGAAACACATATTCCTGTTCCCTAGGTTCTGGAAAGCCAGTATCTCACACCATTGTCTGATCCGAGCTTTCCCTGTGGAGTTAGACCAAGACGTATCTCAGAATTTGCCTTAGGGCTCATTTCAGCCAGAATACTTCACTTTTGACACAGAGCTTAGAAAAGAAAAGGAAACACATATTCATGTTCCCTAGGTTCTGGAAAGCCAGTATCTCACAGCATTTTCAGATCCAAGCTTTCCCTGTGGAGTTAGCCGAAGACGTATCTCAGAATCTGCCATTGACGTCAATTCAGCCAGAAAACCTCACTTTTGACACAGAGCTCAGAAATGAAAAGGAAACATATATTCATGTTTCCCAGGTTCTGGAAAGCCGAATTCTCACACCATTTTCAGATCCGAGCTTTCCCTGAGGAGTTAGACCAAGACATATCTCAGAATTTGTCTTAGGACTCATTTCAGCCAGAAAACCTCACTTTTCACACAGAGCTCAGAAATGAAAAAGAAACACATATTCATGTTCCACAGGGTCTGGAAAGCCGAATTCTCACACCCTTTTCAGTTCCGAGCATTCCCTGAGGAGTTAGACCAAGACGTATCTCAGAATTTGCTTTAGGACTCATTTCAGCCAGAAAACCTCACTTTTGACACAGAGCTCAGAAATGAAAAAGAAACACATATTCATGTTCCACAGGGTCTGGAAAGCCGAATTTTCACACCATTTTCAGATCCGAGCTTTCCCTGTGGAGTTAGACCAAGACGTATCTCAGAATTTACCTTAGGAGAGAATTCAGCCCGAAAACCTCACTTTTGACACAGAGCTCAGAAATGAAAAGGAAACACATATTCATGTTCCCTAGGGTCTGGAAAGCCAAAATCTCACACCCTTTTCAGTTCCGAGCATTCCCTGAGGAGTTAGCCCAAGACGTATCTCAGAATTTGCTTTAGGACTCATTTCAGCCAGAAAACCTCACTTTTGACACAGAGCTCAGAAATGAAAAAGAAACACATATTCATGTTCCACAGGGTCTGGAAAGCCGAATTCTCACACCATTTTCAGATCCGAGCTTTCCCTGAGGAGTTAGACCAAGACATATCTCAGAATTTACCTTAGGACTGAATTCAGCCCGAAAACCTCACTTTTGACACAGAGCTCAGAAAAGAAAAAGAAACACATATTCATCTTTCCCAGTGTCTGGAAAGCCAGTATCTCACACCATTGTCTGATCCGAGCTTTCCCTGTGGAGTTAGACCAAGACGTATCTCAGAATTTACCTTAGGAGAGAATTCAGCCCGAAAACCTCACTTTTGACACAGAGCTCAGAAATGAAAAGGAAACACATATTCATGTTCCCTAGGGTCTGGAAAGCCAAAATCTCACACCCTTTTCAGTTCCGAGCATTCCCTGAGGAGTTTGCCCAAGACGTATCTCAGAATTTGCTTTAGGACTCATTTCAGCCAGAAAACCTCACTTTTGACACAGAGCTCAGAAATGAAAAAGAAACACATATTCATGTTCCACAGGGTCTGGAAAGCTGAATTCTCACACCATTTTCAGATCCGAGCTTTCCCTGTGGAGTTAGACCAAGACGTATCTCAGAATTTACCTTAGGAGAGAATTCAGCCCGAAAACCTCACTTTTGACACAGAGCTCAGAAATGAAAAGAAAACACATATTCATGTTCCCTAGGGTCTGGAAAGCCAAAATCTCACACCCTTTTCAGTTCCGAGCATTCCCTGAGGAGTTAGCCCAAGACGTATCTCAGAATTTGCCATTGAACTAAATTCAGCCAGAAAACCTCACTTTTGACACAGAGCTCAGAAATGAAAAGGAAACACATATTCATGTTTCCCAGGGTCTAGAAAGCCAAAAGATCACACCATTTTAAGATCCGAGCTTTCCCTGAGGAGTTAGCCCAAGGCGTACATCATAATTTGCCTTAGGGCTCATTTCAGCCAGAAAACTTCACTTTTGACACAGAGCTCAGAAATGAAAAGGATACACATATTCATGTTTCCCAATGTCTGGAAAGCCAAAATCTCACATCATTTTCAGATCCGAACTTTCCCTGTGGAGTTAGCCCAAGACGTATCTCAGAATCTGCCATTGAACTCAATTCAGCCAGAAAACTTCACTTTTGACACAGAGCTCAGAAATGAAAAAGAAACACATATTCATGTTTCCCAGGGTCTGGAAAGCAAAAATCTCACACCATTTTCAGATCCGAGCTTTCCCTGAGGAGTTAGACCAAGGCATATCTCAGAAGTTGTCTTAGGACTCATTTCAGCCAGAAAACCTCACTTTTCACACAGAGCTCAGAAATGAAAAAGAAACACATATTCCTGTTCCCTAGGTTCTGGAAAGCCAGTATCTCACACCATTGTCTGATCCGAGCTTTCCCTGTGGAGTTAGACCAAAACGTATCTCAGAATTTACCTTAGGAGAGAATTCAGCCCGAAAACCTCACTTTTGACACAGAGCTCAGAAATGAAAAAGAAACACATATTCATGTTTCCCAGTGTCTGGAAAGCCAAAATCTCACACCATTTTCAGATCCGAGCTTTCCCTGAGGAGTTAGACCAAGGCATATCTCAGAATTTGTCTTAGGACTCATTTCAGCCAGAAAACCTCACTTTTGACACAGAGCTCAGAAATGAAAAGGAAACACATATTCATGTTCCCTAGGGTCTGGAAAGCCAAAATCTGACACCTTTTTCAGTTCCGAGCATTCCCTGAGGAGTTAGCCCAAGACGTATCTCAGAATTTGCTTTAGGACTCATTTCAGCCAGAAAACCTCACTTTTGACACAGAGCTCAGAAATGAAAAAGAAACACATATTCATGTTCCACAGGGTCTGGAAAGCCGAATTCTCACACCATTTTCAGATCCGAGCTTTCCCTGAGGAGTTAGACCAAGACATATCTCAGAATTTACCTTAGGACTGAATTCAGCCCGAAAACCTCACTTTTGACACAGAGCTCAGAAAAGAAAAAGAAACACATATTCATGTTTCCCAGGGTCTGGAAAGCCAAAATCATACACCATTTTCAGGTCCGAGCTTTCCCTGAGGAGTTAGACCAAAGAGTATCTCAGAATTTGCCTTAGGACTCATTTCAGCCAGAAAACCTCACTTTTGACACAGAGCTCAGAAATGAAAAAGAAACATATTCATGTTCCCTAGGGTCTGGAAAGCCAAAATCTCACACCATTTTCAGGTCCGAGCTTTCCCTGAGGAGTTAGACCATGGAGTATATCAGAATTTGCCTTAGGACTCATTTCAGCCAGAAAACCTCACTTTTGACACAGAGTTCAGAAATGAAAAAGAAACACATATTCATGTTCCCCAGGGTCTGGAAAGCCGAATTCTCACACCATTTTCAGATCCGAGCTTTCCCTGAGGAGTTTGCCCAAGGCGTATCTCAGAATTTGCCATTGAACTCAATTCAGCCAGAAAACCTCACTTTTGACACAGAGCTCAGAAATGAAAAGGAAACACATATTCATGTTTCCCAGGTTCTGGGAAGCCAAAATCACACACTATTTTCAGATCCGAGCTTTCCTGGAGGAGTTAGACCAAGGCGTATCTCCGAATTTGCCTTAGGGCTTATTTCAGTCAGAAAACTTCACTTTTGACACAGAGCTTAGAAAAGAAAAGGAAACACATATTCATGTTCCCCAGGGTCTGGAAAGCCAGTATCTCACAGCATTTTCAGATCCAAGCTTTCCCTGTGGAGTTAGCCGAAGACGTATCTCAGAATCTGCCATTGACGTCAATTCAGCCAGAAAACCTCACTTTTGACACAGAGCTCAGAAATGAAAAGGAAACATATATTCATGTTTCCCAGGTTCTGGAAAGCCGAATTCTCACACCATTTTCAGATCCGAGCTTTCCCTGAGGAGTTAGACCAAGACATATCTCAGAATTTGTCTTAGGACTCATTTCAGCCAGAAAACCTCACTTTTCACACAGAGCTCAGAAATGAAAAAGAAACACATATTCATGTTCCACAGGGTCTGGAAAGCCGAATTCTCACACCCTTTTCAGTTCCGAGCATTCCCTGAGGAGTTAGACCAAGACGTATCTCAGAATTTGCTTTAGGACTCATTTCAGCCAGAAAACCTCACTTTTGACACAGAGCTCAGAAATGAAAAAGAAACACATATTCATGTTCCACAGGGTCTGGAAAGCCGAATTTTCACACCATTTTCAGATCCGAGCTTTCCCTGTGGAGTTAGACCAAGACGTATCTCAGAATTTACCTTAGGAGAGAATTCAGCCCGAAAACCTCACTTTTGACACAGAGCTCAGAAATGAAAAGGAAACACATATTCATGTTCCCTAGGGTCTGGAAAGCCAAAATCTCACACCCTTTTCAGTTCCGAGCATTCCCTGAGGAGTTAGCCCAAGACGTATCTCAGAATTTGCTTTAGGACTCATTTCAGCCAGAAAACCTCACTTTTGACACAGAGCTCAGAAATGAAAAAGAAACACATATTCATGTTCCACAGGGTCTGGAAAGCCGAATTCTCACACCATTTTCAGATCCGAGCTTTCCCTGAGGAGTTAGACCAAGACATATCTCAGAATTTACCTTAGGACTGAATTCAGCCCGAAAACCTCACTTTTGACACAGAGCTCAGAAAAGAAAAAGAAACACATATTCATCTTTCCCAGTGTCTGGAAAGCCAGTATCTCACACCATTGTCTGATCCGAGCTTTCCCTGTGGAGTTAGACCAAGACGTATCTCAGAATTTACCTTAGGAGAGAATTCAGCCCGAAAACCTCACTTTTGACACAGAGCTCAGAAATGAAAAGGAAACACATATTCATGTTCCCTAGGGTCTGGAAAGCCAAAATCTCACACCCTTTTCAGTTCCGAGCATTCCCTGAGGAGTTTGCCCAAGACGTATCTCAGAATTTGCTTTAGGACTCATTTCAGCCAGAAAACCTCACTTTTGACACAGAGCTCAGAAATGAAAAAGAAACACATATTCATGTTCCACAGGGTCTGGAAAGCTGAATTCTCACACCATTTTCAGATCCGAGCTTTCCCTGAGGAGTTAGACCAAGACATATCTCAGAATTTACCTTAGGACTGAATTCAGCCCGAAAACCTCACTTTTGACACAGAGCTCAGAAAAGAAAAGGAAACACATATTCCTGTTCCCTAGGGTCTGGAAAGCCAAAATCTCACACCATTTTCAGGTCCGAGCTTTCCCTGAGGAGTTTGCCCAAGGCGTACTTCATAATTTGCCTTAGGGCTCATTTCAGCCGGAAAACTTCACTTTTGACACAGAGCTCAGAAATGAAAAGGAAACACATATTCATGTTTCCCAGGTTCTGGGAAGCCAAAATCACACACTATTTTCAGATCCAAGCTTTCCTGGAGGAGTTAGACCAAGGCGTATCTCAGAATTTGCCTTAGGGCTTATTTCAGTCAGAAAACTTCACTTTTGACACAGAGCTTAGAAAAGAAAAGGAAACACATATTCATGTTCCCCAGGGTCTGGAAAGCCGAATTCTCACACCATTTTCAGATCCAAGCTTTCCCTGAGGAATTAGCCCAAGACGTATCTCATAATTTGCCATTGAACTTAATTCAGCCAGAAAACCTCACTTTTGACACAGAGCTCAGAAATGAAAAACAAACACATATTCATGTTCCCCAGGGTCTGGAAAGCCGAATTCTCACACCATTTTCAAATCCGAGCTTTCCCTGTGGTGTTAGCCCTAGACGTATCTCAGAATTTGCCTTAGGACTCATTTCAGCTAGAAAACCTCACTTTTGACACAGAGCTCAGAAATGAAAAGGAAACACATATTCATGTTTCCCAGGGTCTGGAAAGCCAAAATCTCACACCATTTTAAGATCCGAGCTTTCCCTGAGGAGTTAGCCCAAGGCGTACATCATAATTTGCCTTAGGGCTCATTTCAGCCAGAAAACTTCACTTTTGACACAGAGCTCAGAAATGAAAAAGAAACACATATTCATGTTTCCCAGTGTCTGGAAAGCCAAAATCTCACACCATTTTCAGATCCGAGCTTTCCCTGAGGAGTTAGACCAAGGCATATCTCAGAATTTGTCTTAGGACTCATTTCAGCCAGAAAACCTCACTTTTGACACAGAGCTCAGAAATGAAAAAGAAACACATATTCATGTTCCACAGGGTCTGGAAAGCCGAATTCTCACACCCTTTTCAGTTCCGAGCATTCCCTGAGGAGTTAGACTAAGACGTATCTCAGAATTTGCTTTAGGACTCATTTCAGCCAGAAAACCTCACTTTTGACACAGAGCTCAGAAATGAAAAAGAACACATATTCATGTTCCACAGGGTCTGGAAAGCCGAATTTTCACACCATTTTCAGATCCGAGCTTTCCCTGTGGAGTTAGACCAAGACGTATCTCAGAATTTACCTTAGGAGAGAATTCAGCCCGAAAACCTCACTTTTGACACAGAGCTCAGAAATGAAAAGGAAACACATATTCATGTTCCCTAGGGTCTGGAAAGCCAAAATCTCACACCCTTTTCAGTTCCGAGCATTCCCTGAGGAGTTAGCCCAAGACGTATCTCAGAATTTGCTTTAGGACTCATTTCAGCCAGAAAACCTCACTTTTGACACAGAGCTCAGAAATGAAAAAGAAACACATATTCATGTTCCACAGGGTCTGGAAAGCTGAATTCTCACACCATTTTCAGATCCGAGCTTTCCCTGAGGAGTTAGACCAAGACATATCTCAGAATTTACCTTAGGACTGAATTCAGCCCGAAAACCTCACTTTTGACACAGAGCTCAGAAAAGAAAAGGAAACACATATTCCTGTTCCCTAGGGTCTGGAAAGCCAAAATCTCACACCATTTTCAGGTCCGAGCTTTCCCTGAGGAGTTAGACCAAGGAGTATCTCAGAATTTGCCTTAGGACTCATTTCAGCAAGAAAACCTCACTTTTGACACAGAGCTCAGAAATGAAAAAGAAACACATATTCATGTTCCCCAGGGTCTGGAAAGCCGAATTCTCACACCATTTTCAGATCCGAGCTTTCCCTGAGGAGTTTGCCCAAGGCGTACTTCATAATTTGCCTTAGGGCTCATTTCAGCCGGAAAACTTCACTTTTGACACAGAGCTCAGAAATGAAAAGGAAACACATATTCATGTTTCCCAGGTTCTGGGAAGCCAAAATCACACACTATTTTCAGATCCAAGCTTTCCTGGAGGAGTTAGACCAAGGCGTATCTCAGAATTTGCCTTAGGGCTTATTTCAGTCAGAAAACTTCACTTTTGACACAGAGCTTAGAAAAGAAAAGGAAACACATATTCATGTTCCCCAGGGTCTGGAAAGCCGAATTCTCACACCATTTTCAGATCCAAGCTTTCCCTGAGGAATTAGCCCAAGACGTATCTCATAATTTGCCATTGAACTTAATTCAGCCAGAAAACCTCACTTTTGACACAGAGCTCAGAAATGAAAAAGAAACACATATTCATGTTCCCCAGGGTCTGGAAAGCCGAATTCTCACACCATTTTCAAATCCGAGCTTTCCCTGTGGTGTTAGCCCTAGACGTATCTCAGAATTTGCCTTAGGACTCATTTCAGCTAGAAAACCTCACTTTTGACACAGAGCTCAGAAATGAAAAGGAAATACATATTCATGTTTCCCAGGGTCTGGAAAGCCAAAATCTCACACCATTTTAAGATCCGAGCTTTCCCTGAGGAGTTAGCCCAAGGCGTACATCATAATTTGCCTTAGGGCTCATTTCAGCCAGAAAACTTCACTTTTGACACAGAGCTCAGAAATGAAAAAGAAACACATATTCATGTTTCCCAGTGTCTGGAAACCCAAAATCTCACACCATTTTCAGATCCGAGCTTTCCCTGAGGAGTTAGACCAAGGCATATCTCAGAATTTGTCTTAGGACTCATTTCAGCCAGAAAACCTCACTTTTGACACAGAGCTCAGAAATGAAAAAGAAACACATATTCATGTTCCACAGGGTCTGGAAAGCCGAATTCTCACACCATTTTCAGATCCGAGCTTTCCCTGAGGAGTTAGACCAAGACATATCTCAGAATTTACCTTAGGACTGAATTCAGCCCGAAAACCTCACTTTTGACACAGAGCTCAGAAAAGAAAAAGAAACACATATTCATCTTTCCCAGTGTCTGGAAAGCCAGTATCTCACACCATTGTCTGATCCGAGCTTTCCCTGTGGAGTTAGACCAAGACGTATCTCAGAATTTACCTTAGGAGAGAATTCAGCCCGAAAACCTCACTTTTGACACAGAGCTCAGAAATGAAAAGGAAACACATATTCATGTTCCCTAGGGTCTGGAAAGCCAAAATCTCACACCCTTTTCAGTTCCGAGCATTCCCTGAGGAGTTTGCCCAAGACGTATCTCAGAATTTGCTTTAGGACTCATTTCAGCCAGAAAACCTCACTTTTGACACAGAGCTCAGAAATGAAAAAGAAACACATATTCATGTTCCACAGGGTCTGGAAAGCTGAATTCTCACACCATTTTCAGATCCGAGCTTTCCCTGAGGAATTAGACCAAGACATATCTCAGAATTTACCTTAGGACTGAATTCAGCCCGAAAACCTCACTTTTGACACAGAGCTCAGAAAAGAAAAGGAAACACATATTCCTGTTCCCTAGGGTCTGGAAAGCTAAAATCTCACACCATTTTCAGGTCCGAGCTTTCCCTGAGGAGTTAGACCAAGGAGTATCTCAGAATTTGCCTTAGGACTCATTTCAGCAAGAAAACCTCACTTTTGACACAGAGCTCAGAAATGAAAAAGAAACACATATTCATGTTCCCCAGGGTCTGGAAAGCCGAATTCTCACACCATTTTCAGATCCGAGCTTTCCCTGAGGAGTTTGCCCAAGGCGTACTTCATAATTTGCCTTAGGGCTCATTTCAGCCGGAAAACTTCACTTTTGACACAGAGCTCAGAAATGAAAAGGAAACACATATTCATGTTTCCCAGGTTCTGGGAAGCCAAAATCACACACTATTTTCAGATCCAAGCTTTCCTGGAGGAGTTAGACCAAGGCGTATCTCAGAATTTGCCTTAGGGCTTATTTCAGTCAGAAAACTTCACTTTTGACACAGAGCTTAGAAAAGAAAAGGAAACACATATTCATGTTCCCCAGGGTCTGGAAAGCCGAATTCTCACACCATTTTCAGATCCAAGCTTTCCCTGAGGAATTAGCCCAAGACGTATCTCATAATTTGCCATTGAACTTAATTCAGCCAGAAAACCTCACTTTTGACACAGAGCTCAGAAATGAAAAAGAAACACATATTCATGTTCCCCAGGGTCTGGAAAGCCGAATTCTCACACCATTTTCAAATCCGAGCTTTCCCTGTGGTGTTAGCCCTAGACGTATCTCAGAATTTGCCTTAGGACTCATTTCAGCTAGAAAACCTCACTTTTGACACAGAGCTCAGAAATGAAAAGGAAACACATATTCATGTTTCCCAGGGTCTGGAAAGCCAAAATCTCACACCATTTTAAGATCCGAGCTTTCCCTGAGGAGTTAGCCCAAGGCGTACATCATAATTTGCCTTAGGGCTCATTTCAGCCAGAAAACTTCACTTTTGACACAGAGCTCAGAAATGAAAAAGAAACACATATTCATGTTTCCCAGTGTCTGGAAAGCCAAAATCTCACACCATTTTCAGATCCGAGCTTTCCCTGAGGAGTTAGACCAAGGCATATCTCAGAATTTGTCTTAGGACTCATTTCAGCCAGAAAACCTCACTTTTGACACAGAGCTCAGAAATGAAAAAGAAACACATATTCATGTTCCACAGGGTCTGGAAAGCCGAATTCTCACACCATTTTCAGATCCGAGCTTTCCCTGAGGAGTTAGACCAAGACATATCTCAGAATTTACCTTAGGACTGAATTCAGCCCGAAAACCTCACTTTTGACACAGAGCTCAGAAAAGAAAAAGAAACACATATTCATCTTTCCCAGTGTCTGGAAAGCCAGTATCTCACACCATTGTCTGATCCGAGCTTTCCCTGTGGAGTTAGACCAAGACGTATCTCAGAATTTACCTTAGGAGAGAATTCAGCCCGAAAACCTCACTTTTGACACAGAGCTCAGAAATGAAAAGGAAACACATATTCATGTTCCCTAGGGTCTGGAAAGCCAAAATCTCACACCCTTTTCAGTTCCGAGCATTCCCTGAGGAGTTTGCCCAAGACGTATCTCAGAATTTGCTTTAGGACTCATTTCAGCCAGAAAACCTCACTTTTGACACAGAGCTCAGAAATGAAAAAGAAACACATATTCATGTTCCACAGGGTCTGGAAAGCTGAATTCTCACACCATTTTCAGATCCGAGCTTTCCCTGAGGAGTTAGACCAAGACATATCTCAGAATTTACCTTAGGACTGAATTCAGCCCGAAAACCTCACTTTTGACACAGAGCTCAGAAAAGAAAAGGAAACACATATTCCTGTTCCCTAGGGTCTGGAAAGCTAAAATCTCACACCATTTTCAGGTCCGAGCTTTCCCTGAGGAGTTAGACCAAGGAGTATCTCAGAATTTGCCTTAGGACTCATTTCAGCAAGAAAACCTCACTTTTGACACAGAGCTCAGAAATGAAAAAGAAACACATATTCATGTTCCCCAGGGTCTGGAAAGCCGAATTCTCACACCATTTTCAGATCCGAGCTTTCCCTGAGGAGTTTGCCCAAGGCGTACTTCATAATTTGCCTTAGGGCTCATTTCAGCCGGAAAACTTCACTTTTGACACAGAGCTCAGAAATGAAAAGGAAACACATATTCATGTTTCCCAGGTTCTGGGAAGCCAAAATCACACACTATTTTCAGATCCAAGCTTTCCTGGAGGAGTTAGACCAAGGCGTATCTCAGAATTTGCCTTAGGGCTTATTTCAGTCAGAAAACTTCACTTTTGACACAGAGCTTAGAAAAGAAAAGGAAACACATATTCATGTTCCCCAGGGTCTGGAAAGCCGAATTCTCACACCATTTTCAGATCCAAGCTTTCCCTGAGGAATTAGCCCAAGACGTATCTCATAATTTGCCATTGAACTTAATTCAGCCAGAAAACCTCACTTTTGACACAGAGCTCAGAAATGAAAAAGAAACACATATTCATGTTCCCCAGGGTCTGGAAAGCCGAATTCTCACACCATTTTCAAATCCGAGCTTTCCCTGTGGTGTTAGCCCTAGACGTATCTCAGAATTTGCCTTAGGACTCATTTCAGCTAGAAAACCTCACTTTTGACACAGAGCTCAGAAATGAAAAGGAAACACATATTCATGTTTCCCAGGGTCTGGAAAGCCAAAATCTCACACCATTTTAAGATCCGAGCTTTCCCTGAGGAGTTAGCCCAAGGCGTACATCATAATTTGCCTTAGGGCTCATTTCAGCCAGAAAACTTCACTTTTGACACAGAGCTCAGAAATGAAAAAGAAACACATATTCATGTTTCCCAGTGTCTGGAAAGCCAAAATCTCACACCATTTTCAGATCCGAGCTTTCCCTGAGGAGTTAGACCAAGGCATATCTCAGAATTTGTCTTAGGACTCATTTCAGCCAGAAAACCTCACTTTTGACACAGAGCTCAGAAATGAAAAGGAAACACATATTCATGTTCCCTAGGGTCTGGAAAGCCAAAATCTCACACCCTTTTCAGTTCCGAGCATTCCCTGAGGAGTTAGCCCAAGACGTATCTCAGAATTTGTTTTAGGACTCATTTCAGCCAGAAAACCTCACTTTTGACACAGAGCTCAGAAATGAAAAAGAAACACATATTCATGTTCCACAGGGTCTGGAAAGCCGAATTCTCACACCATTTTCAGATCCGAGCTTTCCCTGAGGAGTTAGACCAAGACATATCTCAGAATTTACCTTAGGACTGAATTCAGCCCGAAAACCTCACTTTTGACACAGAGCTCAGAAAAGAAAAAGAAACACATTCATGTTTCCCAGGGTCTGGAAAGCCAAAATCATACACCATTTTCAGGTCCGAGCTTTCCCTGAGGAGTTAGACCAAAGAGTATCTCAGAATTTGCCTTAGGACTCATTTCAGCCAGAAAACCTCACTTTTGACACAGAGCTCAGAAATGAAAAAGAAACACATATTCATGTTTCCCAGTGTCTGGAAAGCCAAAATCTCACACCATTTTCAGATCCGAGCTTTCCCTGAGGAGTTAGACCAAGGCATATCTCAGAATTTGTCTTAGGACTCATTTCAGCCAGAAAACCTCACTTTTGACACAGAGCTCAGAAAAGAAAAAGAAACACATATTCATCTTTCCCAGTGTCTGGAAAGCCAGTATCTCACACCATTGTCTGATCCGAGCTTTCCCTGTGGAGTTAGACCAAGACGTATCTCAGAATTTACCTTAGGAGAGAATTCAGCCCGAAAACCTCACTTTTGACACAGAGCTCAGAAATGAAAAGGAAACACATATTCATGTTCCCTAGGGTCTGGAAAGCCAAAATCTCACACCCTTTTCAGTTCCGAGCATTCCCTGAGGAGTTTGCCCAAGACGTATCTCAGAATTTGCTTTAGGACTCATTTCAGCCAGAAAACCTCACTTTTGACACAGAGCTCAGAAATGAAAAAGAAACACATATTCATGTTCCACAGGGTCTGGAAAGCTGAATTCTCACACCATTTTCAGATCCGAGCTTTCCCTGAGGAGTTAGACCAAGACATATCTCAGAATTTACCTTAGGACTGAATTCAGCCCGAAAACCTCACTTTTGACACAGAGCTCAGAAAAGAAAAGGAAACACATATTCCTGTTCCCTAGGGTCTGGAAAGCTAAAATCTCACACCATTTTCAGGTCCGAGCTTTCCCTGAGGAGTTAGACCAAGGAGTATCTCAGAATTTGCCTTAGGACTCATTTCAGCAAGAAAACCTCACTTTTGACACAGAGCTCAGAAATGAAAAAGAAACACATATTCATGTTCCCCAGGGTCTGGAAAGCCGAATTCTCACACCATTTTCAGATCCGAGCTTTCCCTGAGGAGTTTGCCCAAGGCGTACTTCATAATTTGCCTTAGGGCTCATTTCAGCCGGAAAACTTCACTTTTGACACAGAGCTCAGAAATGAAAAGGAAACACATATTCATGTTTCCCAGGTTCTGGGAAGCCAAAATCACACACTATTTTCAGATCCAAGCTTTCCTGGAGGAGTTAGACCAAGGCGTATCTCAGAATTTGCCTTAGGGCTTATTTCAGTCAGAAAACTTCACTTTTGACACAGAGCTTAGAAAAGAAAAGGAAACACATATTCATGTTCCCCAGGGTCTGGAAAGCCGAATTCTCACACCATTTTCAGATCCAAGCTTTCCCTGAGGAATTAGCCCAAGACGTATCTCATAATTTGCCATTGAACTTAATTCAGCCAGAAAACCTCACTTTTGACACAGAGCTCAGAAATGAAAAAGAAACACATATTCATGTTCCCCAGGGTCTGGAAAGCCGAATTCTCACACCATTTTCAAATCCGAGCTTTCCCTGTGGTGTTAGCCCTAGACGTATCTCAGAATTTGCCTTAGGACTCATTTCAGCTAGAAAACCTCACTTTTGACACAGAGCTCAGAAATGAAAAGGAAACACATATTCATGTTTCCCAGGGTCTGGAAAGCCAAAATCTCACACCATTTTAAGATCCGAGCTTTCCCTGAGGAGTTAGCCCAAGGCGTACATCATAATTTGCCTTAGGGCTCATTTCAGCCAGAAAACTTCACTTTTGACACAGAGCTCAGAAATGAAAAAGAAACACATATTCATGTTTCCCAGTGTCTGGAAAGCCAAAATCTCACACCATTTTCAGATCCGAGCTTTCCCTGAGGAGTTAGACCAAGGCATATCTCAGAATTTGTCTTAGGACTCATTTCAGCCAGAAAACCTCACTTTTGACACAGAGCTCAGAAATGAAAAGGAAACACATATTCATGTTCCCTAGGGTCTGGAAAGCCAAAATCTCACACCCTTTTCAGTTCCGAGCATTCCCTGAGGAGTTAGCCCAAGACGTATCTCAGAATTTGTTTTAGGACTCATTTCAGCCAGAAAACCTCACTTTTGACACAGAGCTCAGAAATGAAAAAGAAACATATTCATGTTCCCTAGGGTCTGTAAAGCCAAAATCTCACACCATTTTCAGGTCCGAGCTTTCCCTGAGGAGTTAGACCATGGAGTATCTCAGAATTTGCCTTAGGACTCATTTCAGCCAGAAAACCTCACTTTTGACACAGAGCTCAGAAATGGAAAAAGAAACACATATTCATGTTCCCCAGGGTCTGGAAAGCCGAATTCTCACACCATTTTCAGATCCGAGCTTTCCCTGAGGAGTTTGCCCAAGGCGTATCTCAGAATTTGCCATTGAACTCAATTCAGCCAGAAAACCTCACTTTTGACACAGAGCTCAGAAATGAAAAGGAAACACATATTCATGTTTCCCAGGTTCTGGGAAGCCAAAATCACACACTATTTTCAGATCCGAGCTTTTCTGGAGGAGTTAGACCAAGGCGTATCTCAGAATTTGCCTTAGGGCTTATTTCAACCAGAAAACTTCACTTTTGACACAGAGCTTAGAAAAGAAAATGAAACACATATTCATGTTCCCCAGGGTCTGGAAAGCCGAATTCTCACACCATTTTCAGATCCGAGCTTTCCCTGTGGAGTTAGCCGAAGACGTATCTCAGAATCTGCCATTGACGTCAATTCAGCCAGAAAACCTCACTTTTGACACAGAGCTCAGAAACGAAAAAGAAACACATATTCATGTTCCCCAGGGTCTGGAAAGCCAAAATCTCACACCATTTTCAAATCCGAGCTTTCCCTGTGGAGTTACCCCAAGACGTATCTCAGAATTTGCCTTAGGACTCAATTCAGTCAGAAAACCTCACTTTTGACACACAGCTCAGAAATGAAAAAGAAACACATATTCCTGTTCCCTGCGGTCTGGAAAGCCGAATTTTCACACCATTTTCAGATCCAAGCTTTCCCTGAGGAATTAGCCCAAGACGTATCTCATAATTTGCCATTGAACTAAATTCAGCCAGAAAACCTCACTTTTGACACAGAGCTCAGAAATGAAAAGGAAACACATATTCATGTTTCCCAGGGTCTGAAAAGCCAAAAGATCACACCATTTTAAGATCCGAGCTTTCCCTGAGGAGTTAGCCCAAGGCGTACATCATAATTTGCCTTAGGGCTCATTTCAGCCAGAAAACTTCACTTTTGACACAGAGCTCAGAAATGAAAAGGATACACATATTCATGTTTCCCAATGTCTGGAAAGCCAAAATCTCACATCATTTTCAGATCCGAGCTTTCCCTGTGGAGTTAGCCCAAGACGTATCTCAGAATCTGCCATTGAACTCAATTCAGCCAGAAAACTTCACTTTTGACACAGAGCTCAGAAATGAAAAAGAAACACATATTCATGTTTCCCAGGGTCTGGAAAGCAAAAATCTCACACCATTTTCAGGTCCGAGCTTTCCCTGAGGAGTTAGACCAAAGAGTATCTCAGAATTTGCCTTAGGACTCATTTCAGCCAGAAAACCTCACTTTTGACACAGAGCTCAGAAATGAAAAAGAAACATATTCATGTTCCCTAGGGTCTGTAAAGCCAAAATCTCACACCATTTTCAGGTCCGAGCTTTCCCTGAGGAGTTAGACCATGGAGTATCTCAGAATTTGCCTTAGGACTCATTTCAGCCAGAAAACCTCACTTTTGACACAGAGCTCAGAAATGGAAAAAGAAACACATATTCATGTTCCCCAGGGTCTGGAAAGCCGAATTCGCACACCATTTTCAGATCCGAGCTTTCCCTGAGGAGTTTGCCCAAGGCGTATCTCAGAATTTGCCATTGAACTCAATTCAGCCAGAAAACCTCACTTTTGACACAGAGCTCAGAAATGAAAAGGAAACACATATTCATGTTTCCCAGGTTCTGGGAAGCCAAAATCACACACTATTTTCAGATCCGAGCTTTCCTGGAGGAGTTAGACCAAGGCGTATCTCAGAATTTGCCTTAGGGCTTATTTCAGCCAGAATACTTCACTTTTGACACAGAGCTTAGAAAAGAAAAGGAAACACATATTCATGTTCCCTAGGTTCTGGAAAGCCAGTATCTCACACCATTGTCTGATCCGAGCTTTCCCTGTGGAGTTAGACCAAGACGTATCTCAGAATTTTCCTTAGGAGAGAATTCAGCCCGAAAACCTCACTTTTGACACCGAGCTCAGAAATGAAAAAGAAACACATATTCATGTTTCCCAGTGTCTGGAAAGCCAAAATCTCACACCATTTTCAGATCCGAGCTTTCCCTGAGGAATTAGACCAAGGCATATCTCAGAATTTGCCATTGAACTAAATTCAGCCAGAAAACCTCACTTTTGACACAGAGCTCAGAAATGAAAAGGAAACACATATTCATGTTTCCCAGGGTCTGGAAAGCCAAAAGATCACACCATTTTAAGATCCGAGCTTTCCCTGAGGAGTTAGCCCAAGGCGTACATCATAATTTGCCTTAGGGCTCATTTCAGTCAGAAAACTTCACTTTTGACACAGAGCTCAGAAATGAAAAGGATACACATATTCATGTTTCCCAATGTCTGGAAAGCCAAAATCTCACATCATTTTCAGATCCGAGCTTTCCCTGTGGAGTTAGCCCAAGACGTATCTCAGAATCTGCCATTGAACTCAATTCAGCCAGAAAACTTCACTTTTGACACAGAGCTCAGAAATGAAAAAGAAACACATATTCATGTTTCCCAGGGTCTGGAAAGCAAAAATCTCACACCATTTTCAGATCCGAGCTTTCCCTGAGGAGTTAGACCAAGGCATATCTCAGAATTTGTCTTAGGACTCATTTCAGCCAGAAAACCTCACTTTTCACACAGAGCTCAGAAATGAAAAAGAAACACATATTCCTGTTCCCTAGGTTCTGGAAAGCCAGTATCTCACACCATTGTCTGATCCGAGCTTTCCCTGTGGAGTTAGACCAAAACGTATCTCAGAATTTACCTTAGGAGAGAATTCAGCCCGAAAACCTCACTTTTGACACAGAGCTCAGAAATGAAAAGGAAACACATATTCATGTTCCCTAGGGTCTGGAAAGCCAAAATCTCACACCCTTTTCAGTTCCGAGCATTCCCTGAGGAGTTAGCCCAAGACGTATCTCAGAATTTGCTTTAGGACTCATTTCAGCCAGAAAACCTCACTTTTGACACAGAGCTCAGAAATGAAAAAGAAACACATATTCATGTTCCACAGGGTCTGGAAAGCCGAATTCTCACACCCTTTTCAGTTCCGAGCATTCCCTGAGGAGTTAGACCAAGGCATATCTCAGAATTTGTCTTAGGACTCATTTCAGCCAGAAAACCTCACTTTTCACACAGAGCTCAGAAATGAAAAAGAAACACATATTCCTGTTCCCTAGGTTCTGGAAAGCCAGTATCTCACACCATTGTCTGATCCGAGCTTTCCCTGTGGAGTTAGACCAAGACGTATCTCAGAATTTACCTTAGGAGAGAATTCATCCCGAAAACCTCACTTTTGACACAGAGCTCAGAAATGAAAAGGAAACACATATTCATGTTCCCTAGGGTCTGGAAAGCCAAAATCTCACACCCTTTTCAGTTCCGAGCATTCCCTGAGGAGTTAGCCCAAGACGTATCTCAGAATTTGCTTTAGGACTCATTTCAGCCAGAAAACCTCACTTTTGACACAGAGCTCAGAAATGAAAAAGAAACACATATTCATGTTCCACAGGGTCTGGAAAGCCGAATTCTCACACCATTTTCAGATCCGAGCTTTCCCTGTGGAGTTAGTTCAAGATGTATCTCCGAATTTGCCTTAGGACTCATTTCAGCCAGAACACTTCACTTTTGACACAGAGCTCAGAAATGAAAAGGAAACACATATTCATATTCCCTAGGGTCTGGAAAGCCGAATTCTCACCTCATTTTAAGATCCGAGCATTCCCTGAGGAGTTAGCCCAAGACGTATCTCAGAATTTGCTTTAGGACTCATTTCAGCCAGAAAACCTCACTTTTGACACAGAGCTCAGAAATGAAAAAGAAACACATATTCATGTTCCATAGGGTCTGGAAAGCCGAATTCTCACACCATTTTCAGATCCGAGCTTTCCCTGAGGAGTTAGACCAAGACATATCTCAGAATTTACCTTAGGACTGAATTCAGCCCGAAAACCTCACTTTTGACACAGAGCTCAGAAAAGAAAAAGAAACACATATTCATGTTTCCCAGGGTCTGGAAAGCCAAAATCATACACCATTTTCAGGTCCGAGCTTTCCCTGAGGAGTTAGACCAAAGAGTATCTCAGAATTTGCCTTAGGACTCATTTCAGCCAGAAAACCTCACTTTTGACACAGAGCTCAGAAATGAAAAAGAAACATATTCATGTTCCCTAGGGTCTGGAAAGCCAAAATCTCACACCATTTTCAGGTCCGAGCTTTCCCTGAGGAGTTAGACCAAGGAGTATCTCAGAATTTGCCTTAGGACTCATTTCAGCCAGAAAACCTCACTTTTGACACAGAGCTCAGAAATGAAAAAGAAACACATATTCATGTTCCCCAGGGTCTGGAAAGCCGAATTCTCACACCATTTTCAGATCTGAGCTTTCCCTGAGGAGTTTGCCCAAGGCGTATCTCAGAATTTCCCATTGAACTCAATTCAGCCAGAAAACTTCACTTTTGACACAGAGCTCAGAAATGAAAAGGAAACACATATTCATGTTTCCCAGGTTCTGGGAAGCCAAAATCACACACTATTTTCAGATCCGAGCTTTCCTGGAGGAGTTAGACCAAGGCGTATCTCAGAATTTGCCTTAGGGCTTATTTCAGTCAGAAAACTTCACTTTTGACACAGAGCTTAGAAAAGAAAAGGAAACACATATTCATGTTCCCCAGGGTCTGGAAAGCCAGTATCTCACAGCATTTTCAGATCCAAGCTTTCCCTGTGGAGTTACCCCAAGACGTATCTCAGAATTTGCCTTAGGACTCAATTCAGCCAGAAAACCTCACTTTTGACACACAGCTCAGAAATGAAAAAGAAACACATATTCCTGTTCCCTAGGGTCTGGAAAGCCGAATTTTCACACCATTTTCAGATCCAAGCTTTCCCTGAGGAATTAGCCCAAGACGTATCTCATAATTTGCCATTGAACTTAATTCAGCCAGAAAACCTCACTTTTGACACAGAGATCAGAAATGAAAAGGAAACACATATTCATGTTTCCCAGGGTCTGGAAAGCCAAAAGATCACACCATTTTAAGATCCGAGCTTTCCCTGAGGAGTTAGCCCAAGGCGTACATCATAATTTGCCTTAGGGCTCATTTCAGCCAGAAAACTTCACTTTTGACACAGAGCTCAGAAATGAAAAGGATACACATATTCATGTTTCCCAGTGTCTGGAAAGCCAAAATCTCACATCATTTTCAGATCCGAGCTTTCCCTGTGGAGTTAGCCCAAGACGTATCTCAGAATCTGCCATTGAACTCAATTCAGCCAGAAAACTTCACTTTTGACACAGAGCTCAGAAATGAAAAAGAAACACATATTCATGTTTCCCAGGGTCTGGAAAGCAACAATCTCACACCATTTTCAGATCCGAGCTTTCCCTGAGGAGTTAGACCAAGGCATATCTCAGAATTTGTCTTAGGACTCATTTCAGCCAGAAAACCTCACTTTTCACACAGAGCTCAGAAATGAAAAAGAAACACATATTCCTGTTCCCTAGGTTCTGGAAAGCCAGTATCTCACACCATTGTCTGATCCGAGCTTTCCCTGTGGAGTTAGACCAAGACGTATCTCAGAATTTACCTTAGGAGAGAATTCAGCCCGAAAACCTCACTTTTGACACAGAGCTCAGAAATGAAAAAGAAACACATATTCATGTTCCACAGGGTCTGGAAAGCCGAATTCTCACACCCTTTTCAGTTCCGAGCATTCCCTGAGGAGTTAGACCAAGGCATATCTCAGAATTTGTCTTAGGACTCATTTCAGCCAGAAAACCTCACTTTTCACACAGAGCTCAGAAATGAAAAAGAAACACATATTCCTGTTCCATAGGTTCTGGAAAGCCAGTATCTCACACCATTGTCTGATCCGAGCTTTCCCTGTGGAGTTAGACCAAGACGTATCTCAGAATTTACCTTAGAAGAGAATTCATCCCGAAAACCTCACTTTTGACACAGAGCTCAGAAATGAAAAGGAAACACATATTCATGTTCCCTAGGGTCTGGAAAGCCAAAATCTCACACCCTTTTCAGTTCCGAGCATTCCCTGAGGAGTTAGCCCAAGACGTATCTCAGAATTTTCTTTAGGACTCATTTCAGCCAGAAAACCTCACTTTTGACACAGAGCTCAGAAATGAAAAAGAAACACATATTCATGTTCCACAGGGTCTGGAAAGCCGAATTCTCACACCATTTTCAGATCCGAGCTTTCCCTGTGGAGTTAGTTCAAGATGTATCTCCGAATTTGCCTTAGGACTCATTTCAGCCAGAACACTTCACTTTTGACACAGAGCTCAGAAATGAAAAGGAAACACATATTCATATTCCCTAGGGTCTGGAAAGCCGAATTCTCACCTCATTTTAAGATCCGAGCTTTCCCTGTGGAGTTAGCCCAAGACGTATCTCAGAATTTGACATTGAACTCAATTCAGCCAGAAAACCTCACTTTTGACACAGAGCTCAGAAATGAAAAAGAAACACATATTCATGTTCCCCAGAGTCTGGAAAGCCGAATTCTCACACCATTTTCAGATCCGAGCTTTCCCTGAGGAGTTTGCCCAAGGCGTACTTCATAATTTGCCTTAGGGCTCATTTCAGCCGGAAAACTTCACTTTTGACACAGAGCTTAGAAAAGAAAAGGAAACACATATTCATGTTCCCCAGGGTCTGGAAAGCCGAATTCTCACACCATTTTCAGATCCAAGCTTTCCCTGAGGAATTAGCCCAAGACGTATCTCATAATTTGCCATTGAACTTAATTCAGCCAGAAAACCTCACTTTTGACACAGAGCTCAGAAATGAAAAAGAAACACATATTCATGTTCCCCAGGGTCTGGAAAGCCGAATTCTCACACCATTTTCAAATCCGAGCTTTCCCTGTGGTGTTAGCCCTAGACGTATCTCAGAATTTGCCTTAGGACTCATTTCAGCTAGAAAACCTCACTTTTGACACAGAGCTCAGAAATGAAAAGGAAACACATATTCATGTTTCCCAGGGTCTGGAAAGCCAAAATCTCACACCATTTTAAGATCCGAGCTTTCCCTGAGGAGTTAGCCCAAGGGGTACATCATAATTTGCCTTAGGGCTCATTTCAGCCAGAAAACTTCACTTTTGACACAGAGCTCAGAAATGAAAAAGAAACACATATTCATGTTTCCCAGTGTCTGGAAAGCCAAAATCTCACACCATTTTCAGATCCGAGCTTTCCCTGAGGAGTTAGACCAAGGCATATCTCAGAATTTGTCTTAGGACTCATTTCAGCCAGAAAACCTCACTTTTGACACAGAGCTCAGAAATGAAAAGGAAACACATATTCATGTTCCCTAGGGTCTGGAAAGCCAAAATCTCACACCCTTTTCAGTTCCGAGCATTCCCTGAGGAGTTAGCCCAAGACGTATCTCAGAATTTGTTTTAGGACTCATTTCAGCCAGAAAACCTCACTTTTGACACAGAGCTCAGAAATGAAAAAGAAACACATATTCATGTTCCACAGGGTCTGGAAAGCCGAATTCTCACACCATTTTCAGATCCGAGCTTTCCCTGAGGAGTTAGACCAAGACATATCTCAGAATTTACCTTAGGACTGAATTCAGCCCGAAAACCTCACTTTTGACACAGAGCTCAGAAAAGAAAAAGAAACACATATTCATGTTTCCCAGGGTCTGGAAAGCCAAAATCATACACCATTTTCAGGTCCGAGCTTTCCCTGAGGAGTTAGACCAAAGAGTATCTCAGAATTTGCCTTAGGACTCATTTCAGCCAGAAAACCTCACTTTTGACACAGAGCTCAGAAATGAAAAAGAAACACATATTCATGTTCCACAGGGTCTGGAAAGCCGAATTCTCACACCATTTTCAGATCCGAGCTTTCCCTGAGGAGTTAGACCAAGACATATCTCAGAATTTACCTTAGGACTGAATTCAGCCCGAAAACCTCACTTTTGACACAGAGCTCAGAAAAGAAAAAGAAACACATATTCATGTTTCCCAGGGTCTGGAAAGCCAAAATCATACACCATTTTCAGGTCCGAGCTTTCCCTGAGGAGTTAGACCAAAGAGTATCTCAGAATTTGCCTTAGGACTCATTTCAGCCAGAAAACCTCACTTTTGACACAGAGCTCAGAAATGAAAAAGAAACATATTCATGTTCCCTAGGGTCTGTAAAGCCAAAATCTCACACCATTTTCAGGTCCGAGCTTTCCCTGAGGAGTTAGACCATGGAGTATCTCAGAATTTGCCTTAGGACTCATTTCAGCCAGAAAACCTCACTTTTGACACAGAGCTCAGAAATGGAAAAAGAAACACATATTCATGTTCCCCAGGGTCTGGAAAGCCGAATTCGCACACCATTTTCAGATCCGAGCTTTCCCTGAGGAGTTTGCCCAAGGCGTATCTCAGAATTTGCCATTGAACTCAATTCAGCCAGAAAACCTCACTTTTGACACAGAGCTCAGAAATGAAAAGGAAACACATATTCATGTTTCCCAGGTTCTGGGAAGCCAAAATCACACACTATTTTCAGATCCGAGCTTTCCTGGAGGAGTTAGACCAAGGCGTATCTCAGAATTTGCCTTAGGGCTTATTTCAGCCAGAATACTTCACTTTTGACACAGAGCTTAGAAAAGAAAATGAAACACATATTCATGTTCCCCAGGGTCTGGAAAGCCGAATTCTCACACCATTTTCAGATCCGAGCTTTCCCTGTGGAGTTAGCCGAAGACGTATCTCAGAATCTGCCATTGACGTCAATTCAGCCAGAAAACCTCACTTTTGACACAGAGCTCAGAAACAAAAAAGAAACACATATTCATGTTCCCCAGGGTCTGGAAAGCCAAAATCTCACACCATTTTCAAATCCGAGCTTTCCCTGTGGAGTTACCCCAAGACGTATCTCAGAATTTGCCTTAGGACTCAATTCAGTCAGAAAACCTCACTTTTGACACACAGCTCAGAAATGAAAAAGAAACACATATTCCTGTTCCCTAGGGTCTGGAAAGCCGAATTTTCACACCATTTTCAGATCCAAGCTTTCCCTGAGGAATTAGCCCAAGACGTATCTCATAATTTGCCATTGAACTAAATTCAGCCAGAAAACCTCACTTTTGACACAGAGCTCAGAAATGAAAAGGAAACACATATTCATGTTTCCCAGGGTCTGGAAAGCCAAAAGATCACACCATTTTAAGATCCGAGCTTTCCCTGAGGAGTTAGCCCAAGGCGTACATCATAATTTGCCTTAGGGCTCATTTCAGCCAGAAAACTTCACTTTTGACACAGAGCTCAGAAATGAAAAGGATACACATATTCATGTTTCCCAATGTCTGGAAAGCCAAAATCTCACATCATTTTCAGATCCGAGCTTTCCCTGTGGAGTTAGCCCAAGACGTATCTCAGAATCTGCCATTGAACTCAATTCAGCCAGAAAACTTCACTTTTGACACAGAGCTCAGAAATGAAAAAGAAACACATATTCATGTTTCCCAGGGTCTGGAAAGCAAAAATCTCACACCATTTTCAGATCCGAGCTTTCCCTGAGGAGTTAGACCAAGGCATATCTCAGAATTTGTCTTAGGACTCATTTCAGCCAGAAAACCTCACTTTTCACACAGAGCTCAGAAATGAAAAAGAAACACATATTCCTGTTCCCTAGGTTCTGGAAAGCCAGTATCTCACACCATTGTCTGATCCGAGCTTTCCCTGTGGAGTTAGACCAAGACGTATCTCAGAATTTTCCTTAGGAGAGAATTCAGCCCGAAAACCTCACTTTTGACACAGAGCTCAGAAATGAAAAAGAAGCACATATTCATGTTTCCCAGTGTCTGGAAAGCCAAAATCTCACACCATTTTCAGATCCGAGCTTTCCCTGAGGAATTAGACCAAGGCATATCTCAGAATTTGCCATTGAACTAAATTCAGCCAGAAAACCTCACTTTTGACACAGAGCTCAGAAATGAAAAGGAAACACATATTCATGTTTCCCAGGGTCTGGAAAGCCAAAAGATCACACCATTTTAAGATCCGAGCTTTCCCTGAGGAGTTAGCCCAAGGCGTACATCATAATTTGCCTTAGGGCTCATTTCAGTCAGAAAACTTCACTTTTGACACAGAGCTCAGAAATGAAAAGGATACACATATTCATGTTTCCCAATGTCTGGAAAGCCAAAATCTCACATCATTTTCAGATCCGAGCTTTCCCTGTGGAGTTAGCCCAAGACGTATCTCAGAATCTGCCATTGAACTCAATTCAGCCAGAAAACTTCACTTTTGACACAGAGCTCAGAAATGAAAAAGAAACACATATTCATGTTTCCCAGGGTCTGGAAAGCAAAAATCTCACACCATTTTCAGATCCGAGCTTTCCCTGAGGAGTTAGACCAAGGCATATCTCAGAATTTGTCTTAGGACTCATTTCAGCCAGAAAACCTCACTTTTCACACAGAGCTCAGAAATGAAAAAGAAACACATATTCCTGTTCCCTAGGTTCTGGAAAGCCAATATCTCACACCATTGTCTGATCCGAGCTTTCCCTGTGGAGTTAGACCAAAACGTATCTCAGAATTTACCTTAGGAGAGAATTCAGCCCGAAAACCTCACTTTTGACACAGAGCTCAGAAATGAAAAGGAAACACATATTCATGTTCCCTAGGGTCTGGAAAGCCAAAATCTCACACCCTTTTCAGTTCCGAGCATTCCCTGAGGAGTTAGCCCAAGACGTATCTCAGAATTTGCTTTAGGACTCATTTCAGCCAGAAAACCTCACTTTTGACACAGAGCTCAGAAATGAAAAAGAAACACATATTCATGTTCCACAGGGTCTGGAAAGCCGAATTCTCACACCCTTTTCAGTTCCGAGCATTCCCTGAGGAGTTAGACCAAGGCATATCTCAGAATTTGTCTTAGGACTCATTTCAGCCAGAAAACCTCACTTTTCACACAGAGCTCAGAAATGAAAAAGAAACACATATTCCTGTTCCCTAGGTTCTGGAAAGCCAGTATCTCACACCATTGTCTGATCCGAGCTTTCCCTGTGGAGTTAGACCAAGACGTATCTCAGAATTTACCTTAGGAGAGAATTCATCCCGAAAACCTCACTTTTGACACAGAGCTCAGAAATGAAAAGGAAACACATATTCATGTTCCCTAGGGTCTGGAAAGCCAAAATCTCACACCCTTTTCAGTTCCGAGCATTCCCTGAGGAGTTAGCCCAAGACGTATCTCAGAATTTGCCTTAGGACTCATTTCAGCCAGAAAACCTCACTTTTGACACAGAGCTCAGAAATGAAAAAGAAACACATATTCATGTTCCACAGGGTCTGGAAAGCCGAATTCTCACACCATTTTCAGATCCGAGCTTTCCCTGTGGAGTTAGTTCAAGATGTATCTCCGAATTTGCCTTAGGACTCATTTCAGCCAGAACACTTCACTTTTGACACAGAGCTCAGAAATGAAAAGGAAACACATATTCATATTCCCTAGGGTCTGGAAAGCCGAATTCTCACCTCATTTTAAGATCCGAGCATTCCCTGAGGAGTTAGCCCAAGACGTATCTCAGAATTTGCTTTAGGACTCATTTCAGCCAGAAAACCTCACTTTTGACACAGAGCTCAGAAATGAAAAAGAAACACATATTCATGTTCCATAGGGTCTGGAAAGCCGAATTCTCACACCATTTTCAGATCCGAGCTTTCCCTGAGGAGTTAGACCAAGACATATCTCAGAATTTACCTTAGGACTGAATTCAGCCCGAAAACCTCACTTTTGACACAGAGCTCAGAAAAGAAAAAGAAACACATATTCATGTTTCCCAGGGTCTGGAAAGCCAAAATCATACACCATTTTCAGGTCCGAGCTTTCCCTGAGGAGTTAGACCAAAGAGTATCTCAGAATTTGCCTTAGGACTCATTTCAGCCAGAAAACCTCACTTTTGACACAGAGCTCAGAAATGAAAAAGAAACATATTCCTGTTCCCTAGGGTCTGGAAAGCCAAAATCTCACACCATTTTCAGGTCCGAGCTTTCCCTGAGGAGTTAGACCAAGGAGTATCACAGAATTTGCCTTAGGACTCATTTCAGCCAGAAAACCTCACTTTTGACACAGAGCTCAGAAATGAAAAAGAAACACATATTCATGTTCCCCAGGGTCTGGAAAGCCGAATTCTCACACCATTTTCAGATCTGAGCTTTCCCTGAGGAGTTTGCCCAAGGCGTATCTCACAATTTGCCATTGAACTCAATTCAGCCAGAAAACTTCACTTTTGACACAGAGCTCAGAAATGAAAAGGAAACACATATTCATGTTTCCCAGGTTCTGGGAAGCCAAAATCACACACTATTTTCAGATCCGAGCTTTCCTGGAGGAGTTAGACCAAGGCGTATCTCAGAATTTGCCTTAGGGCTTATTTCAGTCAGAAAACTTCACTTTTGACACAGAGCTTAGAAAAGAAAAGGAAACACATATTCATGTTCCCCAGGGTCTGGAAAGCCAGTATCTCACAGCATTTTCAGATCCAAGCTTTCCCTGTGAAGTTACCCCAAGACGTATCTCAGAATTTGCCTTAGGACTCAATTCAGCCAGAAAACCTCACTTTTGACACACAGCTCAGAAATGAAAAAGAAACACATATTCCTGTTCCCTAGGGTCTGGAAAGCCGAATTTTCACACCATTTTCAGATCCAAGCTTTCCCTGAGGAATTAGCCCAAGACGTATCTCATAATTTGCCATTGAACTTAATTCAGCCAGAAAACCTCACTTTTGACACAGAGATCAGAAATGAAAAGGAAACACATATTCATGTTTCCCAGGGTCTGGAAAGCCAAAAGATCACACCATTTTAAGATCCGAGCTTTCCCTGAGGAGTTAGCCCAAGGCGTACATCATAATTTGCCTTAGGGCTCATTTCAGCCAGAAAACTTCACTTTTGACACAGAGCTCAGAAATGAAAAGGATACACATATTCATGTTTCCCAGTGTCTGGAAAGCCAAAATCTCACATCATTTTCAGATCCGAGCTTTCCCTGTGGAGTTAGCCCAAGACGTATCTCAGAATCTGCCATTGAACTCAATTCAGCCAGAAAACTTCACTTTTGACACAGAGCTCAGAAATGAAAAAGAAACACATATTCATGTTTCCCAGGGTCTGGAAAGCAAAAATCTCACACCATTTTCAGATCCGAGCTTTCCCTGAGGAGTTAGACCAAGGCATATCTCAGAATTTGTCTTAGGACTCATTTCAGCCAGAAAACCTCACTTTTCACACAGAGCTCAGAAATGAAAAAGAAACACATATTCCTGTTCCCTAGGTTCTGGAAAGCCAGTATCTCACACCATTGTCTGATCCGAGCTTTCCCTGTGGAGTTAGACCAAGACGTATCTCAGAATTTACCTTAGGAGAGAATTCAGCCCGAAAACCTCACTTTTGACACAGAGCTCAGAAATGAAAAAGAAACACATATTCATGTTCCACAGGGTCTGGAAAGCCGAATTCTCACACCCTTTTCAGTTCCGAGCATTCCCTGAGGAGTTAGACCAAGGCATATCTCAGAATTTGTCTTAGGACTCATTTCAGCCAGAAAACCTCACTTTTCACACAGAGCTCAGAAATGAAAAAGAAACACATATTCCTGTTCCATAGGTTCTGGAAAGCCAGTATCTCACACCATTGTCTGATCCGAGCTTTCCCTGTGGAGTTAGACCAAGACGTATCTCAGAATTTACCTTAGAAGAGAATTCATCCCGAAAACCTCACTTTTGACACAGAGCTCAGAAATGAAAAGGAAACACATATTCATGTTCCCTAGGGTCTGGAAAGCCAAAATCTCACACCCTTTTCAGTTCCGAGCATTCCCTGAGGAGTTAGCCCAAGACGTATCTCAGAATTTTCTTTAGGACTCATTTCAGCCAGAAAACCTCACTTTTGACACAGAGCTCAGAAATGAAAAAGAAACACATATTCATGTTCCACAGGGTCTGGAAAGCCGAATTCTCACACCATTTTCAGATCCGAGCTTTCCCTGTGGAGTTAGTTCAAGATGTATCTCCGAATTTGCCTTAGGACTCATTTCAGCCAGAACACTTCACTTTTGACACAGAGCTCAGAAATGAAAAGGAAACACATATTCATATTCCCTAGGGTCTGGAAAGCCGAATTCTCACCTCATTTTAAGATCCGAGCTTTCCCTGTGGAGTTAGCCCAAGACGTATCTCAGAATTTGCCATTGAACTCAATTCAGCCAGAAAACCTCACTTTTGACACAGAGCTCAGAAATGAAAAAGAAACACATATTCATGTTCCCCAGAGTCTGGAAAGCCGAATTCTCACACCATTTTCAGATCCGAGCTTTCCCTGAGGAGTTTGCCCAAGGCGTACTTCATAATTTGCCTTAGGGCTCATTTCAGCCGGAAAACTTCACTTTTGACACAGAGCTCAGAATTGAAAAGGAAACACATATTCATGTTTCCCAGGTTCTGGGAAGCCAAAATCAGACACTATTTTCAGATCCAAGCTTTCCCTGTGGAGTTAGCCGAAGACGTATCTCATAATTTGCCATTGAACTTAATTCAGCCAGAAAACCTCACTTTTGACACAGAGCTCAGAAACGAAAAAGAAACACATATTCATGTTCCCCAGGGTCTGGAAAGCCAAAATCTCACACCATTTTCAAATCCGAGCTTTCCCTGTGGAGTTAGACCAAGACGTATCTCAGAATTTGCCTTAGGACTCATTTCAGCTACACAACCTCACTTTTGACACAGAGCACAGAAATGAAAAGGAAACACATATTCATGTTCCCCAGGGTCTGGAAAGCCGAATTCTCACACCATTTTCAGATCCGAGCTTTCCCTGAGGAGTTAGACCAAGGCATATCTCAGAATTTGTCTTAGGACTCAATTCAGCCAGAAAACCTCACTTTTGACACACAGCTCAGAAATGAAAAAGAAACACATATTCCTGTTCCCTAGGGTCTGGAAAGCCAATATCTCACACCATTTTAAGATCCGAGTTTTCCCTGTGGAGTTAGCCCAAGTCGTATCTCAGAATCTGCCATTGAACTCAATTCAGCCAGAAAACTTCACTTTTGACACAGAGCTCAGAAATGAAAAGGAAACACATATTCATGTTCCCTAGGGTCTGGAAAGCCAATATCTTACACCATTTTCAGATCCGAGCTTTCCCTGTGGAGTTAGCCCAAGATGTATCTCAGAATCTGCCATTGAACTCAATTCGGCCAGAAAACTTCACTTTTGACACAGAGCTCAGAAATGAAAAAGAAACACATATTCATGTTTCCCAGGGTCTGGATAGCCAAAATCTCAAACCATTTTCAGATCCGAGCTTTCCCTGAGGAGTTAGACCAAGGCATATCTCAGAATTTGTCTTAGGACTCATTTCAGCCAGAAAACCTCACTTTTCACACAGAGCTCAGAAATGAAAAAGAAACACACATTCCTGTTCCCTAGGTTCTGGAAAGCCGAATTCTCACACCCTTTTCAGTTCCGAGCTTTCCCTGAGGAGTTAGACCAAGGCGTATCTCAGAATCTGCCATTGAACTCAATTCGGCCAGAAAACTTCACTTTTGACACAGAGCTCAGAAATGAAAAAGAAACACATATTCATGTTTCCCAGGGTCTGGATAGCCAAAATCTCAAACCATTTTCAGATCCGAGCTTTCCCTGAGGAGTTAGACCAAGGCATATCTCAGAATTTGTCTTAGGACTCATTTCAGCCAGAAAACCTCACTTTTCACACAGAGCTCAGAAATGAAAAAGAAACACACATTCCTGTTCCCTAGGTTCTGGAAAGCCGAATTCTCACACCCTTTTCAGTTCCGAGCTTTCCCTGAGGAGTTAGCCCAAGACGTATCTCAGAATTTTCCTTAGGACTCATTTCAGCCAGAAAACTTCACTTTTGACACAGAGCTCAGAAATGAAAAGGATACACATATTCATGTTTCCCAGGGTCTGGAAAGCCAAAATCTCACATCATTTTCAGATCCGAGCTTTCCCTGTGGAGTTAGCCCAAGACGTATCTCAGAATCTGCCATTGAACTCAATTCAGCCAGAAAACTTCAGTTTTGACATACAGCTCAGAAATGAAAAGGAAACACATATTCATGTTCCCTAGGGTCTGGAAAGCCAGTATCTCACACCATTTTCAGATCCGAGCTTTCCCTGAGGAGTTAGACCAAGACGGATCTCAGAATTTACCTTAGGACTGAATTCAGCCCGAAAACCTCACTTTTGACACAGAGCTCAGAAATATAAAAGGAAACACATATTCATGTTCCCTAGGGTCTGGAAAGCCAAGATCTCACCCTATTTTCAAATCCGAGCTTTCCCTGAGGAGTTAGACCAAGGCGTATCTCAGAATCTGCCATTGAACTCAATTCAGCCAGAAAACTTCACTTTTGACACAGAGCTCAGAAATGAAAAAGAAGGACATATTCATTTTCCCCAGGGTCTGGAAAGCCAAAATCTCACACCATTTTCAGATCCGAGCTTTCATTGAGGAGTTAGCCCAAGGAGTATCTCACAATTTACCTTAGGACTGAATTCAGCCAGAAAACCTCACTTTTGACATAGAGCACAGAAATGAAAAAGTAAGTGATATTCCTGTTCCCTAGGGTCTGGAAAGCCAAAATCACACACCATTTGTCACGATGTGAATATTGCCAGTTGTGCAGATCTACTGTTTCTTGTATTTATGGTCAAGCAGACGTATGATATATTCTATTACGCATGCCTGCATTCCAGAAGTTAACTCCTTCTTTTCTCTTCGCCATTTCTGCCGAAGGTAGAAGTGATTCTTTTCATTAGCTGATAAGATGTAGTTTACTAAGGATTCTTTTTATTATTTTCTACTGAAATAAATATTTTGTTAATTAGATTTGAATCTCGGTTTTATTTTCTAAGTAAGAATGACTTCAAAAGGGAAGCAAAGATCCATCGACTCGCGGGGATTGATTCCTCCCCGTTAACATGGTAGCACAGATGGCTGTAAGATTTATAGCTTCTTTGAAGTTTTCTTGCATTTTAGGATAGTTAGCTAATTAGAGAGATTTATGACCAGCCATGTCGAACGGAGATAAGCTAGAAACAGAAGCAACTAAAAAGTCTTTATTGCCTCCGAGGAGAGCTAGCTCATAAATCTTCCAAAATGCCTTTACCGGAAGAAAAAAAATATCCTTGATCTATTTTTGGACAAAGAAAAGGAGAAAAATCCTTTCGAAGAAAGAATTCAAGCCGTTTTGAGTCCTACAAGAGGAATTTCCAAGTTATCTGTGCAAGTGACTCCTACACATGCTGCCGCCACTGGAAAACAGACAGAGACCGAAAAAATGATTTTAGAAGCCCAAGCAGAACTAAACGCTGGAGCAGAACTTTTTCAAAGGTCAGTGCACGATGTCAAAATCATCCCTTTTCTCCCTGGGGGAAATTCTACATGTTTAGAAGCTATTCCAAAAATCTCTCAAGCTAATGTCCCACAAGATGAGGTGGCATCCTTTTATAGGCAGCAAATTGCCAGCCCACGAACGTCTTCCATAGGGCAGACAAGTGTTGAAAGAGAAATAAATTTAACTTATGGCCAAACGCTGCAGAGGCAGCAAGCTCAGATTAAGCATTTGCAAAGAGAATTACACGAGATTAAATTGCATGCATTCTTTCGTGCTGAAAACCAAGATGTCCGCCCGCCTTCAGACATTATAGACAGGGGCCATGATCCCCCCGCCTTTCCTTCTCTAAACAAATTAGAACAACGCCCTTGGATGGGCACGTCACAATTACGTGGACAGAGATTTTTTGATGAAAGAGACTGAATATGCTTATGCTGCACTGCCATCTAGTGACCATGACAAAAAAATGCAACAAACCATAGAAATTTTACAAGCCCAGAAGCGAATGACTCAACTGAGGCTTGATGCATTAATGCAGCGTCCCTCATTAGCTGCACAACCTTTACAGGCACAAATTGTCCTGCCTGCCCAACCTATGCAAGCACAAATTGTGCATCCACCGCAAGCTGGACCACCTCCTACTCCAGCACCAGGGGCCCAACTTTTGCCTGCTCCAGGGCCACCACCAGCTGTGGCAGCCCAACTTTTGCCTGCTCCAGCTCTACCACCTATTGCTGCCCCTCAGCAACAGCCAGTCCAGGCACCTCCTGCAGCCCCAATTTTGCAACCAGCTCCAGCTGGTGCACTAGTTGTACAAAAACAGCCAGTCCAGGCACCTCAAGCAGCACCTCAACCTGCTCAGGCCCAAGCAATTCCACCTTTTTTGACACAACAATCACAAATCGTCCCATTAGTTGGCAACGCAAAATTAAAGCAATCGGGACAGAACTATAAGGCCTGGGTCACTGATATAACTACTTTGCTTCATCGTGAGGGCACTTTTGACATAATCCAGAATCCTCCACAAAGGGTACTAAGATGCCAATATTGCGACCATGTGGGTCATACAAGCAGAGATTGTCTTAAATTGCAACACACTCAAGTTCCTGTCCAGCCCAGAGGAAAAGACTACAGATGCCAGTACCAGCCCAGAGGGAAAGACTACAGGGATCAGTACCAGCCCAGAGGAACAGCACCCAGAGGCAGCAGAGGCAGAGGACAGCGCCGACCCGGTCCCAGGCATGATTTCCCACCTCCATACACCATGTTAGCAATCACCAATGACACACAGCCAAAGCAATATGACCGCTCTCTTTTGTGGACTCTCGACAGTGGAGCGGCTGTTCACATTACTTACAGAAAAGAACTTTTCAAAGAGCTACATGAGCCTGAACCAGAATATCGTGAACTGTACGCATTTGGTGGCCACCCCTTCAAAGTTGAAGGAAAAGGGACTGTTTTTATTGAAGAGTTAAGTACCCTGGTATCTGATGTTTATTACATTCCTACAGCTAACTGTAATTTGCTTAGTCAGAATCATTTATCTGCTGTTTTGCATTTTTATGTCCTTCATTTAGGTAACGCCAGTTATATTTTTAAAGATGGTCATATTATTGCTGACACAATTGTGATTGGTCAGGTCTACTATTTGAGGCCAAAGGCAGAACCTCAAATTCAGGCAAGTATAAAAATCTCAATAGAGAATATCACAGGCCCAGAGAGAGATACCCCAGAGAGAGATCCTGTGAATACTCCAAAGGCTCCTAAAGCCACAAAGCAACAGGTAATCAAACCTAAGGTTCCTTATGTTAATGTTAATGCTGCAACTTCACTTACAGGTTTTCGTTTACATGACAGGTGTATACATAGATGGCACAGAAGATTAGGCCATCCCAGTTTTGAGGTCCTTTAAAAAATGCCATTTTTCGCACAAGGTTTGAATTTCAAAGGATGTAAGGTACATCTAGATTGTGCTGTTTGCAAAAAGGCAAAATCGAGGGCAGCAGCCGTTCCAAAACATGCTACACGTAAGTCAACACGCATTTTTGATTTGGTTCATACTGATATTGTGGGCCCTTATGGTCCAACTATTGGCGGTAAAAAGTATTTCTTAACTATTGTTGATAATCATTCTAGATATGGTTATGTCTTTCTTATGAAAGAAAAATCTGAAGCCTTTCAGACCTTTAGAGATTTTGCAGTTCAAATCTACAATCAACATGGAGTGAGAATCCGGCGAATCCAGAGTGATCGTGGTGCCGAGTTCACGTCTCAACGTTTCCAGGATTGGATGCGACGAAACGGTATCCTACACCAAACATCTGCCCCATTCATGCCGGCTCACAATGGAGTCGCAGAGAGAAGACAGGGGGTCCTTCAAACCATGATGCGCTGCCTCCTAGAAGATGCCAATCTCAAACACTCATTTTGGGGCGAAGCAGTTCAGTATGCAAATTACATTGTCAATCGTACATGGAGCAGTGTCATTGACCAAACACCCTTCTACATGTTATATGGCCACCAGCCAGATCTTAGACACTTACACATTTTTGGTTCATATGCCATGGTCAACATTCCATTGGCCCAAAGAAGAAAAGGTGGCCCAGTAGCAAAGAGACTGAGATATATGGGTGTTGATAGCAATTCTAAATGGGGAAGATTCATTGACTCTCACAATGTGATAACAATTTCTAATTCAGCTAATTTTGAAGAAGATTCAGATTGGTCCAGGATACATTCTAATGACCCTGGAGTTTATTTCCCTAGAACTGAAATTGTTGATACAGTGCAACCAGATGACCAACGTTCATCACCTGATATCCCATCCTACCACGCCGTGGATGCTGAAGCTAGCGACGCTGATGGAGATGTGGACAACAAGAAAGACGACTGGACAATGGTCCCGAGACATTCCAAGAGAACTTCAAAAGGTATTCCACCAAAGAGATACACAATGCAATTGACAAACACACCATCGCCATTGATCTGTAATGTTACACTCCCACCGGAGAACTTTTCACAAATTAAATATCTTTCTGAAGAAATTTGTATATTTTAGTTATTGCTTTTGGTTCTTGATCTAGTAAAATTTTATCTAATTCTGATTTGAGTTTTTGTATTCCATATTTTCTCTTGTCGTTTTCTAATCTGTTCCTAATTTGGAAATATGGCCACCAATCAATCTTGATTCCTTCTTGTTCCAGTTTTGCTATAGATTTTATGGCACCTCCTTCTTCCAGTATTTCTTCATATGTGACCATTTTTTCCAGATTCGTTGTGTTTGGGTGTGTAATGGCTTCCATACCAGAGAACCAGGGTGGTATTTTAGTGTAGTATTGTTTTTTGATCTTAAGCCAAGTTCCTAAGAGAGAGTCTCTAATTTTATGTCTTTTGAAGTATGAGTGTGTTTTATGTTTATCATCCCAGAGGAATCCATGCCACCCTAAATGTAAGTCATAACCTTCTAGTACCAGTAAACGTCTATTTTTAATTTGAATCCAATCCTTTATCCATGTTAAGGCGGATGCTTGATAATATAATTCAAAGTCCGGTAGTCCGAATCCTCCCTGATTCCTATTTTGTTGTAAATATTTTAATTTAATTCTTGGTTTTTTTCCGGCCCATATAAATTTGGTTAGTATTTTATTTAGTTGTTCAAAATATTTTTTCTCCAATTTGATTGGAATGGTTTGGAATAGGTACAAAATTTGAGGTAATATTGACATTTTAATCGCTGCGATTCTACCAATTAGAGAGATTTGTAATTTATTCCATTTATCTAATTTTTTTTCAATTTGTTTTAAAATTTCCATATAATTTGCTTCTTTTATTGTGGTGCATTTTGCTGACAGATTGATTCCTAGATATTTTATTTTCTTAACAATTTGTAGTTCTAATTTCTTTTCTAGTTCCTTTTTTTGTATGTCTGTCAGGTTTTTGATTATTATTTTAGTTTTTTGTTTATTGATTTTCAGACCTGCTACTTTCCCGAATTCATTTATTTCTTTTAGTAAAATTGGTCCTGTCTCTAATGGTTCTTCTATGTTGAAAACCAAGTCGTCAGCGAATGCTTGTAATTTATATTCCTGCTCTTTTATCTTAAGTCCTTTTATTTCTTTATTTTCTCTTACTTTTTGTAATAATGATTCCAATGATAGTATAAATAATAATGGGGAGAGGGGACAGCCTTGTCGAACTCCCTTTTCTATATTGAAATTTTTTGAAGTTTCTCCATTTATAAGAATTTTAGCAGTTTGTTTTGAATATATTGATTTGATTGTCCTTATGTAATTCTCTCCAAAATTCATTTTATTCAATTGATTTATTATAAAGTCCCAGTTTAGGTTATCAAATGCCTTTTGGGCATCTAAAAATATGAGTGCCATGGATTCCCCTGGGTGTGTCTCATAGTATTCTAAAATATTTGTAATTGTTCTTATATTGTTTTTAATATGTCTATTTGGTAGGAAGCCATTTTGATCTGAATGTATAATTTTGGTAAGTGTTTTTTTTAGTCTTTCCGCCATTATAGACGCAAAGATTTTGTAGTCTGAATTTAAGAGCGAGATTGGCCTGTAACTCTGGATCTTATGTTTCATATTGATGTCTTTTGGAATGATTGTTATTAGTGCCTCTGTCCATGAATCTGGGATTGCTCCTTTTGTTAGTACTTCATTGTATGTAATTAGTTGTATATTTTTTAAAATCGTTTGTAATTCTTTGTAGTACTCTGCTGGAATACCATCCGGTCCTGGGGTTTTATTGTTTTTCTGATTTCTAATAGCTTTTTCTAATTCAATCAATGTTATTTCTTCATCCATCTTATCTTTAATATCGTCTGGTAGTTGCACTATATTAGAATTTTTTAAATACTCTTGTATGCTTTGGAGTTGTATAGTATCCTTACTGTATAGCTCTCTATAATATTCTCGTGCTATGTCTTTTTTTCCCTCTATTTCAAACTGCATTTTCCCTAGCGAATCTTCTAATTGTTGTATTGTTTTTTTTTCCTTTTCTTTTCTTAATCTGTAGGCCAACCATCTGCCTGGTTTGTTAGCATGTTCGAAATAATTCTGTTTGGATGTCTTAATTTTTAATGCGATTTCTTCTTGTAGTATTAGATTTATTTTGTGTTTAGTTAATTCTTTTTCTTCTTTTATTTCTTTATTTTGTGGCATCTCTTGTAATTTATGTTCCAATTCCCCTATCTTGTTTTGTAAGTCCTTAATTTGCTTATTTTTATCTTTATTTCTTTTAATAGAGTATGCAATAGTTAATCCTCTTATATATGCTTTCATAGTGTCCCAAATATTTTGTATAGATGTGTCCTCGTTCCAATTCTCCTGTAGAAAGAAAGTTAATTCTTTCTCCATATATTGTTTAAATTCTTTTTCTTTTATTGTTTTCTGGTTCATCATCCATCTCCTTCTTAGCTTACTCGTTCCTCTTATTGTAATTATTATAGGGTTATGGTCCGCCCACGTATTAGGTTCTATTTCTACACTCTCTATTTTAATAATTGGTTCTATATTTGACCAGACCATGTCGAGTCTAGACCAGGATTGATGTGGGTTTGAAAAATATGTATATTGATTCTGTTTCTGGTGTCTTTCTCTCCATATATCTTTTATTTTAAATTCATTCACCATTTCAAAAAAAATTTTAGGTAGAGTTTTCCTTTCCATATTTTTTTTTTGGTCCCGTTTTATAATCTTCTTTAACATCTACCACTGCATTAAAATCTCCGATTATACAAATGTTTTCTCTGTCTAATTTAATGATTTGTTGGTATAGTTTTTTATAAAATACTTTTTGTCCATTGTTAGGGGCGTAGATAACTATTAGTAATATTTTAGTTTTGTCTATTGTAATTTCCACTATGAGTATTCTTCCTTCTGTATCTCTATATATTTGTTTAGGGGTTAACCAATTTTTGATATATAATGCTATTCCTCTTTTCCTTGAGTCGGCCAGGGATGTAAAGAGATTACCTATCTTGGGATATTGTAATAACTTATATTCTTCTTTTTTAATATGAACTTCCTGTAAACATGTAATGTCTGAACCTTGTTTCTGTAGTCTGTTGAGTATTTGTCTTCTTTTATTGGTGAATTGATTCCATTTATGTTAACTGAAAATATTTTAATTTGATTTTGCATCTTATTTTTTACTTGTTGCTCTTGTTAATCTCGCGGTCTTTACTTCTTTTGTTTTCACCCTTCTAAAAAACAAAACACAAAAAGACATAATAAAAGGAAATATGATAAGCTGGACGAAAAATTTCGGACATGAGATGCAAATTAATGAATGGGAAAAAATTTGGAACCAAAACTACAAAATGACAAAATCAGTTTCATATAAAGAAAATTATTATAAAGCATTCTATAGATGGCACCTCCCTCCAGCGAGATTGGCAAAAATGTATAAAAACTTATCACCAAATTGTTGGAGATGCCAACACAAAATTGGATCTTACTATCATATGTGGTGGACCTGTCCAAAAATAAAAGCCTTCTGGAATACAATCAAAAACTGGTTAAAAGAAATCACACAACAAGATATAGATATCACACCGGAAATTTTCCTATTAGGAAACATAAATCAAAAAATGCAAAAGAAATACTATTATATTATTCTACATATACTAACAGCGGCGAGAATAACGATAGCACAAAATTGGAAATTAAACGATATTCCCGAGGAAAGCAGTGTAATTAGTAAAATCCTGGACTGTGCCGAAGCAGATAAACTAACCATGGAACTGAAAGGAAAGGAAGACTCCGACTACTATGAAATCTGGAATTTATTTTACAATTGGTACGAAAAACGAAAACAAATAACATCAATGTAATAAATAGAAATATAAGCCAAATAAGGCATATAGAAATTGAACTAGAGAATTTATAGAGAAAACAGTTATATTGTATTACTATATATGTATACTAAGATATTACTAAACCAACAATGCCTTATTTTTCTTTTTTCTGTATTATTATTACTATTATTATCTATACTACTACAAATATTACTATTGTTATATCATTATAAATATTATGGTTAAACTTTACTACCACTACGTTTGATTTATAAAACACAATGCAAAATATGAGACAAAATTCGAAAACCATGTTAAATTAAATGTTAAATATATATTTGCCGTAGAACAAACGATAGAAATAGACAGCTTTATAGCTGTATGCGCTTTTTATGTTTTGTATATGTTTATATTGTACTTGTCAATGTCGTAAATGTTTTTCTTTTGTATGTTTCTGTTTTTTAAATGTAAATAACTTAATAAAAACTATTTTAAAAAAATAAATATCTTTCTGAAGATGAACAACAAAAATGGTATGAAGCCATGCAAGTTGAGATGGATAGTTTGCAGAAACTCAAAGTGTACACATCTGCAACACCTCCAACACACAAAAAAGTCATTGGCACAAGATGGGTCTACAAAATCAAACAAAAGCCAGGTGGTGAATTATTATACAAAGCAAGACTTGTCGCACAGGGTTTCGCACAAAGCTATCCTGAAGATTACACAAACACTTACTCACCTACAGTGCGAACTGAAAGTGTGAAAATTGCTCTAACCACTGCTTCTATCCTTGGACTTGAAGTTTTCCAATTTGATGTTGAAACAGCTTACCTACATGCTGATCTAGATGAAGAAATCTACGTCAGGTCCGCTCCCGGCTTCCGGGACTGAGAAGGGGATACCTGGTTCCTAAACAAAAGTCTCTATGGTCTGAAACAATCAGGTCTGATGTGGTACACATGTCTAAAAGACAAACTAAATTTAATGGGCTTTATTAAGTCCGACACTGATGAATGCGTGTTCACAAAAAGGTATGGAAATATTAATGAAATTGTTCTTGTTTATGTTGATGACATTGTTTACATTGGTCCAAACAAACACATGAGTGAGAATTTTGTTAAAGATTTGCAAAAATACTTCACATTGAAATCATTAGGACACATCAATGAATATTTAGGAGTTCACATTGAAAAGACACAGAAGGGGTTTAGCCTTTCACAAGAAGCTAAGATAGATCAACTTTTGCATCAATGCAACATGACAGATGCAACGCCTACACAAACACCTATGCAAACTGATTTTCACAATTTGAAGGATACATACAGTCCTGAGTTCAAGGATCAAACACTTTATCGTTCAGTAATTGGTTCACTACTTTACATTAGTGGATGGACTAGACCAGACATAGCACTTAGTGTTAATTTACTTTCAAGACATGTAGGCAAAGCAACAGAGTTTCACTGGTCATGTATTACGAAGTTATTGAGATACTTGATACACACAAAACACTTCAAATTGAAGCTAGAACCAGAGCATACAGATTTTGCTGACATGTATTGTTATACAGATGCAGATTGGGCAAGTGATAGGGAGTCAAGAAAAAGCACATCAGGTTACATAGTGTTCCTGAATGGATGTCCAGTTTACTGGAACGTAAGAAAACAAAGTTTTATTTCCTGCTCATCAACTGAAGCAGAGTACGCATGTGTGTCCGATGCGTGTAACTTTTTAACGTGGTTCGATGCCTTAGTTACAGATATCTGGATGAAGCCGGAAAAACCGATCACCGTGATGGAAGATAATCAATCAGTAGTTTACATTTCCAGGACTCACTTCACAGGTTCAAGGTCCAGACACATTGACATACGTTACAAGAATGTTAGAGAGTCAGTAAGACAAGGTCTCATAAAGTTAGAATATGTGCCAACAAAATATCAGATAGCTGACATTCTGAACAAACCATTACCTATTGCTCAGCATGATTGCCTCAGATATTTACTGTGTGTTGAGTGACACATTATATTAGCCCAACTGACAATGAAGGGGTGTCACGATGTGAATATTGCCAGTTGTGCAGATCTACTGTTTCTTGTATTTATGGTCAAGCAGACGTATGATATATTCTATTACGCATGCCTGCATTCCAGAAGTTAACTCCTTCTTTTCTCTTCGCCATTTCTGCCGAAGGTAGAAGTGATTCTTTTCATTAGCCGATAAGATGTAGTTTACTAAGGATTCTTTTTATTATTTTCTACTGAAATAAATATTTTGTTAATTAGATTTGAATCTCGGTTTTATTTTCTAAGTAAGAATGACTTCAAAAGGGAAGCAAAGATCCATCGACTCGCGGGGATTGATTCCTCCCCGTTAACACCATTTTCCAATCTGAGCTTTCATTGAGGAGTTAGCCCAAGGAGTATCTCAGAATTTGCCTTAGGACTCCATTCAGCCAGAAAACCTCACTTTTGACACACAGCTCAGAAATGAAAAAGAAACACATATTCCTGTTCCCTAGGGTCTGGAAAGCCAAATTCTCACACCATTTTCAGATCCGAGCTTTCCCTGAGGAGTTAGCTCAAGGCGTACCTCATAATTTGCCTTAGGGCTCATTTCAGCCGGAAAACTTCACTTTTGACACAGAGCTCAGAAATGAAAAGGAAACACATATTCATGTTTCCCAGGGTCTGGGAAGAAAAAATCACACACTATTTTCAGATCCGAGCTTTCCTGGAGGAGTTAGCCCAAGGAGTATCTCAGAATTTGCCTTAGGACTCAATTCAGCCAGAAAACCTCACTTTTGACACAGAGCTCAGAAATGAAAAGGAAACACATATTCATGTTTCCCAGGGTCTGGAAAGCCAAGATCACACACCATTTTCAGATCCGAGCTTTCCCTGAGGAGTTAGACCAAGGCGTATCACAGAATTTGCCTTGGGACTCCATTCAGCCAGAAAACCTCACTTTTGACACACAGCTCAGAAATGAAAAAGAAACACATATTCCTGTTCCCTAGGGTCTGGAAAGTCGAATTCTCACACCATTTTCAGATCCGAGCTTTCCCTGAGGAGTTAGCCCAAGACGTATCTCAGAATTTGCCTTAGGACTCATTTCAGCCAGAAAACTTCACTTTTGACACAGAGCTCAGAAATGAAAAGGAAACACATATTCATGTTTCCCAGGGTCTGGGAAGACAAAATCACACACTATTTTCAGATCCGAGCTTTCCTGGAGGAGTTAGCCCAAGGAGTATCTCAGAATTTGCCTTAGGACTCAATTCAGCCAGAAAACCTCACTTTTGACACAGAGCTCAGAAATGAAAAGGAAACACATATTCATGTTCCCCAGGGTCTGGAAAGCCGAATTCTCACACCATTTTCAGATCCGAGCTTTCCCTGAGAAGTTAGACCAAGGAGTATCTCAGAATTTACCTTAGGACTGAATTCAGCCCGAAAACCTCTTTTTTTTTTTAATTCAAAAAGTTTTATTAGTACAAAGTACAAACATTTTTCTCTTTTTCTCCCCCCCTTCCCCCCATCCCCCATCCCCCCCTTCCCCGTCTCACCCCCCCACCCCCCGACTTCCCAGAAAAAGCACAGGGATATTATTCATTAAAATACATTTAAATTATACTAAAAAAATTCTTAATTTCCACATTTCTTTAAATCTTTAACTCCATGTTGTTCAAAACTTTTTAAACATAATCTAAGAATCAAGCATATTGTTAATCAAACATCATTTCAATATTTCAGGCTGCTAATTTATTCCACTAAATATCTTTCCTTTATATAATCTTTGTATAATCTAGTATAATAATAAAAAGGAAAAAGGAAAAAGGAAAAAAAAGAAGAAATCTTTCTTTCACCATTTCATTCAGTTATAACCATCAACATCATTTCCTCAATATTAAGTAAAAATTTAGTAAATATTAAATAAATATTAAGTAAAACTTCCTTCTTCATTATACCTCATCAATATACAAAAAGATTTAAAATATTCTAACAAAATGTTACTTCCAATATTTCTAGATTCCTTTAACCCCTTATAACTCAGAAAATTTTAAACTTAATCTTAAAGTCAAACACATTATTAATAACCTAACATTACAATATATCAAGTTACTAATTTCACAAAAATTCTAAATCTTTAATTATTTTGAAATATAGTAATAAAAAGAAGAAGAAGGAAAGACAAAGACAAAGCAAAACAAAAAAGAAAAACACAACCATCAAAATCATTTCCTCAATAATCTTCTTACTGCAAAATGTCAATTTACGTTCATCTCTCCATCTGTCCTATAACGTCCCACACTAGCACCAAACTTTAATCGTTCCTTCCTCTTGGTCAAGTTTTGAATCTGGTTCTTGCAGCCTTTTGTAGCTTGGCAATTTTTGATTTGTCAGCTCTACTCTTGTCTGACTCTGATCCTCTGTCTCCTTTTCCACATTATAAACATCTCTCTGGCTCTGTAAATCACCTTGAATCATCAACGCTCTTTCCGTTTGAACAACTATCGATGACTCTCCTTTCTCCTCTTCTGTTGCTTTCATGCTTCTTCCTTCTGGAATTCTGGATATATCGGCCTTTAAAACTTTAACATAAAAATCAGTAGCTTTCATTATCGTGTTGAGCCGGTATCTATTTTCAAAATATCTCACCACCATCCCCGTTGGGGCATCCCATTTGTACTGTAGGTTCTGTTTTTTAAGTTCTTCCACAAGAAAGGTATAACCCTTTCTGGCTCTGAGCATTTTAGGAGGAATTTCTTTCAGTGTCATTACTTCCTGTCCATTTACCTGGAGCTTATTCTTGAAGGTCGCCTGTAGGATTTTATTACGTAACGCCCTTGTAGTAAAATATATTACAATGTCCCTTGGCAGATGTTTTTGTTTAGCAATCCAAGAATTAACACGGTATATCTTATCAATTTGCATGACCAATTCTTCTTTAGTCATTCCTGACACATGCACCAGAGCTTCCAACATCCTCCCTTTCAAATCTTCATGTTTTTTCTCTTTTAAACCTCTTATTCTTAAGGCAAATTCCATGCTTCTGAATTGGGTCATTAACACCTCTGTTTCAAAATTTTCAATATTGTTTTGAGTTTTGTCTATGTTTTCCCCCAAGGTTGTCACAGACTGTTTAATTACTTCCACATCCTTCTCCAAAATTTCCATATTTACTGCTATTGCTTGAAATGCAAATATCATATCCTTCCTCAGTTGTTGTTGTCTGACGTCCATCTCCTCTAGGGCAGCCTACATTTTTTTATTAATTTCATTAATTTTTTAATTGAATTCCATGACCAGTTCATTCTTCATAACTTTTAAGGTATTAAATAAATTTTCAGGTGTTAAAGTCTGTGGGGGTGTTAAGTAAGAAGTGGATTGTATTCTTGAAGTATAAACAGAGGGATGCTCAAATCCTTTATTGAAAACAATCTTTCCAGATTTAGAAGCCATTTAAAATTTGAGATTAAGCTTTTAGTTTAAATCCAAAATCAGAGAGTGAAAAGAGTTCATCAAAGCCCAACGTTTTCAGAAGTGTACAAAAAGAAACCCAAATCCATAATTGAAAAGATTCTTCCCAGATGCTGAAGCCATTTAGATTTTAAAATTTGAATTGTTCTTTTAATCCAAAGTCAAAGATAAGAAAGAAAAAAAAATTCCTCGGAATCAGAGGTTTCCATGAAGAGGGCTGCAAAATGAAACTTTCTTTATAACTTTCGCTTTTCCACACCCTTTTAAACTTCAATCACCATTTTAAAACAGCTTGCTAGTTTGTAGCTTCCGAAATGAGAATCAACATAGAGTTAGGTATGGTTACTTGCCCAGCTTGTCTCCTGGCTTTTTCTGCTGCTGCTGTTCCAAAAAATTGAAATCTGTTATTTAAAGCAGGGTTGGTCGTGATCTTCTTGCTCCGCTAAAAAGCGGAGATGTCCTGGGTCCGGAGCATTGGACAGGTTTCCAGGGATCCCTCGCCCTTCGCGCCCCAGGATTTCCTCGTGGGACACTTAGGGGACTCTACCTGTGGCTGCCTACTCTTCACCCTCCCCTTTGCCCGGGGAGGGGTTTTTTGGCAGCCAGTCATCTGTTTGTCGGCTGTACTGGCGGCTTGAACGGAACCGGGGACCGGCGCACGATGAGGAGTGTCTTCAGAGAACGCGGAGCCAAACCGGAAGCCCAGAAAACCTCACTTTTGACACAGAGTTCAGAAATGAAAAAGAAACACATATTCATGTTCCCTAGGGTCTGGAAGCCGAATTCTAACAGCATTTTCAGATCCGAGCATTCCCTGTAGACTTAGCCCAAGACGTATCTCAGAATCTGCCATTGAACTCAATTCATCCAGAAAACTTCACTTTTGACACAGAGCTCAGAAATGAAAAAGAAACACATATTCATATTCCCTAGGGTCTGGAAAGCCGAATTCTCACACCATTTTCAGAACCGAGCTTTCCCTCAGGAGTTAGACCAAGACGTATCTCAGAATTTGCCTTAGGACTCAATTCAGCCCGAAAACCTCACTTTTGACACAGAGCACAGAAATGAAAAGGAAACACATATTCATGTTCCCCAGGGTCTGGAAATCCGAATTCTCACACCATTTTGAGATCCGAGCTTTCCTTGAGGATTTAGCCCAAGGAGTATCTCAGAATTTACCTTAGGACTAAATTCAGTCTGAAAACCTCACTTTTGACACAGGGCTCAGAAATGAAAAGGAAACACATATTCATGTTCCCTAGGGTCTGGAAAGCCAAAATCTCACCCCATTTTCAAATCTGAGCTTTCCCTGAGGAGTTAGCCCAAGACGTATCTCAGAATCTGCCATTGAACTCAATTCAGCCAGAAAACTTCACTTTTGACACAGAGCTCAGAAATGAAAAAGTAGGAGATATTCCTGTTCTCTAGGGTCTGGAAAGCCGAATTGTCACACCATTTTCAATTCCGAGCTTTCCCTGAGGAGTTAGCCCAAGGAGTATCTCAGAATTTACCTTAGGACTGAATTCAGCCCGAAAACCCCACTTTTGACACAGAGCACAGAAATGAAAAAGTAGGAGATATTCCTGTTCTCTAGGGTCTGGAAAGCCGAATTGTCACACCATTTTCAATTCCAAGCTTTCCCTGTGGATTTAGCCAAAGTCGTATCTCCGAATTTGCCTTTTAGTTTAGTTTAGTTTAATTAGATTTATATACCGCCCTTCTCCAGTAAAAACACAATATAAACATTAAAATATATATACAATTAAAATAAAATATTCGATGTGGCCGTGATTTAATACAATTAAAATTTGGTAAAATCTTAAAATTTTAAAAACCCCAAAAACTTTTTCACACCAGCCCGGCTTGATAAAAATAATACGTCTTGAGGGCACAGCGGAAGGTGGACAGGTCGTGAATGGTTCTTAAGTATGGGGGGAGCTGATTCCAGAGGGTGGGTGCTCCCACAGAGAAGGCCCTCCCCCTGGGCGTCACCAGCCTACACTGCTTGGCTGATGGCACCCCGAGGAGGCCCTCTCTGTGGGAGCGCACTGGTCGATGGGAGGTAGTTTGTGGCAGCAGGCGGTCTCGGCGATACCTAGGTCCAATGCCATGGAGCGCTTTAAAGGTAGTAACAAGCACCTTGAAGCGCACCCGGTAGACCACCGGAAGCCAGTGCAGCTCGCGCAGGAGGGGTGTTATATGGGAGCGCCAATTTGCCCCCGAAACCACCCGCGCGGCTGCATTCTGGATCAGTTGGAGCCTCCGGGTGCTCTTCATGGGGAGCCCCATATAGAGAGCGTTACAGTAGTCCAGACGCGACGTGACTAGGGCATGGGTGACTGTGCACAGGGAATCCCGATCCAGAAAGGGCCGCAACTGGCGTATCAGGCGGACCTGATAAAAGGCCGCCTTGGTCACAGCTGTCAGATGGTCCTCTAAGGACAGCTGTGGATCCAGGAGGAAACCCAGATTGCGAGCCCTTTCGGCGGGGGCTAGAGACTCGCCCCCGATAGTCAGAGATGGAATCATCTGACTATATCGAGATGCTGGGAACCACAGCCACTCCGTCTTGGAAGGGTTGAGCCTGAGTCGGTTTCTCCCCATCCAGATCCGCACAGCTTCCAGGCACCGGGACATCACTTCAAGGGCATCATTGGGGTGGCCTGGGGTGGAAATGTACAGCTGTGTATCATCAGCGTACTGATGGTACTTCACCCCAAAGCCACAGATGATCTCACCCAGCGGCTTCACATAGATGTTGAACAGAAGGGGCGAGAGAATCGACCCCTGGGGCACTCCATATGTAAGAGGCCTCGAGGACAACCTCTGCCCCCCTGCCAATACAAACTGCGACCGGTTGGAGAGAAAGGAGGAGAACCAACGAAGAACGTTGCCCCCTATCCCTAACTCTTCCAGCCGGTGCAGCATGATTCCATGGTCGATGGTATCAAAAGCCGCTGAGAGGTCTAATAGGACCAGGACAGAGGAACAACCCCTGTCCCGAGCCCTCCAGAGATCATCAGCCAATGCGACCAATGCCGTTTCCATGCTGTGCCCGGCCCTGAAACCCGACTGGAACGGATCTAGGTATGATGATTCCTCCAAGTACTGGGGAAACTGTCGTGCGACCACACTCTCAACAACCTTCGCCACGAAGCGAAGGTTGGAGACAGGGCGATAGTTAGCTAAAATTGCTGGGTCCAGGGAGGGCTTCTTGAGGAGAGGCCTCACCACCGCTTCTTTCAAAGCCGTGGGGAAGTAACCCTCCCCCAAAGAAGCCTTAATAATTCCCTGGAGCCAGCCTCGTGTAACCTCCCGGGTAGCCAGCACTAACCAGGAGGGACACGGGTCCAATAAACATGTGGCTGCACTGAGCCTCCCCAGAATCTTGTCCACATCCTCAGGGGTCACCGAATCAAACTCTTCCCAGATAACGTTCTCAAGACCATTCCCTGTCACCGCATCCGTATCCACCCAGTTGGAGTCCAGTTCCCCCTGAATCTGAGCGATTTTGTCATGCAAATATCGTCCAAAGTCCTCAGCCCTGCCTTCCAGGGGATCCTCCCGCGCTTCTTGATGGAGTAAGGAACGGGTCACCCTGAACAGGGCCGTTGGACGATTCTCTGATGACGCAATAAGAGCGGAAAAATACTTCGATTTCTCCGCTTTTATCGCCACTAGGTAGGTCTTAATATGCGACCTTACCAGTGTTCGATCAGATTCAGAGAGACTGGCCCTCCAACTGCTCTCTAGGCGTCTTTTCCGGCGCTTCATCTCCCTCAGCTCCTCAGTAAACCAGGGAGCCGAGCGGGATCGGAGCCGAGTCAGAGACCGCAAAGGCACAACTCGGTCCAAGGTCCCACCAGCCGCCCTATCCCAGGCGGCAACCAGGTCCTCGGCCGAGTTGAGGGCTAGATCATCAGGAAGTGGCCCAAGCTCCGTCTGGAACCTATCCGGGTCCATCAGGCACCTGGGGCGGACCCATCTAACTGGTTCCGCCTCCCTGCGGCATGGGGAAGCGGTATGGAGGTCTAGCTGAAGGAGTGAGTGATCTGACCATGACAAGGGTTTAATGACTACATCCCCTATATCAAGACCACTCAACCACTGGCCAGAGACAAAAATCAAGTCTAGAGTGTGTCCTCCCTCATGTGTGGGGCCATGAACTAACTGGGTTAGGTCCATGGCCGTCATGGAAGCCAAGAACTCCCGAGCCAACTCAGATGTTTCGCCAACGGATGGCAGGTTGAAATCTCCCATGACCAAAAGCCCGGGTGTGTCAACCGCCACCGTGGCTATCGTGTCGAGTAGCTCAGGCAGGGCAGCTGCTATGCGGCAGGGAGCCAGGTACGTAAGCAGCAAGCCCTTCTGAACCCCATGGCCCCATTTCACAAGGGGGGATTCACAACCAGCTATCTGTGGCACAGTGGTCTCCCTTAGCCCAAGACCCTCATTAATAACAACCGCCACCCCCCGCCCCTTAGGACTCATGAGCCTTAGGACTCATTTCAGCCAGAAAACTTCACTTTTGACACAGAGCTCAGAAATGAAAAGGAAACACATATTCATGTTTCCCTAGGGTCTGGAAAGCCGAATTCTCACACCATTTTCAGATCCGAGCTTTCTCTGAGGAGTTAGACCAAGGCGTATCTCAGAATTTGCCATTGAACTCATTTCAGCCAGAAAACTTCACTTTTGACACAGAGCTCAGAAATGAAAAGGAAACACATATTCATGTTTCCCTAGGGTCTGGAAAGCCGAATTCTCACACCATTTTCAGATCCGAGCTTTCTCTGAGGAGTTAGACCAAGGCGTATCTCAGAATTTGCCATTGAACTCAATTCAGCCAGAAAACTTCACTTTTGACACAGAGCTCAGAAATGAAAAGAAAACACATATTCATGTTCCCTAGGGTCTGGAAAGCCAAAATCTCACACCCTTTTCAGAACCGAGCTTTCCCTCAGGAGTTAGACCAAGACGTATCTCAGAATTTGCCTTAGGGCTGAATTCAGCCCGAAAACCTCACTTTTGACACAGAGCACAGAAATGAAAAGGAAACACATATTCATGTTCCCTAGGGTCTGGAAATCCGAATTCTCACACTATTTTGAGATCCGAGCTTTCCTTGAGGATTTAGCTCAAGGAGTATCTCAGAATTTACCTTAGGACTGAATTCAGCCCGAAAACCTCACTTTTGACAGAGAGCTCAGAAATGAAAAAGAAACACATATTCCTGTTCCCTAGGGTCTGGAAAGCCAAAATCTCACACCCTTTTCAGAACCGAGCTTTCCCTCAGGAGTTAGACCAAGACATATCTCTGAATTTGCCATTGAACTCAATTAAGCCAGAAAACTTCACTTTTGACACAGAGCACAGAAATGAAAAGGAAACACATATTCATGTTACCCAGGGTCTGGAAAGCCGAATTCTCACACCATTTTGAGATCCGAGCTTTCCTTGAGGAGTTAGGAGATTAGCCACACCCGCCCACGATCCTAGTTCCCGCTACGAGGATTCCTGCATCCGAACCTTTTACAATCCCCCAAAGGATTAAAAGAAACCAGATTCTATACAGCTCTGAACCCTTAAGGCAAACCAAATACAAGTGGTTCTCGCTTAATGGCCGGTTGCTTAGCAAGTGTTCAAATTTATGACTGACCTCCTCAGAGGTACTTGACCTGTTTTTTGAGTTTTGACAGCCTTATGCATGCACACATGTACGCACGCGCGCACACATTTATGACCAGTTACAATATCCCACACAGTCATGTGACTGAGGTTTTCTATGTTTTTTGCCAGTTCCCAACAATTTCTTCTGGTTTCCGGTTAAAAATGCCCATAGGGGAAATGGACTCATTTAACAACCAGTGTTTGCTTAATGACCACAAGGTTCACTTAACGACCATGATGTTTGCCTAACCCAGGGGTCTGCAGCCTTAAACACTCAAAGAGCCATTTTTCTATTTTCTTTTAAACAGGTATCTCTCTCTGTGTCTTTCTCTTTCTTTCTCCCTATCTCTCTTTCTCTTCTCTCTCTCTCTCATCTTTCTCTCTCTCATCTCCTGTCACTCATCTCTTTCATCTCTTTTTCTTTCTCCCCCTCCTTCTTTCTCATCTTTCTCCCTCTCTCATCTTTCTCCCTTTCTCTCTCATGTTTCTCTCTTTCCTGTCTCCCATTCTCTCCCTCCATCATTTTCTCATTTCTTTCTCTTTTCCTCCTCTTTCCTCTCTCTCATCTCTTTCACGCGTGAGTCCAGTCCCCTAATCATCTTTGTTGCTCTTCTCTGCACTCTTTCCAGAGTCTCAACATCCTTTTTACATAGACTAACAGTGTTTTCAGGCTTCACACTTTTATGGCATTTGGCTCCTAAAATTCTCCAGCCAGCATGCTGGCTGGGAAATTCTGGGAGTTGAAGTCCATACATCTTAAAATTGCCAAGGTTGAAAAACACTGGATAGCAATTAAATCTATTTCAAGGACATTTATATTAAATTAACTTAGGCACAGTTGAAGGTTGCAGGAATTTAAAATGTACCATTTGCTGCAATGGTTCACCCCTTTAAAAAAATTGCATTTGGCACAAAATGCTGCTCCAATAGCTGCATGCTTTGCAGTCAACTATATATCTTATTCTAGAGAATGAAACCATAAAAATATCTGAATTCATATTACTATCTCTTACTTGTATGTCTGGTATTAAATAATGACCTCTCCATTCTAATGAGTTCTGCCATCAGACATTCCACTAGGGATTTCATCCATGTAAGCCCCACTGTGGGGGGGAGTGGGGAAAATGGACATAGAATTCAAAAGAGATTTTTTGCAGGAGAATCTTTCCCCCACCAACATTTTCTGCTTGTTTCTTTTGGATAACCAAAATGCAGACTGTTAACATTTTCTGACACTGCCAAGGGAAGCCCTTCCTTAGTCCTGACAATTCATGGCAGCAACAACATGTGTTCAAATCCTTGATTGTTTAGTTAAAAGAATTGTGTTTTGACCACAAGAGGACTTGGGTTCATATGTTTTAGCCTCCAGTCCCCTAATCACCTTAAACATTCAAAGAGCCATTTGGACCCATTTTCCACAGAAGTTGAACCCCCTTCACATCCTTACTCCTTCCTCCCTCCCTCCTGATTTTACCTTCCTTCCTTCCTTCCTTCCTTCCTTCCTTCCTTCCTTCCTTCCTTCCTCCCTCCCTTCCTTCCTTCCTTCCTCCCTCCCTTCCTTCCTTCCTTCCTTCCCCCCCTCACACACACACACAGTCTGCAGGCAAGCAGCTAGCTCCGTTGTTTAAAAGGGCTCCCTTCTTCCCCCTCCCCCCCGCTTCCTTTTGGTTTCAGGAAAACCAAATATCTCTGTTTATATTTGCCTCCATTTGCAAGGGAAATGGTGCCTAACTGTAAATAGGAGAAAGGCATTTTCTGGGGCTGAAAAGTTGAGGGGACCCAAGCAGAGTGGGTTCTAACTTACCAGGGGCGGGTTGCTCTCTTACCTCGCTACCGGTGCGCTGCACGTGCATCGCCACATTTTGTGCACGCGCGCACTTGCTATGTGCGCGCACCCCCTCGCACGATTTTGCTTCCGCGCATTCTTAGGAAGCAAAAATCGCCCAAAAATTCTGAAAAAAAGATGGCGACGGGCGACGGACCGGTGAAGATGGCACCGGAGCCGTCGTGCGCAAATTGCGTAATCTGCCCACCGCTACCGGTGCGGCAGAGTCGACCGCACTGGTAGGAACCCACCACTCTCTCTCTCTCTCTCTCACACACACACACACACACACACACTCACACACACTCACACACACACACACAAGGAGGAAAAAGAGAGGAAAACAGAACACTCAGGTTTACACACACACTGGTCATTCCCACCATAAATCTCAGTTAAATTAGGGAAGACACAAATCTTAGCAAACATATCACGTGGTTGCATGGAAGACAGAGAGGAAGAGAAACAAACCCCCCCCAACATTCCTATTTATATATCTCCATACACATATTAATGCATATACCTTAAAATATTAATAACATATATAATTAAACAATTTCTATCTAATCAATTGTAATTCAATATCCTATTCTGCACCTATACCATGCTATCTGTTCATCAGTCTGTATTTCTGTTTTACCTTTTCACTCCCCTCCCACTATCTCCATCTCTTCCATCAATCTTACCCTTCTCTCCTCCCTTCCTCTCTCCACCCCTTCTCCTCTCTCCTACTACTTCCTCTTTCTCCCTCTAAACCTTTCCCTGAGTGATTTTAATTCTAGTATCTCTAATGTTTAACAGACTGATAGTATATTACCATACATTTATAACCTATCGGTGTCCCTTCTAAATTCATCATTTTTTAAATATCATATTTATAACCATTATCCTTTACTTTAGGTATACACTTTAACATTAATGCTGCCTCCTTAAAATTCTAATTTTGTCATCTGAGTTACCCCATTTATTCTTCATTTCCTTGTCTTTTAATTTTGTGATCATTCTATTTTAATTTCTAACTGTATTCACTTTCTATCCAATTATAAAACTTCATCCAAACATTATAATATTCTGAATCTTCCTTATGTTTAATTTTCATTGTCAATCTATTCATCTCGGCACAGTCCAAAATTTTCTTAAGTATATCTTCTTCAGATGGAATCTTGGCTCCTTTCCATTTTTGTGCAAATGCAATTCTTGCTGCTGTTATCACATGTATAATTAAAGCATAATTAAATCTTGAGCATGCGTCAAGATGGAGCACTGGTAGGATATTTGCTTCCCCCGCTCAGCCTCTGAGTTTTATTTTGTCTATTATTGTGATTTTTAATTGTGTTTTCAGTTTTTATCAGCGATGCTTGTAGGGGAGTTTTAAGGCAAAATCGTATATCAGCTAAATTTCCAACTTTCTCCCGGCAACTCCCACTTTATTCTGGCAACAAGCCCGGTCTTGCAATTCCTTTGATATCTTTGTTTGTTAGGCCTAATTGCCTGGCCCAGCGTCCTGCTTTATTACATATACTGCTTGCGAACAACTCAGCAAATGTTCCCTACAAGCTGTTTTAACTGCTGACTGTTTTGATGTATATGGACTAATCTTTGTTGAAGCATTATCCACATAACTTGTTTTTAACCGGGGACTTTATAAGCCAGGGACTATCCTAATTTACTATCAGAACGTAAACCAAAGTGATCCTGCCAAGATTGAGGAGCCCTTTCCCAGCCTGCTCATCATCATCTGCCAAGAACAGATCTTCCTGGGCATCTTCCTTGTGTGCTTTCTTCAGGCAATTGGTGGCCAGTGCTGTTGGGGAAGAGGAAGAAAAAAGCCAAGGAACTTCATTTCTCTTAAGTCTTAAAGTTGCCAAGTTTGAAGACCTCTCATCTAAAGAAGATTATACTGGCTGGAGAGACACTCCTGGAGATATTTGGAGCGGACGGATTGGACACGGACTGTGGGGGGGCTGTTTGAACTACTGTGAATCTGGCCTTCATCCGGGAGCGAGAGCGGGCTCTATTGGACCCTCAATTGTTGATTTCTGAGGCTCCCGTCGCCATTGCTGTGAGGGTGGAGACGTGTTCCGGGCACCAGCGCCATTCTTTGATGCCCGAGGAAACACGGAAAGATCGCGAGAAGCGTCGCCATTACTGCCCACTTTGTCAGCTTGTGGACAGTTCTGGTAGGTGCTTGACTTTGGATTAACGACGCGGAACTGCCTCCCGAGCGTTGCGCCCCCCACTGCCGCCAGTATACATCCAGAGACTTTTTTAAACCTGTGGCGATTATAACTATCCTGGATGCCTTGCTCAACACCACCTCTGCCCCCGTGGATGTCCCAGGTCGCTTTAACGACCACAGTAATTAAGGCGAAGATGTGGTACCCCCCCTCGGATAGAAGTCGATCGCAAACCGAGGGGTGTAGGACTTTAGACTCCCAAAGTCATCAGAGTAAGGGAGGCTTTTTGCCACCCCTGGACTACAGAACAACTGGGAGGCAGAGTCGAACCAGGGAACCTGCCTCCCCAGCACACCCTTACCTTGATGATCCTGCCTTCTTTTTAAAATTTTTAAATTGTATTCTCCTCCTCTGAGGTGTGCTATGGGTGTGATTGAGTATGGGGATGAGTGAGATGGGTGTCTGAGTATTTAGAATGACTGTGAAGTAATGGAAGAGCTAGGGACTGGGATTCTGTCCCCCCCCCGCTGAGTGTGGAAACAGAAGCGGGGGGGGGCAGGGCTCAGTTACCCTATCTTGTGAGAATGGTATGTATGGCCTGCAGGGAGGGAGGGAGGGAGACCAGCGGGGGGGAGGGGGTCTCTGATAGGGACGAGAGCCGGAACATCTCGGTCATAATGGGAAGAGGCAGATATGGCGGGAGCAGAGGGGCGGGCCGCTCTCGGGGAATAAGACCTCGCTGCTTACAAGCGATCCCTTGTTCCGGCCCCTCTGATATGGTTCCATCTTGCTCAACCCGAGTACCTGGCAACCAGGGTTTTCAGGGCCCTGGGCTCAAGATGTTGCTGCTTAACGCCAGGTCAATTGCCAACAAAGCCCCCCTGATACGTGATCTAATCACAGAAGAGGGGGCAGACCTGGTGTGTATAACTGAGACATGGATGGGCCAGGAGGGGGGAGTAGCTCTCTCCGAGATATGCCCAGACGGGTTCTCAGTGCAGCATCATTCACGACCCCAGGGAAGGGGGGGAGTGGCAATGATAACGCGCCGAAATCTGCATCCTCGTAGGATCCCTGCCCCGGAGATTGTTGGGTGTGAGACGCTCCTTCTGAAGTTGGACTTAGGGGTTCAGGTGGGCCTTTTCCTAGCGTACCTGCCTCCCAGCTATGTTAGTAAGGCCCTGCCTGAGCTGCTTGAGGCAGTAGCCGGCTTGGCGGTTGAGTTCCCTAGGCTTATGGTGCTGGGGGACTTCAACCTGCCTTCAGCTGGCGAAACCTCTGGGGTAGCCCAGGAGTTCATGGATTCCATGACAACCATGGACCTGACCCAAGTAATCCAGGGTCCGACTCATGAGGGAGGCCACACGCTTGACCTAGTGTTTCTTTCGGGGCAGTGGAGAGAGGATCTGAAGATAGGGGACATAGTCACCACCCCGCTGTCATGGTCAGATCATTTCCTACTGAGGTTGGATTTCGCAGCCCCATTCCTCCCCAGCAGGGAGGCGGGACCGACTAGGTGGTTCCGCCCCAGGCGCCTAATGGAGCCAGAAGGATTCCAGAGGGAACTTGGGGAAATACCTGAAACCCTGGTACACAATTCGGCTGATTCCCTGGTGGCTGCTTGGAACACCGCAGCATCAGCGGCATTAGACCGGATTGCGCCTTTGCGACCTCTCCGCGGCAGTGGATCCCGGAAAGCCCCCTGGTTTACCGAGGAGCTCCGGGAGATGAAACACCAAAAGAGACGTCTGGAGCGCCGCTGGAGAGGCAGTAAAACCGAGTCTGATCGAACACTATTAAGAACCTACATCAAGTCTTATTTAGTGGCGATAAGGGCGGCAAAACGATCTCATTTTTCCGCTCTTATTGCATCCGCAGATTCTCGCCCAGCCGCCTTGTTTAGGGTGACCCACTCCCTCCTTGCCAAAGGGGGGAGCGAGAAACACTTGCAAGGTAGAGCTGAGGAATTCGCACAGTTTCTGTCAGATAAAGTCGCTCAGATCCGGTCGAACCTGGACTCCGGCTGGGCAGAGTCCATTGAGGTGACAGGGGCAAGTCTTAGTCCACCGTTGTGGGAGGAGTTTGGGCCTGTTTCTCCTGAAGATGTGGACATAGCCGTGGGTGCCATGAGTGCTTCCACCTGTTTATTGGACCCGTGCCCCTCCTGGCTGGTTTCGGCCAGCAGGGAGGTGGCACGCGGCTGGATCCAGGCGGTGGTCATCGCTTCTTTGATGGAGGGATCCGTACCGCAGCTGTTAAAAGTTGCAGTGGTGAGACCCCTCCTGAAGAAGCCTTCCCTGGACCCAGCGGACTTGAAGAACTTTCGTCCGGTCTCCAACTTAACTTTTTTAGGGAAAGTTGTTGAGAAGGTGGTGGCTGCTCAGCTTCTGCGACTATTGGAGGAAACGGATCATCTAGACTCCTATCAGTCGGGTTTCAGGCACGGCTTCAGTACAGAAACTGCCTTGGTCGCCCTGATGGATGATCTCTGGCAAGCCCGGGATGGTGGAAATTCCTCCATCCTGGTGCTACTTGACCTCTCAGCGGCTTTCAATACCATCGACCATGGTATCCTTCTGCATCGTCTCGGCGAGTTGGGAGTGGGAGGCACCGTTTTGCAGTGGTTCTCCTCTTATCTCGCCGATAGGATGCAGTTGGTGTTAACAGGAGGGCAGAGATTGTCCCCTAGGCCCCTGTCATGCGGGGTGCCTCAGGGTTCGGTCCTCTCGCCCATCCTGTTTAACATTTACATGAAACCGCTGGGGGAGATCATCCCTAGACACGGGGTGAGTTTTCATCAGTATGCTGACGACACCCAGCTGTACATCACCACCCCGTCTCAATTCAGTGAGGCAGCTGATGTAATGTGCCGATGTGTGGTGGTCTCCCATGAGAAATGAGACACGCAGGCAGGTATCTCGGGATAGGAGCCCAGAATTCCTTCTGTAACCCCCTTTTATTACAATTCAGTTCATATCCAGTTACATTCTTATGACAAAGTTAGTAAGGGGTGGGTAAATACAGCTGTTGCTACCATACATGGTCATATTGTTAATCTACTCCTGAATACACATCCTTTAGGTATCCTATGCATAGTGTCATGTAGGCACTGGGGTCAGGAGATTTCAGATGAGGTGAGTCACATCCTGCTTTCCTGTCCTGCTTAGTGCCATTGTCCTAATAGTTAACCATTACTGGCTGAAGTAAAGCACTTTGTTCCCAAATTAATCCCACATCTCCCCCTTTTTTGTTTTATCAAGCGGTCCATCCTCCAATTCCAGAAGGGCTTTGGTTTCGCTGATTAGAACGTCCTTCCTGTTGGAGAAAAGCAAGTTTTTGCACATCTGCAGGGGAGAGGGGAGACATTGAATACAACAACACAACAATATTAATAATACCACAATAAGTAAAACTGTTGGTATGAGTGACCTCAGCCAACTCCCATCAGGTAGCCAGGACCATAAGGCACCCCAAATGTCAATGGTGCCACTTCCGTCTCCGACCAGGGGGTTATTCTTAACCATGTTCTCCATATGCTCAATTGTGTGTGTGATGTTATATTTATAGTCAGATACATAAGCACAACAATGTGAATGAATTAAAGCACAAACACCTCCTTTTGCAGCCAATACAATATCTAAAGCATATCTATTCTGCAAGACCACTTCTCGAATTTCTCCTAATTCTTTGTTAATAAATTTCATAGCTTTAATAGTGTCATTAAACATAACCACAGTCCAGTTATTGAGTAAATGTAAGTCTCTATAATTCATCGCAACCCCAAGATTAGGGAGAATTCCCCGAGATATTTGAGTAGTCAGGGAACCCCCCAAGGTGAAGGGTTGATCTTCAATGCCAGCTCTTTTGTTTCGCAAACGACCTGTTGGTAATGTTGAAACAGGGTAAGTAGCAGGCACCAAGAGACCCAGGGTACAAATACCCTTCCAATCCCTTGGGACCAGCCGATAGGCTCGCCGGCCACAAAGAAGCCAAAATTGTGTTAGCTCATAATGTCCTGAATCAGAAGAATTAGCAAACATAATCATAGTCTCCATTTCTGAACATGCTGCATACGTGGAAACATTTGTCCACTGATTAGACGTGCTGATACCATTTACAGTTGTAAGATTGCGTTTTATATGTGCACACCGTTTTGCTGAATCCCATACAATGGTTTGTTGGCAAGTAGTGTAATTGCCCATTTCCAAGGCATTGGCTAACAAGCCTGCGCTTTGGAAACAAAAGCGAGCAGGTTCTAAAATTCTGGTAGAAACTGCATATGTAAAGTCCAGCATGACTGGAGTGGAATTCCATTTCTGCTTCCACCCAGATTCATTAAAAGGTACAGCATGAAGTGCCAGTCCTGACTTGCTGTCTGATGGAATGTGCATACAAATCCAACAATCAGTTTTATTCAACAGCTGAGCCGCCTTATTCAGGTCTCTTATGAATGCATTGGTTTCCCAGGCCCCTGGATCACTGGTCTTAACATGCTGATGAGGTGACAAAATAAGGGTGAACGCAGCGAGCAGGAGTCCAGATGATATCGCCATTGTCATTGACGGCAGCGTAGCCTCGACCCCAAGTGACAAGGGAGGCCGGGCCTTTCCACGTAGGATCAGGAAGGTGGCGATAATAGACTTGCGGTCGCGGGAAGTCTATAGGAGAAGCAGAAAAATACCGACTTGTGGCAGTTGAACCAGGGGTGCCAGAAACATTGAGAAAATTGAGGGTAAACAGGACAAGGTTCAAGGTATTTTGTATTCCAGGCAAGCCGGGGTGATTTTCCCCTTTCTGTTTTATTTGCACATCAAGGGCTTTTTTAAAAGTTTGATGGACTCGTTCTATAATCGCCTGGCCAGTGGAATTGTAAGGAATTCCAAATTTATGAGCAATGGACCAGCGATGGCAAAACTGTGCAAAAGCAGCACTAATATAAGCGGGGCCATTATCTGTTTTTAATTGTTTAGGATTGCCTAGAATACAGAAGGTCCGAATACAATGATTTATAACATGTTTAGTGGCTTCACCCCTCTGTGGGGAAGCCATAATAAACCCTGAGTAGGTATCAATGGAAACATGAATATATTTCCAAAGGGCAAATGATGGATACAAGGTGACATCCATTTGCCATAATTGACAACTCTCCGTACCCCGGGGATTAACCCCAAGGGGGACAGAGTGAGCTTGCAGACTGCAAGTGGGACATTGCTGAATAATAGCGGAAGCCTCCGCTGCAGAAAGAGAAAATTGTTTCATCAAGGCCTTTCAGTTTTGATGAAAATAAGAGTGGCTAGTCCATGGAGTAATGGGTGACAAGGAAAGAATAGAAAGATCAGGGGGGGCAAGAAGGGCAGCGGCTGGAGCAGCGTCTGCCCGAGAATTTCCCTCCTGGATAATACCAGGAAATGGTTGGTGACTTCTGATATGAGCCAGAAAAAAGGGCAAAGTCCTATCATGAAGAAAAGATTGTAAAGTTAAAAATAAGCTGAGAAGATTATCATCAAGAGATGGGGAAACATAAGAATCCGAAAGAGATGTAAGAACCTTGTAAACATAAAGGCTATCAAGAATGAGATTAAAAGGAGAGGTGGGAAAGATCTGAAAAGCCAAGACAGCAGTGGCTAATTCAGCACGCTGAGCAGAAGTTTGAGGAGGGGTAATTTTGGTCTGCCACTGACCCCCCTCTTTCCATACACATGCACCGTAAGTTTTACTGCCATCTACATACACAGTGACAGCGTTGGGAATGGGAGATGAGGAAAGGGTAGAATGAAAAAGTACTGGAACATTATGAAAGATTTGAAAACGAGGGTCAGACGGGACATGACAGGAGACATTGCCCGCCCAATCCGCTAAAGAAAGTTGCAAAGAATCAGAGGTAGCAAATAAGGGTTCCCATGTGGTGAGAGACATGGGAACAAACAAAGAAACAACATCGAAGCCAATGAGACACTTTGCTCGAAATCGGCCTTTGGTAATGAGCAAAGCAAACAAAAAATGCAAGGGGTTAATAGATTTACGTGGAGTGTTAGGAAGATGAATCCATTCAAGGATAGCAACAGTGCCCTTTTTATGTTGAATCAGGGCAGCTGTTGGAATGGAGGGGGTGTTAAAAAGAACAAGGGATATAGGTTCATTAGGGATTGCTCGATCCACCCAGCGAGTAGCCATTGCGGAATCAATGAGGGTCAGCACATGCTTTTGAGAATCAGTCAAGACAATGACTGATGAGGGAGACAAAGGGCCTTTGAGGGCCAAGAAAAGGGGGGAAAGTTGAGCCGTAGTTAGTGCAAGAAACGGGCGGACAAAATTTATTGCTCCCAGAATCTGCTGAAGGGCCACAAGAGTAAGAGGAGTTGGGAGAACAATATGAGGCAAGGTGGGTGAAGAAGAAGAGGTCAAAACCTTATGACCCAAATAAGAAAAAGGCGGGTGGGTCTGAACTTTTTCCGGAGCCACCTGAAACCCATGAGAGGATAGGTGTTGAATCAGTTCAGGAAGAAAAGGTTGGACCGTGCCGGGAGGACCGGGGGCGGCCATGAGGATATCATCCATATAATGATAAAGCAACAAATGAGGGTAAAGAATACGAAAAGGTGAAAGAACTGTGTCAACATAAAATTGACACATTGTGGGACTATTTAACATGCCTTGAGGCAAAACAGTCCATTGGTATCGTGGGGTGGGGCGAGACATATTCATCTGAGGGACCGAAAAGGCAAAAAGTTCCCTATCATCATCATGCAAAGGAATAGTGAAAAAAGTATCTTTAAGATCAATGACCACTAAATCATATTCTCTGGGAATCATATTTGGATTTGGCATGCCGCATTGAAGCGGTCCCATTGGTTTAATGATAGCATTGACAGCCCGGAGATCCTGAATTAATCTCCATTTCCCAGACTTCTTTTTAACTACAAATACTGGGGTGTTATATGGGCTAGTGGTGGGTTCCAGATGTCCAGAACACAGTTGATCATCCACTAGCTGCTGTAATGCAGTCAATTTTTCACTGGTAAGGGGCCATTGATCTATCCATGCAGGCGTAGGGGAAAGCAAAGTAAGTTTTAGGGGAATCAAAGACATATTTAATCCTCCAAAATAAGTTTTGCATCAAATTGGGAAATAAGATCTCTACCCCATAAGTTAATGTGAAGGGGCAGAACAACCGGCTTAATTTGTGCCGTAATACCTTTTGTCACACGTTGTACTGTAAGCCAATTTTTACTAGAACTTGCCTGCTGCGTGCCGCCCACTCCCCGTACTGCTGGAGAGGATTCAAGTGGCCATTGAGAGGGCCATTCCGCCGTTCGTATAACTGAAACGTCGGCGCCAGAATCTAAAAGGCCAGAAAAAAGGGTGCCGTTAATCAAGAACGGCATGATCGGTTTCTCGGAAGTAATTGGTTTTGTAAGAGCCAGAAGCTCGGTGAGTGAAGGCTCCACAGAGGAAGCTGACACATCCTTAGGTAATAATACCAACCGAGCAATGGTATCCCCTTTTTTTGCCAATATGGGGATATTGGTATAAAATTGAACCTGAACACAATTTTGGGGCAGTGGGTCAAGCACAGAAGGAAGGACAAAGATACCCCTTTGACGGGCCGCTGCCACCAGAAGAACAGTTGCAGTAACATTCGGTGGGAGCGGGCCGGGCAATTGGGCATCAGCAACAATAAGGAGATTAGGAAAGTCAACAGAAGTGTCAGCAAGAAGTTTCATGTTGAGATAAGAATTACTCTTATCAGAGGCGAAATGAATCTTTTCCTGGAACTCTGACATTGTCAAAATAAACCGCATTATAATTCTAATGTATAAGATATTTATTTTGATACAAAAATAAGAAATGTCAGAAGCAGAGAACAAAAGGAAAGAATTGAAAGAAAGGAATGTACACATGCGTACTAGGAACATATTAATCACGTGCTCAGGAATAAACCATTATATTTGATAGGGATGCATCTCCCTGCATATACATGTAACAGGCAACATAAAATCACTGCGTGACACCCCTTCTTTGTCTGTTGGATGGATATGCTTATATCACTCTACACACATTAGATATGTCAAAGATTCATGTCTTGCTGCTGGTAACGGCTTGTTCAGGATGTCAGCTATCTGATATTCTGTTGGCACATATTCTAACTTAATGAAACCTTGTCTTACTAAATCTCTAACATTTTTATAACGAATGTCAATGTGTCTGGACCTAGAACCTGTGAAACGTGTTTCTGAAATGTAAACAACTGATTGATTATCCTCCATCATGGTGATTGGCTTCTTCGGTTTGGTCCAGATATCTGTAACTAAAGAATAGAACCAAGTTAACTGATTACTAGCGTCAGAAATACACGCATATTCCGCCTCCGTGGAAGAACAAGAAACAAAACTCTGTTTTCTCACGTTCCAATGAACGGGACATCCATTTAGGTACATTATGAAACCTGATGTGCTTTTTCTTGATTCCTTATCGCTTGCCCAGTCAGCATCTGCATAACAATACAAGTCAGCAAAATCAGAATGTGTAGGTTCTAGCTTTAATTTCATGTGTTGAGTGTATTTTAGGTATCTCAGTAATTTCTTAATACATGACCAGTGGAATTCTGTGGCTTTGCCTACATGTCGTGACAACAAATTGACACTAAGTGCTATGTCTGGTCTAGTCCAACCACTAATGTATAGTAGTGATCCAATTACTGAGCGATAAAGTGTTTGATCCTTGAACTCAGGACTTTGTTCATCTTTCAAATTACAAAAATCTGTTTGCATAGGAGTGTGTGTCGGTGTAGCATCTTGCATGTTGCAATAGTGTAGGAGCTGTTCTATCTTGGCTTGTTGTGAGAGGCTAAACCCCTTCTGTGTCTTTTCAATCTGTACACCTAAATAATCATTGATGTGACCTAGTGACTTCAATGTGAAGAATCTCTTCAGACCTGAAAAAAAAAATCACTCATTTGTTTGTTAGGACCAATGTAAACAATATCACCTAAATAAACAAGAACAATTTCATATGCATCCCTAAACCTTTTTGTAAACACGCATTCATCAGTTTCGGACTTAATAAAGCCCATTGAATCTAGTTTGTCTTTGAGACAGTTATACCACATCAAACCTGATTGTTTCAGACCATAAAGACTTTTGTTGAGAATCCACGTGTCCCCTTCTCGGCCACGGAGGTCGTCACGGAATCCGGGGGCGCACTTCACGTAGATTTCTTCATCTAGGTCTGCATGTAGATAGGCAGTTTCAACATCAAATTGGAAAACTTCAAGTCCAAGAATGGAAGCTGTAGTTAAGGCTATTTTCACACTTTCAGTTCGCACTGTAGGTGAGTAAGTGTTTGTGTAATCATCAGGATAACTTTGTGCGAAACCTTGTGCTACTAGTCTTGCTTTGTATAATAGCTCACCATCTGGTTTTTGTTTGATTTTGTACACCCATCGTGTGCCAATGACTTTCTTGTTTTGAGGAGGTGCTGCAGGTGTAAATACCTTAAGATTCTGGAGACTGTCCATCTCAACTTGCATGGCGGTGTGCCATTTATCTTGTTCATCTTGTGGAAGATATTTGATTTGAGCATAAGTCTCTGGTGGAAGTGTAACATTACAGACCAATGGTGGTGGTCTGTTTGTGCATTGCAATGTGTATTTCTTTGGAGGGATACCTTTTGTAGTTCTCTTGGAACGTCTTGGAGCGGTTGTCCAATCTTCTTCATCTTCCTCATCTCCATCGTTGTCGCTAGTATGAGCGTCCGCGGCAGGTGAAGATGGAATGTTTGATGGATCATCTCTAGGAAAATAAACTCCAGGATCATTAGAATGTATTTTGGACCAATCTGAATCTTCTTCAAAGTTAGCAGAATTAGAAATTGTAATCATATTGTTAGAGTCAATGAATTTTCCCCATTTCAAATTGTCATCAATGCCCATATATCTCAGTCTCTTAGCAATTTGGCCGCCTTTTCTTCTTAGCGCTAATGGAATGTTCACCATTGCATATGAACCAAAAATGTGTAAATTAGAAAAATCTGGCTGGTAGCCATGCAGCATGTAGAAAGGTGTTTGGTCAATCACACTACTCCAAGTGCGATTAACAAGGTAGTTTGCATACTTAAGTGCTTCGCCCCAAAATGAATGTTTCAGATTGGCATCTTCTAGAAGGCAGCGCATCATGGTTTGGAGAACCCCTTGCCGTCGTTCTACTACTCCGTTCTGAGCTGGAGTTGCAGGGGCGGATGTTTGGTGAATGATACCGTTTCTGCGCATCCAGTCCTGGAAACGTTGTGACATGAATTCGGAACCACGATCACTCTGGATTCTGCGGATCTTCACGCCATGTTGATTGAAAGCGTGTATTGCAAAATCTTTAAAGATCTGAAACGTTTCAGATTTCTCTCTCATAGGAAAGACATAACCATATCTAGAATGATTATCAACAATAGTTAAGAAATACTTTTTACCGCCAATAGTTGGGCCATAAGGACCCACAATATCAGTATGAACCAAATCAAAAATGCGTGTTGACTTACGTATAGCATGTCTTGGAATGGCTGCTGCCTTTGATTTTGCCTTTTTGCAAACAGCACAATCCAAATGTACCTTACATCCTTTGAAATTCAAACCTTGGGCAAACAATGGCATCCGCTTAAGGACGTCAAAACTGGCATGCCCCATTCTCCTGTGCCATTTATGTATACAGTTGTAATGTAAGGGTCTGCCTGTAAGAGAATTAACAAAGTTAACATTTGAATTAGGAACCTTAGGTTTGCTTTTAGGAGTCAGTGAGGCAATCACAGGATCTCTCTCTTGGACAGCTCTCTCTGGGCCTGCATTGCCATTAATGGAAGGTATTATACTTGCTTGTTTTTGAGGCTCAGGTTTTGGCCTTAAGTAGAAGACTCCAGCAATCACAATTGTGTCTGCAACAATCATACTATTCTTAACAATGTAGCTTGCGTTCTTAAAATGATGAATCTGAAAATCTAAAATATTGATTAAATGGGTATAACTAAGCAAATTAAAAGCTGCAGCAGGAACATAATAAACATCTGGAACCAATGTATCTAACTCTTCAATGTAAACAGTCCCTTTTCCTTCGACTTTGCAAGGACGTTCAGTGAATGTATAAAGTTCACGAAGTTCTGGTTCTGGTGCATGCATTTCTTTGAAAAGGTGCTTTTGGTAAGTAATGCTAATTGAGGCACCTGAGTCCAAAGTCCACAATAAATGTCTATCATATTGTTGACAGGGTTGGACAGCTTGTGTGATGGCAAGAGTGGCATATGGGCCAAATGGGTCGCGCCTTGGACCTGGGCGACGTTGGCTGCCACCTCTGCTTCTGTTGCCTCTGTAGACTGTTCCTCTGGGCTGGGATGCACTTCTCCTGTAGGTTGTGCTTCTGGGTTGGTACTGATCCCTGAAATCTGTTCCTCTGGGCTGGACAGGAACTTGTGTGCGTTGCAATTTAAGACAATTTCTGCTTGTATGACCTACACGATCACAACATTGGCAACGTAGCAATCTTGGAGTGTATCTCCTCTTTGGGGGTCTTCTATTTGAAAGACGTGTTGCAGCTAGGGGGCGCTGCAAGTGTGTGGCTTGAGGAATTGCCTGTGGACCCACTTGGGGTTGAAGAGGAGGCGGCAAAGTAGCCTGCACTGGAGCAAGTGGTGGTGCCTGGGCTGGCTGTTGTACAGCAGCTGGTGCAGGAGTAGGTAGTAGAGCTGGAGCAGGCAAAAATTGGGCTGCCACAGCTGGTGGTGGCCCTGGAGCAGGCACATGTTGGGCCACAGTTGGGGCAGGCGTAGGAGCTTGCATTGGAATAAGTAATTGTCCCATTTGGGGTTGCTGTTGTGTAGTTGGAACAGCAGGGGCTGTAGCAATTTCAGTCTGCGAAGCAGCTTGAGTTTGCAGCATAGTTTGTGCAGCCATAGAAATGGGTGGTGCACTTTGTGCCTGTATTGTTTGAGCAGGCTGAAGAAATTGTTCTTGGGTTATAGTTGACAAAGGTTGTCTTTTCTCAGAGATCAAAATTTCTATTCTGCTTAAAGCCATTTGAAATAAAAGTTCTGTTCTATCTATATTTTGTCCACTAGATGGCACTGCAACATTACTTTTGGGAAAGTCTCTTTGTTCATAAAATCTTTGATCAGAGCCAGCCCCTATTGACGTATAGTCATATGTCCCTTCCGGCATATGAAAGGTAACACCCATTTTGGGGTGGGACTCTAACATTGGAGAGACCGGAAGAGAAGGCCCAGGAAAAGCTTCTGGAATGTGAGGCTGGCAGACATCTTGTTTTTCATATGGGCGGTGGCTTTCTAGTAACTGCCTCCTTAAGTATTTAATTTCTCTGTCTTTACTAGCAAGAAGGTCTTTAAAATGTGAATCAATATATTTTTCGGTGGCTGATACAGTAGTTGAGGGGGCTCCCTCAGAAAAACTTTCAAGCAATTGAGGTGGAAGTGGCTCATAATGAGTAATCTTTGGAACGGCCCCCATTTGAGTTGAACTGGCCCCCGGGAGAAAATATGTGTTTTTGACTTTGACTGACCTTTCAAAATCTTTTTCTTGTTGCAAGGCTTCTTCCCGTGTAATTGAATGCGTGGGAGATGGCATCGGAGAAGTTTGGAGAGATGCGATGTCAGTCTTTCTCGGTGCATTTAATAGAAGCGAAGAAGGTGCTGGCAAATAGGGTGCCTCTTGAGATCTTTTTGTTTCTTCACCCGGCTGGCCTAGGAGGGGTAAAAATTCTTTCTCCGGAGAAGACATTCTTTTGGAGATTTATGGCGTTTCACTTCAAAAACAGCCAAAAACATTCTCATCTTTCTCTTACTAGGCTAAACGCAATAAATCTGTCAGAATTAATTAAGATCCAGGAACCAATCGTCTGTTACCATGTTGAGATAAGAATTACTCTTATCAGAGGCGAAATGAATCTTTTCCTGGAACTCTGACATTGTCAAAATAAACCGCATTATAATTCTAATGTATAAGATATTTATTTTGATACAAAAATAAGAAATCACATTCTGGCTATATAAAAGAGGTGTTGCTTCGTCAGAAGCAGAGAACAAAAGGAAAGAATTGAAAGAAAGGAATGTACACATGCGTACTAGGAACATATTAATCACGTGCTCAGGAATAAACCATTATATTTGATAGGGATGCATCTCCCTGCATATACATGTAACAGGCAACATAAAATCACTGCGTGACATTTCAGGTCCGTGCCTCGGCAGCAAGGCGGGGCAAAGGACGGAGGGGGAACGACAGAAGAAAAAGAAACATCGCCAGAGGGAGAAAAAGGTACAGCCTTTGGGAGGGGGCTAGCTGCGAGCCCCCTATCAGTTTCCCTGATTCTGGGGAACGGATCGGCATTGATTGGCCCAATGAAAACCCTTTTTGCATTTTGGACATACCGTCTTCGGTTTTGGTTGAAAATTGGGTGGGGGGCGGGCAGCACCACCACCCGGAGCTCGGCACTGTGTTTTGAAATGGCCAGGTTTTCCACAATTAAAACAAGTACCTGGAGGTTGGTTCCCCTTTTGAATGGCTGCAGCCAATGCATCCATCTGGTAGGTTTGAGTGCCGATAACACGGCAAGCTTTAAGAAAATCTGCCAGAGTGGAAGCCGGGTTAGAAACTAAAGATTTAAGAACGGATTGGCAATCCGCATTCGCATGCTCATATGCGAGTTTCATCAAAATTTCTTTTGCCGCTTCTTGGTTAGAAATTTGGCGGGTTACCGCAAGCTGTAAGCGGTTAACAAAGTCGGCATAGGACTCTGTGGCTCCCTGGCGAATAGCAGAAAAAGATTGAGTTGGGGTGCCTTGATCGTCAACACGACTCAAGGCAGAAAGGACAGCAGAGCTGATAAAAGGAAATGCGGGAGGGGTTAGATTTCAAACCTGAGCGTTAAGTGTAGCAAAAGCACCTTCCCCAAAGAGTTGATCAACGGTCCACTGAAACCCTGGGCGAAGGGCTCTGGTTTGAAGTTCCCTTTTGAATTCCGATTCAAAAACAACATATTGTGTGCCATTTAATAACATTCTAAGTAAATCCTTCCAGTCCTGAGGCAGCATTTGATAATTACCAGCAATGGCATTCAATAAGCCTCTGGTATAGGGACTGGTTATGCCATACTCCATGGTTGCCCTTTTTAATTCTTTTATCACTGGCATAGGCAAAGGTTCCCAATCAACAAGAACGCCGGTGGGACCCTGTTGGAAAGTAACCGGGAACAACTCCATGTCGGCTAGGTCAGCAGCATCCAAAGTGCCGGATTTTAAAGCCCTTTGGTATGCCCCGCGGATAAGACCAGGTTGAAAAGCAGAAACAGGGTTGGAAGTAGAAGAAACAGGGGTTTCGGGAGCCGTGGGTGAAAAAGAGCTCACGACTGAGGGTAGCGGGGTAGTCACCATAACCGAGGGAGGCTGGTATGGTGGCGGATCTAATAAAAGCTGGTGAGGCGAGTCAGCATGATTTTGAATCATGGTATAAGCCGTTTTCCATAAACACAGAATGTCAGGTGGCGCCTGAGGAGGTTGGTGGAAGATGTCACCAATCTTCTTCCACGTCTCCGTTTTTAGAGATCCGCCCTCTGGATAGGACGGACATTGAGCCCACACATAGGTAAGTAATTTAACAGCCTCAGTTTTAGAAAGGGATCGGGTAAATTTTTGTTCTTGAGGAGAAAGGTATTTTTTCCTGCCCAATTGTCTCAGCTCTTCCACGTGAGATTTCTGAGCTGCAGACATACCACCCCCCATACTTACGAGAAGGAGTCAGTCGCCAGCGACGTCGTCGGGTGCACCGTGCCTATTCCAGGCAATAAGCAGAGGGTCGGCAGGGACGTATTCCCTTGTGGAATCATGTCTGGGGGTCACCAAATGTGGTGGTCTCCCATGAGAAATGAGACATGCAGGCAGGTATCCTTCTGTAACCCCCTTTTATTACAATTCAGTTCATATCCAGTTACATTCTTATGACAAAGTTAGTAAGGGGTGGGTACATACAGCTGTTGCTACCATACATGGTCATATTGTTAATCTACTCCTGAATACACATCCTTTAGGTATCCTATGCATAGTGTCACGTAGGCACTGGGGTCAGGAGATTTCAGATGAGGTGAGTCACATCCTGCTTTCCTGTCCTGGTTAGTGCCATAGTCCTAATAGTTAACCATTACTGGCTGAACTAAAGCACTTTGTTCCCAAATTAATCCCACACCGATACCTGGACGACGTTAGGACCTGGATGGGGAGGAACAGACTCAGACTCAACCCCGACAAGACTGAGTGGCTTTGGATATTGCCTCCTAAGGACTACGACAACTGTCCCTCCTTGGTTCTTGAGGGAGGGAAATTAACTCCCTCGGAGCAGGTCCGCAATTTGGGGGTCCTACTAGATCCACAGCTAAAATTAGATCAACACCTTACGGCTGTGGCTAGGGGGGCCTATGCACAGGTTCGCCTGGTGCACCAATTGCGACCATACTTGGAGAAGGAGGCTCTACTCACGGTCACTCATGCCCTTGTCACCTCTCGACTGGACTACTGCAATGCGCTCTACATGGGGCTACCCTTGAAGAGTATTCGGAGACTTCAGTTGGTGCAAAATGCGGCTGCGCGTGCTGTGGTGGGTGTGCCAAGGTGCACCCACGTTACACCTATACTCCGCCAGCTGCATTGGTTGCCCATCGGTCTCCGGGTACAATTCAAGGTGTTGATCATCATCTTTAAAGCCCTGCATTGCTTAGGACCAGGTTACTTTCAGGACCGCATTCTGCCTCATACTTCCCTCTGACCGGTTAGGGCTCACAGAGTGGGCCTCCTCCAGGTCCCCTCAGCTAAACAATGCCGGCTGGCGGGCCCTAGGGGGAGGGCCTTCTCTGTGGGGGGCCCCGTGCTCTGGAACCAACTTCCCCCAGAGACCCGAACCATCCCCACCCTGCTGGCCTTCCGAAAAGCCGTCAAGACATGGCTCTTCCTGCAGGCAGGGGGTGAGCCTAGTTCCACCTGAGCTCTCGCCCGGTATGGCTGATGGTGAACATTTTTAATCTTTTTGTAATTTTTAATTGTTGTTTTTAACTGTTGTTTATTATTAGTGTTCTTGTATAATATGCTGTACGCCGCCCTGAGTCCCTCGGGAGTAGGGCGGCATAGAAGAACCAATAAATAAATAAATAAATAAATAAATAAATAAATAAATAAATAAATAAATAAATAAATAAATAAATAAATAAATAAATAAATAAATAAATAAATAAATAAATAAATAAATAAATATGTATCTTCTTTGTTAAATTTCTCTGGTAAAATGCCCAACAAAAATGTCTCTGGTTTTAACTCGATATTTTGTTTCACCATTTTTTCTATCCATGTCTGAATCCGAGTCCAATATTCTTTTGCTTCTGCACATGTCCACCACATATGGTAAAAAGAACCTGGTATTTGCTGACACTTCCAACATTTCATATATTTATCTTTAAACATTTTAGCAATCCTTTCCGGTGACATGTGCCAGCTATAAAACATTTTATACATATTTTCTTTATATGCTGTTGCCATAGTTAATTTATAGTTCCTTTCCCAAAGTTGTTTCCACTTATCTAGTTCTATAGTGTAACCAAAATTTCTTGCCCATTTTATCATTGCTTCTTTCACTTGTTCGAATTCTAAATCAATATAAAGTAGATAGTTGTATTGTTTCTTAATCAATCTTTCATCTGATCCTGTAAGTATTTCATCTAATTCTGGTGTCTCTAAATTAATACCTTCCATTTTACTATCTTTATCATATCTTGTCTGCATTTGTAATCTCATAAACCAATCAATTTTAATTCCTTGTTCCTCTACTTCTTGGGTCGATTTCAACTTCCCTTCATCTGTCAACATGTCTTTATATCGTGGTATATTTTGCCAATTCAATCTGCTTGGATGAATTAGTGCCTCTATTATCAATATCCAACTCGGTATGCTCATATAATGTTTTTCTTTTATTTTTTCCCATACTAAATATAAAGAGTTCCTAATATAGTGTCTCTGAAAATAGCTATGTATTTTATTTCTCCCATACCATATAAGTGCGTGCCATCCTATCTGCAAATGATGTCCTTCCAATGTCAAAAGTCTCGGATCTCTTAATAAGATCCATTCTCTCATCCATGTCAATACTGCTGCATAGTAATAAAGCTCCCAATTCAGAAGTCCAAATCCACCTCTAATCCTAGCATCTTGTAACATTTTTAAATTTATCCTCGCTTTTTTCCTTTGCCAAACAAATTTCAAAATCAATTTATTTATCTCTTTGAAGTAGGTTTTCTCTATTCTTATTGGAATTGTCGAAAATAGAAATAATAAATGAGGTAATATACCGTATTTTTCGGAGTATAAGATGCACCTTTTTGCCCCCCAAAAGAGGGTGGAAATGTTGGTGCGTCTTATACACCGAATACAGCCATTTTTGGCCTCCCGAAGCCCCGCCCCCGCATCCCATTTTTGTGAAAAATGGGGCGGTTTTTTGCAAAAATAGGGGCGTTTTTGCCTTCCCCCACCCCCCTAGGAGTGCTCTGCAGGCTTCCCAAACCCTCTGCATGGCCTGTTTTTTGCAAAAAAAAGAGCGAAAAATGAGCCATTTTTTGCAAAAACTGGAGTGTTTTTGCCTTCTAATTACCCCATCTAGCATGACTGGAGGAGGAATTCTGGGAGTTGAAGTCAACTAATCTTAAAGCTGTCACGTTTGAAGTTTGTAAAAAGTATACATGGTTGTAAAAAGTGTACATGGTTGTAAAAAGTATACATGGTAAAGTATACATGACTGAACATCTGGCTGTGTGACCAACAATCATCCTAAACTTTGGCATGTAAGTTACATTGTTTGGACATGTCCTTACAAAACATTGACCAAGACAGGGCTAGCATGGGGTGATTCCTGCCCTCCTAAGCCCCAAACATTACTCCCTCTGCACTGCCTTAATTGTTATACTGCTTCTTGACTCACACTCCTTTGTACAAGTCCCATTGGGCATTTGGCATTTGTTCTACAAGGAGTGGTTGTTTTTCAGCCAAGGAGGATGCTCAGCAAGAGTCTGCAGCTGAAGAAAAGGGCAGAGCAATCTCTTTGTTCCTTTTTGGACCAAGATCTTATAAAAAGAAGGAATTGTGCCTCTAATTCTTTCCTCCTTTCTGGTTCATTTGAATATGAGTTGCTCTCTCTAACCAACTTCCCTATCTTGGTGGCATCTAGAAATCCTGGGTCAGTTAGATTAGAATTTTAGGAGCTATACTACTGAAATAGCTACAGGACATCAGGTTAGGGAAAGTGGAACCTCTTCTAATTTTCATACCTATCTGAGTTGTAGAGATGCAAGCTTACAATATTGTTAGAACCCTGTTCAAACGATTGGGTGTGTTAATATATGATTAAGCCACAAATCATTGTTATGTGTATATTGCTTTAAATGCATTGTGGATGATTACTATATAAGCAAGCAAGAGAGCATGCTCAATGTGGTTGGTGGTTTATGGTTCAGTGTGGTTTAGTGTGGTGAGTGGTGTTTGACGGTGTGTTCCGGATTGAAGACTCTCTGCTGCTTTACTGATGAGTAGATTACTTTATGGCTGTGTGAAATTGCTGTGAAAAGAAGAAGAGTAACTATCTGTGATAGTATAGAATTGAGAGATAGCTGTAATCTTTGTTTGTGAGTTAAAACAAAGATAGGCAAGAAGAAGAAACTTCGCATTGACTGAATAACTGTGTATGACTTGGACTTCCTATTTAACTTTGCTACTATTTTGTACATATTAAAGATATTCTGTTTATTGACTGAATAGCATTCATATCAAACTGCAACACCATTACTACAACACATTTCGCTGTGTATGTGCTTAACAGCACAATAACTCCTTAACATTGGTTATGGGCCCAGTGCGTTTCTAAGGAGTAGAGATAGTGGTTTGTTGCAAGTAAAAAGATATTGAATGTGAAAATTCAGTTTTAATATTAACAGAAAGTTTAAGAAGTATTACAGCAAAAATGGCTCAAGCAAAGTCAACGTATCTATCGATGATAACCCAGCTGGATGGCACTAACTATGCTACTTGGTCTACAAAATGTAGCCTACTTTTGAGAAATGAAGGCTTATAGTCTTTGATAACAAATCCACCGGATACAACAGGTTGGGATCCAACAAAAGATGAAGACGCGAAGAAGCTAGCTGAATTTAAATGAGACAATGATAGAGCATTAAGCATAATTGGACTAACACTAAATGACCAGCAACTTGTCCATATTCATGGAGAAGAACAAGCTGCAAAGTGTTGGGACATATTGAAAAAGATTTATGTAAGGGATAGTGTTGGTGCACACATTCATATAACAAGAAAACTTTTTCGAACTCGTTTAATGAAAGGAGGCGATATGCTCACTCATTTGGAGAATATGAAGAAGATTCTTCAGGAACTGCATGAAAAAGAACTGATTTATACAGAGTTACAGCAGGTGTACATAATTCTGTCTTCACTGGACGATAGCTATGATGACTATGTTTCTTCCTTCGAGGTTTTGACTAGGGATGAATTGACTCTACCTGGCATAACTGGAAGACTACTTGAGGAGTCCAGAAGACGAGAAGACAGAAAATTGATGAGAACAAAACATCCACAAGATGAAGAGAAGACAACTTCTAATGTTCCTAATGTTTATTTTGTTAGAAAATGTTTTACTTGTGGGGCTAGAGTTATTCTTATATGCCGCCCTGAGTCCTTCGGGAGTTGGGCGGCATATAAGAATAACAAAATAAATAAATAAAATAAATAGAGGACATATAGCCAAGTTTTGTAGAAAGAATAGAAAGCAGAATATCAGAAATGATCAGAGAGAACACAAAAATGTTAGTTTGACTATGCATAATGTAACCAATAAGATAAACCATGATTTATGGGTTATAGATAGTGGGGCTACTAACCGTATAACAAACAATAAGGAAAAGTTTGTAAAGATGCAGAAAAGTAGTCAATATGTTGCGTTAGCAAACGGTTGGAAGATGACAGCAAATGGTGAAGGAAATGCATATTGTTCAGGAATAAATGACAAACTGCCAATGTTATATATGCCAAGATTGGTTTATAATCTATTATCTGTGCAAGTATTGGTCAAAGCAGGATACAGTGTAACATTTATTGATGATAAATGTACAATTCAGAAAGAAGGTAACAATGTTATAGCTAGATTAGAAAATGGTCTTTATATACTGCATTAAAACCCAGTAGAAAAAGCTAATTTGGTTTTTGAGAACAAACAACCTCATAACAGTTGCATACATTTACTCCACAGAAGAATGGGGTATTTGAATTTTAAATTGTTACAGAAAACTGTAGAATTGGCTAAAGGAATTAAAATAAAACCATGTTCTAAGTATCTGAATTGCAATGCCTGTAATCAAGAAAAAAGCAAGGTTACTCCTGCAAATAGGTATTATGGATTCAAAACAACAGCACCATTAGATGTAGTGTTTGTTGATCTAATAGGACCTAAGAAACCAAGTTTAGGTGGAGCTAACTATATTCTTAGTATTGTTGATCATTATTCTCGCTATGGTTTTTGCTATTTAATGAAAAGCAAAACAGAAACTTATCAACATTTCTCTAATTGGATAAAGTTTGTAGAGAGAAAACAGAAGAATAAGTTAGTATGTGTAGTAACAGATAACGGCACGGAATTCACTAATAGTAAGTTTGTTAATTTGTTAGCAAGAGCAGGGATAGAACACAGACGTTCAGCTCCTTTTTGGCCAGAACATAACTCTTATGTAGAAAGACGAGGACAAACGTTGCAGGCAATGATAAGGACAATGATTAATGATTCTGGTTTGCCTGATAATTTTATTTATTTTATTTATTTTATTTAAACGCTCTTATAGGCCGCCCAATCCTGTGGGACTCAGGGCGGCGTACAGCATGAATAAGAAGCGTACATTTTAAAAACAGTCATCATAATTTAAATTAAAATATAATTAAAAAGAAAACATTATAAACACAACATTCAGGGGGAATCTGATTATCCTATTCACCCCATCTGCCGGAAGAGCCATGTTTTTAAGGCTTTACGGAAGGCCAGCAGGGTGGGGATAGTCCGGATCTCTGGTGGAAGTTGGTTCCAGAGGGACGGGGCTCCCACAGAGAAGGCCCTCCCCCGCGGCCCCGCCAGTCGGCATTGTTTGGCCGACGGGACCCGGAGGAGGCCCTCTCTGTGGGACCTAACCGGTCTTAGGGAGGTATGTGGTAGGATGCGGTCCCGCAGGTAACCTGGCCCTGAGCCATGTAGGGCTTTAAAGGTAACGACCAACACCTTAAATTGCAACCGGAGACTAATTGGTAGCCAATGCAGCTGGCGAAGGAGAGGTGTTACGTGGGTGTATCTTGGTACACCCACTACAGCTCGCGCAGCTGCATTCTGTACCAACTGGAGTCTCCGGATGCTCTTCGAGGGTAGCCCCATGTAGAGCGCGTTACAGTAGTCTAGCCGTGAGGTGACAAGGGCATGAGTGACTGTGAGCAAGGCCTCCCTCTCCAAGTAAGGCCGCAATTGGTGCACGAGACGGATCTGTGCGAAGGTCCCCCTAGCCACAGCTGAAAGATGTTGATCCAATTTTAGCTGTGGGTCTAGGAGGACACCCAAATTGCGGACCTGTTCTGAGGGAGTCAATTTTTCTCCCCCAAGAACCAAGGAGGGACAGTCGACATAGTCCTTGGGAGGCAATATCCAGAGCCACTCAGTCTTGTCTGGGTTGAGCCTGAGTCTGTTCACTCCCATCCAGACCCTCACATCGTCCAGGCAGCGGCACATTACATCAACTGCTTCACTGAATTGACACGGGGTGGAGATGTACAACTGGGTATCATCAGCATACTGCTGATACCTCACCCCATGTCGTCGGATGATCTCACCCAGCGGTTTCATGTAAATGTTAAACAGGATGGGCGAGAGGACCGAGCCCTGTGGCACCCCACAAACTAGGGGCCTAGGGGCCGACCTCTGTCCTCCTGTCAACACCGACTGCGTCCTGTCAGAGAGGTAGGAGGAGAACCACCGTAAAACAGTGCCTCCCACTCCCATCTCCCCAAGACGACGCAGAAGGATACCATGGTCAATGGTATCGAAAGCCGCTGAGAGGTCAAGTAACACCAGGATGGAGGAATGACCCCCATCCCGGGCTCGCCAGAGATCATCCATCAGCGCGACCAAAGCAGTCTCCGTACTGTAGCCGCGCCTGAAACCCGATTGAAAGGGATCCAGATAATCAGTATCCTCCAATAGCCGCAGGAGTTGGAGCGACACCACCTTCTCAACAACTTTACCCAAAAAGGGTAAGTTGGAGACTGGACGGAAGTTTTTTAAATCCGCTGGGTCCAGGGAAGGCTTCTTGAGGAGGGGCCTCACCACCGCAGCTTTTAAAGGCTGTGGGATGGATCCCTCTCTCAAAGAAGCGATCACAACCGCCTGGAGCCAGCCGCGTGACACCTCCCTGCTGGCAGAAACCAGCCAGGAGGGACACGGGTCCAATAAACAGGTGGAGGCGCTCATCGCTCCTATGGCCTTGTCCACATCCTCAGGAGTGACAGGCTCAAACTCGTCCCATATAACAGGACTAAGACTCGCCCCTGTCATCTCGGCTTGCCCTGTCCAAATGGAGTCCAGGTCTGTCCGAATCTGAATGACTTTATCCGCCAGAAACTGAGAAAATTCCTCAGCTCTGCCCTGCAAGGGATCTTCAACTCCCCCCTTGGCAAGGAGGGAGCGAGTCACCCTAAACAGGGCGGCTGGGCGGGAGTCGGCGGACGCAATAAGAGCGGAAAAATGCGAGCATTTTGCCGCCCTTATCGCCACTAAGTAAGACTTAATGCAAGTTCTTAAAAGTGTCCGGTCAGACTCAGCTTTACTGGCTCTCCATCATCGCTCTAGGCGTCTCATTAGGCGTTTCATCTCCCGGAGCTCCTCAGTAAACCAAGGAGCCCTCCGGGATCCGCTGCCACGGAGAGGCCGCAAAGGCGCGATCCGATCTAAAGCCCCCGTTGCCGCCCGATTCCAGGCAGCCACTAGAGCCTCAGATGAATCGTGTACCAGGGAGTCAGGTATTTCCCCAAGTTCCCTCTGAAATCCTTCAGATTCCATTAGGCGCCTGGGGCGGAACCACTTAATCGGCCCCGCCTCCTTGCGGTGGAGGAGTGGTGCCATGAAATCCAACCTCAGAAGGAAATGATCTGACCACGACAAGGGTACTGTGACTAAACCCCTCAGCCTCAGATCATCTCTCCACTGCCCCGAAAGAAACACAAGGTCAAGCGTGTGACCTCCCTCATGAGTCGGACCCTGAACTACTTGGGTCAGGTCCATGGTTGTCATGGAAGCCATGAACTCCTGTACTGCCTCCGAGGTTTCACCGGGCGATGGCAAATTAAAGTCCCCCAGCACCATCAACCTGGGGAACTCAATCGCCAGCCCTGCTACCGCCTCGAGCAGAACAGGCAGGGCCTTTGCAACGTAGCTAGGAGGCAGGTACGCTAGCAAAAGGCCCACCTGGACCCCTAAGTCCAACTTCAGAAGGAGCGTCTCACACCCAACAATCTCCGGGGCAGGGCTCCTTCGAGGATTAAGGTTCTGGCGAGCTATAATCGCCACTCCTCCACCCCTTCCCTGGGGTCGCGGCTGATGCTGAACTGAGAACCCGTCCAGGCACATCTCGGAGAGGGGAACCCCCCCCTCCTGGCCTAGCCAGGTCTCAGTAATACATGCCAGGTCCGCCCCCTCTTCCAGGATTAAATCCCGTACAAGGGGGGCCTTGTTGGTAATTGACCTGGCATTCAACAGCAGCAGCTTGAGCCCAGGGCCCTGACATCCCTGGTTACCAGGACCTCGGGTTGAGCAAGATGGAACCAAACCAGAGGGGCCAGAACAAGAAATCGCTTGGAGATAGCGAGTTCTCGTTCCCCGAGAGCGGCCTACCCCTCTGCTCCCGCCATACCTACCTCTCCCTGTTATGACCGTAATCTTCCCGTCCCCCATCCCATCAGAGATCCACTCCCCTCCCCTACTGGTCCCCCCCTCTCCCGACAGACCATGCATACCATTCAAACTACACCTGGGAATGAACCTAAGTCCCCCTCCACTTCTGTTTCCACACTCAGCAGCCCCACACTCATTTGTGGGGAGAGGCTCTTATGTGCGCTAACCATATACTTAACAATGCTGTAAATGCTACGACAGGCGAGATACCTTTTACAAGATGGTTGGTAGGAAACCTGAATTAGATTATTTGCATGTATTTGGAGCACCGGCTTGGGTGCATATTCCAACACAAGTTAGAAAGAAAGGACAACATAGGGCGAAGCTAATGTATTTTGTAGGTTATGATAAAAATCATAAAAGTTTTAGATTCTGGGATAAAGGCACCAGAAATACTTATAAAAGTGCAAGTGCCAAATTCATGGAACATGTGGGATGGAAGAAATTGGAGCAGGAAGATAGTATTGTGGTAGAAACTCCATTGTTCCAACAAGATATTACTCCTAAGAAGTATTTGGAGAGTAATATAGAAGAGATAGAATCACCAGAAGAAGAGGATTTATTAGATGAAGAGAGATCTCCGATAGGGGAGGTAAAGTTAGAAGTTAAAGATGAGAATATTGATACTAATAGTATTCCTTTGCCTAGACGAGGGGCTAGAGTAAGAAAGTCACCTGATAGGTATCAGGCAAATGTTGTTTGTGAAATAAGTCTAGAACCTTCTAGCTATGATGAGATTAAGTTAGATTCCGAGAAGGAACAAATAGCTTGGAAAGAAGCAATGAGTAAGGAATTGAAGTCTTTGAAGGATCTTAATGTTTATGAGGATGCTAGTTTGCTACAAGGAAATAAAGCTATAGGCTGCAGATGGGTTTTTAAGTTAAAGACAGCCAGTGATGGCACTATAACCCACAAGGCAAGATTGGTTGCTCAGGGATTTGGTCAGAGTACAACAGACTACGATGAAGTTTTCGCTCCTAGTCTGAAGGCGAGCACGTTGAGGGCAGCATTGGTATGGGCAGCTAAAAATAATAGTGTGGTACATCATATTGATGTTGAGATGGCATATTTACATGCTAAGTTACAGCATGAGATATATATGAGAAAACCACAAGGATTAAATAGTAATGGTAAAGGTTATTGAAAATTAAATAAAAGCTTGTATGGTTTGAAGCAGGCTGGTTTTGAATGGAACCAATGCATTACCAGAGAATTGGAAAGATTAGGGTTTAATGCAGGTTTGGCTGATCCATGTCTATTTAAGAAAGAACAGGATGGTGATATTATGTTATTATTATTGTTTACTGATGATATTGCAATTATTGCTAAATCAGAAGATATAGTAAAGGATATTGTAGATAAACTGAAAGATAAATTCAGGATCAGATATTTGGGTGAAATAAAGCATTATTTAGGTCTAGATCTTACTAGAACCAGTTCCTCTGTCCTGGTCCTATTAGACCTCTCAGCGGCTTTTGATACCATCGACCATGGTATCATGCTGCACCGGCTGGAAGAGTTAGGGATAGGGGGCACCGTTCTTCGTTGGTTCTCCTCCTTTCTCTCCAACCGGTCGCAGTTTGTATTGGCAGGGGGGCAGAGGTCGTCCTCGAGGCCTCTCACATATGGAGTGCCCCAGGGGTCGATGTTCACCGCCCTGAGTCCCCGGAGAAGGGCGGTATATAAATTTTAAAATAAATAAATAAATAAATAAAATATATCTTTGCTTTGCTACATAGCCACCACATGTGATAGTATGATCCTTTTGCTAATTTACATATAGTTGTTTTAGTATAAAGTCCCAATTAACATTATCAAAGGCTTTTTGAGCGTCTAAGAATATTAAGGCTATTTGCTTTTCATTATGTATTTCGTAATATTCTAACACGTCTAATATTATTCTTATGTTATTTCTTATTTGTCTCTTGGGCAGGAAACCATTTTGATCTGTATGTATGAAATTATTTAAGTGTCAGGGTTCCAAATAGCATTCAAACTTTAAGGCCTGAGTTTTTGGCCCCATGGGGGAAACTGCGGAGGAGACTGAAAACAGTGTTTCCAGGTGTCATTTGGGATTTGAGCCTCATTACTGCCAGCATTGTGGGAGAGTGCAGCGGACAATCACAGAGAAATCTGGATGCTTTTAATGACTAACGCAGACCTTGGTGCAGGAGTCAAGGTCTAAGAACTTATCTTGACTGGTCTGGAGGCTGCACGCATGCACCCCCTATTGGATCTTTTATCATTGACTATTAGCTTTTTTAATCTTACCCCGGGAGTGGTGTGGCTGGTGTGAATGGATTTGGTTACGATTGAGAAAACAAATGTATAGATTGAAGAAGTATGGTTGACAGAATGAGTGAGTCGGGGACCGGGGTTCGGACCCCCTCTGCTGAGTGTGGAAACAGAAGTGGAGGGGGTCCGGACTCTGCTACCCGACCCAGTGAGAATGGTATGTATGGCCTGCAGGGAGGGAGGGGGACCAGCGGGGGAGGGGAGGGGATCTCTGGAGGGGATGAGAGCCGGAGCATCTCGGTCATAATGGGGAGAGGCAGGTATGGAGGGAGCAGAGGGGCAGGCCACTCTCGGGGAATGAGACCTCGCTGTCTACAAGTGATCCCTTTTTCCGGCCCCTCCGATGTGGTTCCATCTTGCTCAACCCGAGTACCTGGCAACCAGGGTCTTCAGGGCCCTGGGCTCAGGATGATGATGCTTAATGCCAGGTCAATTGTCAACAAAGCCCCCCTGATATGTGATTTAATCACAGAAGAGGGGGCGGACCTGGTATGTATAACTGAGACCTGGCTGGGCCAGGAGGGAGGAGTAGCTCTCTCCGAGATATGCCCAGACAGGTTCTCAGTGCAGCATCATTCATGACCGCAGGGAAGGGGAGGAGGAGTGGCTATTATAACGCGCCGGGATCTGCATCCTCGTAGGATCCCTGCCCCGGAGATCGTTGGGTGTGAGACGCTCCTTCTGAAGTTGGACTTAGGGGTCCAGGTGGGCCTTTTGTTAGCGTACCTGCCTCCCAGCTACATTACTAAGGCCCTGCCTGAGCTGCTTGAGGCGATAGCCGGCCTGGCGGTGGAGTTCCCCAGGCTTATGGTGCTAGAGGACTTTAACCTGCCTTCGGCTGGCGAAACCTCTGGGGTAGCTCAGCAGTTCATGGATTCCATGACAACCATGGACCTGACCCAAGTAATCCAGGGTCCGACTCATGAGGGAGGCCACACGCTTGACCTAGTGTTTCTTTCGGTGCGGTGGAGAGATGATCTGAAGATAGGGGATATAGTCACCACCCCATTGTCATGGTCAGATCATTTCCTACTGAGGTTGGATTTCGCAGCCCCATTCCTCCCCAGCAGGGAGGCAGGACCGACTAGGTGGTTCCGCCCCAGGCACCTAATGGAGCCGGAAGGATTCCAGAGGGAACTTGGGGAAATACCTGTAACCCTGGTACACAATTTGGCTGAGTCCCTGGTTGCTGCCTGGAACACCGCAGCATCAGGGGCATTAGACCGGATTGCGCCTTTGCGACCTCTCCGTGGCAGTGGATCCCGGAAAGCCCCCTGGTTTACCGAGGAGCTCCGGGAGATGAAACACCACAAGAGACGTCTGGAGCGACGCTGGAGAGCCAGTAAAACTGAATCTGATTGAACACTTCTAAGAACTTTCATCAAGTCTTCTTTAGTGGCGATAGGGGCGGCAAAACGATCTCATTTTTCCGCTCTTATTGCATCCGCAGATTCTCACCCAGCCGCCTTGTTTAGGGTGACTTGCGCCCTCCTTGCCAAAGGGGGGAGCGAGGAACACTTGCAAGGTAGAGCTGAGGAATTCGCACAGTTTCTGACGGATAAAGTTGCTCAGATCTTGTCGAATCTGGACTCCGGCTGGGCAGAGTCCATTGAGCTGACAGGGGCAAGTCTTAGTCCAGCGTTGTGGGAGGAGTTTGAGCCTGTCTCTCCTGAGGATGTGGACAAGGCCATGGGGGCGATGAGTGCTTCCACCTGTTTATTGGACTCGTGCCCCTCCTGGCTGGTCTTGGCCAGCAGGGAGGTGGCACGAGGCTGGATCCAGGCGGTGGTCACCGCTTCTTTTAGGGAGGGATCCGTACCGCAGCCGTTAAAAGTTGCGGTGGTGAGACCCCTCCTTAAGAAGCCTTCCCTGGATCCAGCGGACTTGAAGAACTTTTGTCCGGTCTCCAACTTACCCTTTATAGGTAAAGTTGTGGGGAAGGTGGTGGCTTCTCAGCTTCTGCGGCTATTGGAGGAAACTGATCATCTAGACTCCTATCAGTCCGGTTTCAGGCGCGGCTACAGTACAGAAACTGCCTTGGTCGCCCTGATGGATGATCTCTGGCGAGCCCGGGATGGGGGAAATTCCTCCATCCTGGTGCTACTTGACCTCTCAGCGGCTTTCGATACCATCGACCATGGTATCCTTCTGCATCGTCTCGGCGAGGTGGGAGTGGGAGGCACCGTTTTGCGGTGGTTCTCCTCTTATCTCACCGACATGATGCAGTCGGTGTTAACAGGAAGGCAGAGGTCGTCTCCTAGGCCCCTGACATGTGGGGTACCTCAGGGTTCGGTCCTCTCGCCCATCCTGTTTAACATTTACATGAAACCGCTGGGGGAGATCATCCGTAGACACGGGGTGAGTTTTCAACAGTACGCTGATGACACCCAGCTGTACATCACCACCCCGTCTCAATTCAGGGAGGCAGTCGATGTAATGTGCCGATGCCTGGACGACGTTAGGACCTGGATGGGGAGAAACAGACTCAAACTCAACCCCGACAAGACTGAGTGGCTCTGGATATTGCCTCCTAAGGACTATGTCAACTGTCCCTCCTTGGTTCTTGAGGGAGGAAAATTAACTCCCTCGGAACAGGTCCGCAATTTGGGAGTCCTCCTAGATCCACAGCTAAAATTAGACCAACACCTTACAGCTGTGGCTAGGGGGGCTTTTGCACAGGTTCGCCTGGTGCACCAATTGCGACCATACTTGGAGAAGGAGGCTCTACTCACGGTCACTCATGCTCTTGTCACCTCCCGATTGGACTACTGCAATGCGCTCTACATGGGTCTACCCTTGAAGAGTATCCGGAGACTCCAACTGGTACAAAATGCGGCTGCACGTGCTGTGGTGGGTGTACCAAGGTACACCCACGTGACACCTTTACTCCGCCAGCTGCATTGGTTACCCATTTGTCTCCGGGTCCAATTCAAGGTGTTGATCACCATCTTTAAAGCCCTTCATGGCTTAGGGCCGGGTTATCTCCGGGACCGCATTCTGCCTCATACTTCCCTTCGACCGGTTAGGTCCCACAGAGTAGGTTTCCTCCAGGTCCCGTCAGCCAAACAATGCCGACTGGCGGGCCCTAGGGGGAGGGCCTTCTCTGTGGGGGGGCCCATGCTCTGGAACCAACTTCCCCCAGAGATCCAAATTATCCCCACCCTGCTGGCCTTCCGGAAAGCCATTAAGACATGGCTCTTCCTGCAGGCAGGGGTCTGAGACAATTTTATATCCGAGATCTCCCCCTGTATGTATGGTGTTGGAAGTCTTTTTTTAACTTTTTAAAACTGTTTTTAAATACGTTTAGTGTTTAGTGTTCTCTTAAAATGTTGTATGCCGCCCTGAGTCCTTAGGTAGGGCGGCATAGAAGAACCTAATAATAAATAATAAATAAATAATAAACTTAAATCAGTGTCCGAGGCAAAGTATTCCTCAAAGTTCCAATTTATTAGTGAAGCCATGCTGGCACCATCGTGGGAAACCCGAATCTGAAGCTCCCGAAGCTTCCCACCCAGTTTAAAGTTCACATCCTTGTCTCACATCCCCAAATCCGTCACGTTGCCCACTGATCTTCTGCCAACATGGCCGTTCCTCCTCCCAGCTTCCGGGCAGGTGTTGGACAAAGGATGGCCTTGAGAATCTAGAAGGAATGTGTTATGGCTACATGTACATCCCTCATGCAATCCCCCCTCCCAGGTTCCCATAGTCAGCAGGCCTTCTAAGAATGTGTGTGTCAAACCGAGGCTTTCTCCAAACTGTGGCATTGGCTTGACAGGCGGCCTCCCCCTCAAGAAAAGAACGTATCCTGCAGGGGAGAGAAAGAGATCATAGGGGGTTAACTTAGCATTCTTAACCACCTCTCCCCCCCCCCAGGGGGACCCTTTGGCTTATCCGGGTACTTGTCCTGGAATTGTTTAACAAATCTGTCTGCTTTCACTTTCCAACTTTTCACCCATGTTGATTTGGACAAAGGGTACCCATTCCAATGGATTAGGTATTGTAATTGGCCTCTGAATACCCAGGAGTCTAAGATTTTTTTCACTTCATAGTGCATCTCCTCCTGTATTACTACAGGGGAGGCGGTGGTTGGGTTTGTGGTCTCAGATTGGATCTGATCACCGGTTTTAATAAGCTGCAATGAAATACTGGGTGGATTTTCCCCAATATTCTGGGCAATGCAAGCTGTACGGTGACAGGGTTAATAATTTTGACTATTGGGAAAGGTCCCAAGAATTTTGGCCCTAGCTTTTTGCTGGGTAGTCTCAATGGGATATATTTAGTGGATAGGAAAACTTTATCCCCCACTCGGAAAGGAGGTTGGAGCGCTCGGTGCTTGTCTGCTTGCTTCTTATAGGCTTAGGCAGCGTCAACCAGCGCTTTTTTGGTGTTCTCCCATCCTTTTCTTAACTCTTCCATCCATTCAGTCAGGGACATGGAAGTGGGGTCTTCTGTAGGTAGTTCTGGCATGGGGACGAACTCCTGGCCGCTGGTGATTTGGAAAGGGGTTAATCCCATGCTGCTGTGGACAGCGTTGTTATACGCTACTTCTGCAAATGGCAGTAGCTCCGCCCAATTGTCCTGTTGGTAATCTACATAACAACGGAGGTATTGTTCCACCATTGCGTTCGTATGTTCCGCTGCCCCATTTGTACTCAGATGAAAAGCCGAGCTGAGTCCTTGCATGGATCCAATTGCGCGTAGAAATTCTCTCCAGAACTTGGCGGTGAACTGTACTCCTCTATCGGAGATGATCCTCTTCGGGACTCCATGTAAGCAGTAAATGTTTTTAAGGAACAATTTTACTAAGTGTCTGGCAGATGGCAGTCCGGAGCAAGCAACAAAGTGGGCTTGCTTGCAAAACAAATCGATGACCGTCCAGATCACAGTATTTCCTTTGCTATGTTGTACGCCGCCCTGAGTCCCATGGGAGTTGGGCGGCATATAAAAACTATTAATAAATAAATAAAATAAATATCTGGGAGTTCCACTATGAAGTCCATGGCTATCTCTTCCCAGGGTTTGCTTGCATTAGCCACCTGCTGCAAGAGTCCAGGTGGTTTTCCTGGCCGGTGTTTCCGGGTTGCGCAGGTGGTGCAGCTTTTCACGTAGTCCTCCACCTCGGTCTTCATCTTTGGCCAGCAAAATTGCCTTCGTGTTAGGTGGAGGGTTTTAAGGAACCCAAAGTGTCCCCCAAGCTTGGAGTCGTGACTTTGCTGGAGCACTTGCAATCTGAGGCTGGCAGGCACGTATAATTTGGACCCTTCCAGGCCAACCCTTCTCTCATGGTCAATATCTCCTTGTTGTCGTTGAGCCAGGGATCGCTAGGCAGGGCTGCCTTCAATTTTCCAGTCCACTCTTCCTGGCTCCGATCAATCGACCGTCTGGTTTGACCTCTGGTGAGGACAGGGGCTACTAGTTCCCCTTCTGAGGGGGGAGTGCCTGCTGCTCCTTCCGGTGAGGAGGGGATGACCGAGTGGAATTCTTCTTCTCTTTGGCTGTCATACTGCGATTTTCTGGATAACGTGTCAGCCAGTAGGTTCTTCCCCGCTGGAATGTGTTTTAGTTCAAATTTGAATCGCCTAAAGTATTGTGCCCATCACACTTGTTTGGGTGAGAGTTTCCTGGGGGTCTTCAGGGCCTCAAGGTTCTTATGGTCTGTCCATCCCTCGAACGGTACCTTGCCCCTTCTAGGAATTGTAGAATTCTAGGCATGACAAAGGAAAAAAGAAAAAGAAAAAGGTTGTGTAAGAAGTGGACTTTGCTCAGGGATGAAGCTGGAAAACCAATTTGGCTAAATAAAGGTACTTAAAAGAAAAGGGAATATATATAAATAGGAATGTTGGGGTTGTGTTTTGTTCGCTCTCTTTCTGTCTTCCATGCAACCACGTGATATGTTTGTTAAGATTTGTGCCTTCCCTAATTTAACTGAGATTTATGGTGGGAATGACGTGTGTGTGTGTGTGTGTGTGTGTGTGTGTGTGTGTGTGTGTGTGTGTGTAAACCTGAGAGTTCTGTTTTCCTCTTTTTTCCTCCTTGTTTTTGTATGTGTGTATGTCTACGTCTTTGTGTGCCCTCGAGGTAAATGTAACTGTTAAATGTATCTGATCCCTAGAGACAAGAATTTTAAATTGTTAGGAAAAAATAGTTGAAGCAATGAGAGGAAGAAAAGAAAGAAAGAAAAGAAAAGGAGAAAACCTTTGCCCTGTGTTTGTCTGACCAACAAGAACAGAGTAAAGAGAACTTTTCATTTTATTTTATTTTTTCTCCTTCCCTCTCTGTACCCTTAAGTACAGCCCATGTTTATGAGGGAACGTTTTAAGTTAATTTACAGGAAAAATTTCATTCTTGCATTTACTGTGTGTTTAAATGATTTTATCTGTCCATCCTTTTTCTGAAGCATGTGAATCCAGCTTCTTCTTTTTCTCATGTGTGATGTCCCCATTTTGTTATAACTGGTCTATCTGTTTAATAACTGCAGTACTGATTTTTTTTCCTTCCTCAAACCCTGCCTGCAAGCTGAAGGAAGTTCGCACCCACCCCCCTCCTAGAAGAATGAAGTATTCTGGGAAATATTAAAAAGACAGTATTATATTTCCCTGGATGAGAAAAGGAGAAACATGTTTTAAAGACAAAGCAGCTTCCTGCAGCTCCCTGCCCCCCCCCCTTAAGCTTCAGGGTGATGGGATTAAGTCCTTCACCCTTAGGACATGATAGGATTAGCCCTCTACCCATCTCACTACATGGCACCTGGGAAGATTGCATCAGCCAGCAAGGCTCAAGCAAACTTGGACTCAGGACAGCCTACAGAGTTTATTTTTTATTTATTTATTTATTTATTTATTTATTTATTTATTTATTTATTTATTTATTTATTTATTTATTTATTTATTTATTTATTTATTTATTTATTTATTTATTTATTTTTGTCAAGTACGTGTTGGTAATATACATAGATATAACATTGTTTATATACATAAGATGGGTACTGATAAGAGGGAACATTAGGACAGGGACGGTAGGCACGCTGGTGCACTTATGCACGCCCCTTACTGACCTCTTAGGAATCGGGTGAGGTCAACAGTGGACAGTCTAAGGGTAAAGTTTTGGGGGTTTGGTGACGAAACCACAATGTCAGGTAGTGAGTTCCAGGCATTTACCACTCTGTTGCTAAAGTCGTATTTTCTACAGTCAAGTTTGGAGCGGTTCACTTTGAGTTTGTATCTGTTGTGTGCTCGTGTATTGTTGTGGTTGAAGCTGAAGTAGTCATTGACAGGAAGGACGTTGTAGCAGATCATTTTATGAGCTATGTTTAGGTCGTGCCGAAGGCGACGTAGTTCTAAGCTTTCTAAGCCCAGGATATCAAGTCTGGTTGCATAAGGTATTCTGTTGCGAGTAGAGGAGTGGAGGACTCTTCTTGTAAAGTATCTCTGGACACTTTCTAATGTATTTATGTCTGATATGCAGTGTGGGTTCCAGACAGATTAGCTGTATTCAAGGATTGGTCTGGCGAATGTTTTGTATGCTCTGGTTAGTAGTGTGATATTACCGGAGAAGAAGCTATGTAAGATTAGGTTAACAGTTCTTGAAGCCTTTTTGGTGATGTTGTTGCAGTGGGCTTTGGCACTTAGGTCATTTGATATGAGTATTCCAAGGTCTTTGACAGAGTGAGGGTCGTCTGCAAGGTCTTGTCTGTTCAGCTTGTATTTGGTGTTCTGATTTTTTTTGCCAATGTGTAGGACAGAGCATTTGTTGGTTGAGATTTGGAGTTGCCAGATGTTTGACCATTCTGACACAAGGTCTAGGTCTTTTTGGAGGATAGCAGTGTTGTCGGTGGTGTTGAAGAGTTTTACATCATCGGCGAAGAGAACACAGTCGCTTGTAATGTGATCGCAAAGGTCATTTATATAAAGTATAAAGAGTGTTGGTCCTAGTATGCTGCCTTGGGGAACACCGCTGTTAACAGGTACGGGATTTGATAGGGCACTCCCTATTTTGACCACTTGTTGTCTGTTTGACAGGAACGCAGTTATCCAGTCATGAAGGGGTCCAGAGATGCCGTAGGATTTCAGTTTCAGAAGTAGTTTATCGTGAACCACTGAGTCGAAGGCTTTACAGAAGTCTATGTAAATTGCATCTATTGTTTTGCCCTGGTCAAGTTTTGAGGTCCATATGTTTTTGCAGTGTAGTAGTTGTAGATTGCAGGATAATTTTTTTCTGAAACTGAATTGCTTGTTTGAGAGTAGGTTGTTAGTTTCTAGGTGGTGGGTAATGGATTGGTTTATGATTGATTCCATGACTTTGCATGTGACACAGCATAGAGAGATTGGTCTGTAGTTTTCTACTAGACTGGGATCTCCCTTTTTGAAGATGGGGATGACCATGGCTAGTGACCATAGTTTTGGTAGGGAACTGGTCCTGAAGGATTTTTCAAAGATTATGCTTAGTGGTTCAGCTATGGCTGTGGAGAGGTTTTTTAGGAAGTATGCACATAGTCCATCAGGTCCGATTGACAGGGAAGGTTTTTGGCTGCATAGTGCTTTTTCAACGTTGCCTTCAGTGAAGTCTATTTGTATTAAATCGTTGTGATTATTTGCGGTACGACTGGGGAATTTTGGGCATGAGCCGTTGCTGTTTACAAAGACTGAGCCAAAGAATGTGTTGAAGAGGTTTGCTTTGACTGTTTCATCATAGCATTCTTTGTTGTTGGGTCCTTTTAGTGGTGGTGAGGTAGAGACAGCAATCCATTAGGCCTCAGAAACAGGCCTGACAGGTCTGGACAATGTTACAAGGCATATAGACAGCATATCTTGATCTAGCAGTTAAGCAAAAAAGGAATTGTCCTGTCAGCACTAATAATATATGTATCCTTTCTAGATATGCTGACCATGAGAAAGCTAGTTTTGCTTTGTCTACAGTATTATATTCGTTTGGGTGAACCTTTGTGTTGTTCCTTAAAAATGTCAAGGACGAAACCACAGGGCCTGGAAACATCTGTTCACATATGTATTATTTGCTTAACTGTCTGCTCCCAGTTCCTTATGATATTTTAAGATATATCTGCCTAATTGTACACCATATATGGACAAAGGAAATGTATACGTAAACCAATGTATAAAACAAAGACCCTGATCAGTATTCGGGGTTCACGCCTTTTTCTTTGTTTTGAACCTGCGCAATTTAATAAACCTTTTCCTTCCCTGAAAGAGCTTGCTGGTCCCGTTCTTTCTACAACAGTGGGAGGGGTCTTGAGTCCTTGAGTTTGTTATTTACGAAGTTGTAGAAGGCGCGGTTGGATTTTGTGCGCAGGAGGGTTTCCTCTTGTTTGCTGTGATAGTTAGAGCATTCCATCTTTATTTGGTGGCATATATTTTTGTAGCGGTTTTTGAAGTTAGCTGTATAGCCTGTTTTGTTTTTTCGCCAGAGGGAATTTTTTTTGGTTTGTAACTTCCTTATTGATATGGGTAGTTTGTTTTTCTTGGTTATGGTGGTTATTAGTGGTACGTGTAATCTGATAGTTCTTTTGATTTCGAGCAAGAAGATGTTATAGAGGTCATCGGCAGTGTTACAGTTAGAGAATAGAGTTTGCCAGTTAAGAGTTGAGAGGTCGGCGTGTATGAGTTCATAGTTGGCTTTTTAAAAGTTATACTTGGGTGTCCCATTATTAATGTGATTCTTACAATGGTGTAGTTTGAGGCTAAAGTCTATCATGCTGTGGTCGCTGTTGGAAAAGGGTTCTTTTATTTGAAGTCCATAAATTGCACTTTTGCTATTGCAGAATATGAGGTCAAGGCAGTTGTTGAGTCTAGTATTGTTCGTTACTAGTTGGTCGAGTCCCAGATAGGTAACAGCATTGCATATGGTTGTATGGATGGGTTCAGTCGTGCATTTGTTTAGGGTCCAGTTAATTAGAGGTAGATTTAGGTCTCCAAGGAAGATTAGGGGGTACGGGCAGGATGTTGCCCACGTTAGCAGTGAGGTTAATTTGTTCGCATGTGTGATGTCGTAGTCTGGGGCTCTGTAACAAAGTAGGAAGTGAAGTGTGGTATTTAAGGACAGATCACAGACGATGGTTTCAGGAAGGGTGAGATCATGTGCAACTTGGATATTTTTTAGGTTTAGTGACTTTTTGTAGAATATAGCTACTCCGCCTCCTCTGCGGGTTTCACGGTCGGACCTGAAGACAAGGTAGTTTCTTGCTGTGATGATGGAGTCAGGGAGGGATGCGTTTAGCCATGTTTCGCAGACAAAGATAATGTCAAAGGTGTCAGTGTTTAGTAGTAGGAGGAATTCGGGCATTTTGTTTACTACACTTCTTGCATTGATTAGTTTGCATTTGAGATTAGAATTGAATTGGATTGAGGTAGTAAGGGGCACACTTTCCTAGTCTTGGTTTGTGGTTTGAGGGATGTTGTTATGTTGTTGGGGGATGGTTGGTTGGATGTTGTGGGATGGATTGCGGGTCTTTGATTGCGGGTCTTTGATGCAGTCGGCACGGTAATCTATGTATAAGTTTGTTTCACCTAGATCTAGCCGTCTTTTGAGATCCGCACGGAGTTCACGGGAGCGGATGCATTGTAATAGTGATAGATCCGGTCTAGATCTAAGTTTGCTGTGATTTGTATTGTTTCTGGCAATAAAGTTTATAGTGTGGATAAATTTCCATTTGCTGGGCTCGTTTTTACAGACCACTCTGCAGAATCGGGGGGCCACCAAGCCGTCGTTATTCTTGTGCTCAGGGCCATCTCTGGAAACTTCAATTATGTCATCGGGGATAATGGTTTGTGTATGATGGCTGCTGATGATGTTGCATACTTTGTTGATGTCTGGCTCGTCGTTTTCTTCTAGTCCAAATAGGATTGCATTAGGACGTTTTTGCTCACGCTCGATGGTGTCTTTGACTATAGTGGAGATGTCAGTGGTAGGGTTGGTAGGTCCTTGTGGTTGTGGTTTAGGTAGTGGTTGAGGTGGTTTTTGTTGAGTGGTGCTAGGTATTTGGTTTGTTGGGTTTGCATTTTTTTGTGCTTGGATTTTTTGTTCCAAAGATGTAAAACGTGATTCTAGGCATGATAGTAGGCGTGATTCTAGGCGTGATTCTAATTTTGTTTCAATGGTTTCTATGGTTGCTTGTTGAGTCTTTGTGGTTGCTTCTATGGTAAGGATCCTGTCGGACATAGCAATGAAGTTGTCCAGTTTTGGTGAGCAGGATGGGCATATATTGTAAAATGAAAGCTTTTCTTGGAGAAAGGTGGCTACATGCTTGTTTATTTTTAGGCAGGAGTGATGGGCAGATTTGGTGCATATGTGGCATTTCTCAGAAGCGTCTTGTTCATTGATGGTAGTATTGTATTTGTAGCATGTGTTGGGGTCGTTTGGGTTGCTGCTGTTTTCCAGGTCTTTTGTTTGTGGGTTTTTGGTAGTGTTGTTTTTGGTGTTTTTGCCTGGCATTGTTGCTGATTAGTTTGTGTTTGATATCCTTGGATCACTCGGAAACACCTGGATCAGCTTCAGTCAACTAGATCAGTTCTGATCTCCTGGACTTTGCCGAAGAAAGGGTTCCTAGATCTAAGATGGCGGTAGGGGCAGCAGGAGGTGGCGGTGGTGTCCAGCTGTATCTTAGCAATGCAGTGGAAGTTTTACTCACGGATTTCACCATTCTGATCCCCTGGACTTTACCAAAGAAAGGATCTCCATGGTTCCGGGCAGTGGTGGGTATTTGGGCTGTGATGGGATCTGGACCGCGGGACGGCTAGGATCCTCTTCCATCTCCCAGCGTTACCGGAAGTAGATTTTTTGGGAGTTGCCCCTGCATGGCCCCATGGGAGTCTGACAGCCAATCAGAGTGCATTTCTTGTACAGGAGCGGGAGGCCCCGGGGTGGGGCCCAAGAGAGAGCATAAAACCAAGGGACTCTCGGCATCTCTGCCCTTTTTTCCCCTTCACCCAACATCTTGAAGCATGTGATCCCCCTTTTCACCCAGGAGCTCCAAGGCATTAAACCATCTTTCCAAGCAGTCTCCATGTTTCCAGTGTCTTTCTTCCCACTTGGAACTGAACCCAGATGGACATTTCTTGCAATAATTTTGGCACCCAAGAGATGGGATTCCAAGCTAACCTAACAAATGGACCTTGCTCAAGTAAGCTTCCCTTGCTAGCAGCAGACCCATTGAGTCTGTGGGTAAGTTTTCCTGGACTTTGGCCATTTGGAACTAGGTTTTAAAGGGGTTTTGAGTTTTGAGCTCAAAGGCTGCTTGGAAAGAAGGTGAGTACCTCTAAATTCTAATTTTAAAACATAGAAAAGCATGGGAAATGTGTGTATGCCTGTGTGTGTGAGAGAGTGAGTGGATCCTTCTCCCAATCACAGCTGGATCTTGCTTCCTCTGTGTGTTCTACCAAGAGAGCCTGGAAAGTATAGGAGGTCAGGCCAGAGTACAGGACCTTTTGTGTGTGTGTGTGTAATAAGTTATTTTATTTTATTTTATAGCATATGAAAATTCCAATTTCAATTGAACAGTGTGTTGTCTGGGTACAAATCATTTTAGGAAATAATAATCATGCTATTTGTTTAACCAAGTTAATGTATCTTCCTTATTTCACTAATCCTTTCATATATTTCCATTTTTTCCTAGCTCCTGTTTTTGTCTGCTAGCCATTGAATCCTGGCAGGATATTCATTTTTATGGTGGCTACTCTTCCCATCAATGATAGTTGTAGATTTTTCCACTTCTCCAAATCCGTTTTAATTTGTTGCGCCAATTTATAATAATTATCTTCTTTAATTGTTACACACCTTGCTGTTAGTTGGATTTCTAAATATTTAACTTTCTTGACTATCTGTATACCTGTTTTCCTCATTAGTTCTTTTTTCCTGTATGTCTGTAACATTTAAACTATTATTTTGGTTTTTTTCTTTATTTATTTTTAGTCCTGCAACGTCACCATATTCTTCTATTTTCCTAATTAGTTTGAGTCCATTTTCTTGTGGGTCTTCCAAGATAAAGACCAAGTCATCTACAAATGCCTGTAATTTACATTGTTCCTTTTTTGTTTCCATGCCTTTAATTTCTGTGTCTGGTCTAATATTTATATTTAGCACTTCCAATGTCAATATGAATAGTAAAGGAGATAGTAGACATCCTCGTCTTGTGCCTTTTTTATATTGAAATTCTCTGTCATGTCTCCATTTACCATCACCTTTGCCGTTTGTTTGTAGGGTATTGCCTTTATAGTGTTGGTGAATCTCTCACCAAGGTCCATATATTTTAATTGCGGCGACATGTGTTGCCAGTTTATGGTGTCAGGTGCTTTCTGCGCATCTAGGAAGATCAATGCCATTTGTTTTCCAGGATATGCTCCATAGTATTCCAATGTATTTAAAATCAGTCTCATGTTGTTTTTAATCTGTCTCTTAAGCAAAAAGCCATTTTGATCTGAATGTATAAATTCATTTAGAAATCTTTTTAGTCTCTCTGCCATTATTGAATCATATATTTTATAGTCAGCATTCAGTAAAGATATGGGCCTATAGTTTTTATCTGCATTAAATCTGAATCTTCTTTTGGAATCAAAGTAATATTTGCTTCCATCCATGAATTTGGTACCTTTGCATCAATCAATACTTCATTATAAACTTCCAACATTGATGAGCCTAAAGTATCTTGTAAACCTTTGTAAAATTCTGCCAGTGGCCCATCTGGTCCTGGTGTTTTGTTGTTCTTTTGTCTCTTGATCACTTCTGATAGTTCCATCATTGATGTTCGTTCATTTGACATGGTTTTTACTTTTCTGGTGCTTTGGGTGGTTCCACTTTTTCCAAATATTCTTTAATTTTCTCTTCTAGAACTTTTTCTTGCTCGTACAGCTTTTCATAATAACCTTGAATTATTATTTTTTATCCTCATTTTGGTAGTATAGAATTCCTTTCTCATCTACCAGTCTATGTGTCAATGTCTTCTCTGGTTTCAATTTGTGTGCCAGCCATTTTCCTGGCTTATTTGCATTTTTTTTAAAAAAGTGTGTTTAGCATTTTCAGAGCACAGGACCTTCTGTTAGGGAAAGGTGAGAGACTGTGTGAAAATGGAATGGAAAAGTGAATGAGAGAGTTGAACTTTGGGTAACTAGCTGGGAAGTCACTGAGCAAAGCCCATGAGAGGAAGGGGTCCTTACCTCTGGAAGCAAGCAGAGGTCCTTCAGGACTCTCTTGAGTCCTAAAACTGTGAGCGAGGAAAAGCCGGTAACAGGAGGTGTCCGTACTTACTGCGGGGAGCAGTAATGTCCTCCCAGACCCCTTTTTGGTCTGAAAACTGCTAGGCAGGAGAATCCCTACAGGAGGTGTCCATACTCTGATAGGGAACCAGATGTTGTGACTTGCCCGCGTCCCGTGCAGCTGGTTGAGGATCCGGAGTCCCTAGAGCCACCCGTGGCGCGGCACTATCACCCTGTGTACCTGGCACCTGAGTCTGACAGCGATGAGGACTCAGTGCCAGAGGAGGAAGACCAGCCAGGGCCTTCTGCACCTTCTCAGCCGGTGCAGAGTGAGTCCTCAGAGGAAGAGGAGCCTCTGCTGGATGCTAGGGCTCGCAGAGCAGCCGGCAGAAGGGATCGGCTTTATAGCCGGAGGTCTCCTCGCAGGTAAAGCTGAGGGCTAATGAGCCACGCCCTCAGGCTATTTAAGTCCTGGAGCACGCCTGAATTGTTGCTGGAAGCAACACCTGTGTTCTGCGAGCATTCAAGACGTCTTTGTTCCAGCTCTGATTTCTGTATTTTTGAAATAACAACTCATTGCTTTGGATTCCGGGACTCCTGCCAACTCCAGTGAGTACCTAGATAAGAACTCAGTAATTGCCAGCTTTGCTTTGAACATTTGAACTCTGGCTGAAAAGCTCACGGAGATAATATTCACCAAGACTCCCGTGCCATTTGTTTCTGGACTTTGAAAAAACACTGACTCTTTACTAAGAATATTTATTAGTAAAACTTCTTGATTTCTTTTGGCAAACGGTTGTGTGCGTGTCTTTTCTGGGGGTTCCTGTGCTGGGACACAACACCAGAGTCCTCCCGGATCTTTTTTTGATCCGAAAACTGCTGGCAGGGTGGTTGTCTCACTAGGAGACTCAGTTCGCCGGGACCTGGCAGAGCCAAAGTGAACCCCACATTGGAAAGGGAACATGGGAAGCTCTAGCTCGACGGTCAGGGTAGGCTCCCCGGGAGAAGACTTGCTTGATGCCTGGGACTAAAAGAGAGAGGCAGTTGCCTGTCCAGGTGGGCATGAAAAAAAAAGAATCAGAAAAAGGTTGTGTAAAGAAATGGACTTTGCTCAGGGATGAAGCTGGAAAACCAATTTGGCTAAATAAAGGTACTTAAAAGGGAAACTGTTGGGGTTTTTGTTTGTTTGTTTCTTTCTCTGTCTTTGATGCAACCACGTGGTTTGATTGTTAAGATTTGTGCCTTCCCTAATTTAACTGAGATTTATGGTGGGAATGACCAGTGTGTGTGTAAACCTGAGAGTTCTGTTTTCCTCTTTTTTCCTCCTTGTTTGTGTGTGTGTGTGTGTGTGTGTGTGTGTGTGTGTGTGTGTGTCTAAGTCTTTGTGTGCTCTTGATGTAATTGCAATTGTTAAATGTATCTGATCCCTAGAGACAAGAATTTTAAATTGTTAGAAAAGAGTTAAAAGCACTGAAAAGAAGGGAAATGACTTCACCCAGTTTGGTCTGGCCACCTAGACTGGATGAAGAACAGAGTTCAATTTTCTTTCCTCTCTGTACTTTTAAGAAAAGCTCAAGTTTAAGAGGGAATGTTTTAAGTTAATTTACAGGAAAATTTCGTTCTTACATTTACTGTATGTAAATGCAAACACTTTTTAAATATTGCTCTTTTGTGATGTTTAATGGATGCCAATTCTCTGCTGAGATGGAAATATCTGTCCATCCTTTTTCTGAAGCATGTGAATCCAGTTTTTCTTCCTTCCTCATCTGTGATGTCTCCCTTTTGTTATAATTGCTTTATCTGTTTAGTAACTGCAATACTGATGTGTTGTTGTTGTTTTTCCTCAAACTCTGCCTGCAAGCTATCTACCCCTCCACCCCCCCCCCCAAATCTCTAATCCTCTTACAATGCCTTTCCTGGTAAGATCACCCAGCAAAATGACTCTACAACCTGTGGAAGCAGAGCACATGCCTCCAGAGGAGACCTTCCATCCATTTGAGCCAGAGAATTGGGTTTGGATCCAGTCACCAAAAGAGTCATCACAGCAACCAGAGTGGAGCAGACCTTCCCAAGTCTGACTGACCAGCCTTACCACCAAGTATGCTACCCAGCAGACATGAAAGAAAGGACCCTGAGTTGGACAAGTAAAGACCAAAAGACTCTTTTCAATCCCCAGAAGACAGCTGGAAAGACTATGGCGGGAGGGTGGAAATTCATTGTAAGGTTTTCTTTCTTTGCTTCATTCATGGAAATTCATTGTAAGGTTTTCTTTCTTGTCTCATTTATATTGTAATCAGTTTAATTTACTTATGTAAGAATTGTATTTGGGAGTGGTTGCCACAGCAAGTTCTGTACACCTTAGATTTCTGTCTGGTGGGAGGGAAATTTGTCCAAAATGTCTGTATTGCCTGTATTTTAAAAGTAGCTGCATACGCATGCAGACACACACAGAGACACACCATTCAGAATTAGACTGAGGTTATCCTCTCCACCTACCTCCACACAAAGCTCCTCCTAGGTTGATTTTTGCTCTGTGGCACTAAGGCCCAAGCAGTCATATCTCCCTGCTAATGAGGTCCATAGAGCAACTGAGGGAGGAATTTGACCGAGCCACCATTCGGGAGGTGGCGCCGTCATGCCGGCCAAAAGAGAGGGGAGGGACAGCCGATCCTTTTGGAGGGAGGAGACGCACATGAGAACACAGCCCCCCCTCTCCACCCATCAGAAGGAGAAAGAGCCCAGGACTGAAGCCAGTACCCCTCCCATGTAGTAGGCAGGCCACCCAGGGCAGACAACCACCTCCCTCTCTCCGAACTAAAGCTGAGGAAGAGGGCCAGCCTACAGGGGCCAACAGGAGGAGGGAGGAGCAGTGCTAAACGAACCACCCCGCTTCAGGGGAAAATTTGATGGAGACTCAGACCAGCTAGCTCTATTCCTTGACTCGGTTGAGGTCCACCTAGAACGCTATGGACACCTCTACCCATCCCCCAGAGCTATAATGAACGCCATCACAGAGGGGCTAAAGGGAGAAGCAAGGGAATGGCTAGCAGAACAAACCTATAAGAAACAGGCAGACAAACATTGAGCTTCCCAATGGCCATTCCAGTTGGGGGAGAAAGTTTACCTCTCCACAAAATACTTAAGGTTAAAACTCCCTAGCAAGAAACTGGGGCCAAAGTTTATGGGACCATTCCCCATAGTAAAGATAATCAACCCAGTCACGGTACAATTGAAATTGCCTAGGCTGCTAGGGAAGATATACCTGGTATTCCATAGTAGCCTCCTAAAACCCATAGTCGGATTGACCCTGAGGCGACTACCTCGTGAGCCCCTGGGCCCCGTGGTCATAGCGAGCCAGACCCACTATGAGGTGCAACGAATCCTCGATTCGAGGTGGCACCGGAGACAACTCCAAAACTTAATCAAGTGGAAGGGTTACCCCTTATCAGAGGCATCTTGGGTAAAGAGTAGGAACATCCAGGCTGATCGCCTTATTGCCAAATTTCATGAGGAAAATCCAAATAAGCCTGGGGGGAGGTCGCGTCCATAGATTCTGTACCTGTACTCAAACTGTTTTTGCTTTACGCAGGGCGCCTTCGGGAAATGAGGGGAGCCGAATGTCAACTTGCAAAGATCTCAAGTTGCCATGAAACAGAGGGGGGGGGAGGTGGAGGAGGGGCTGACTGCCCTAACTGAAACTACATTGCACAAATGTTTCTTTTACTGATTGTGTCCTAGGCTACCGGAGTCAGAAGGAGGGGTGTGGGGTTCACAACCCGCCAACGTGATTTATTGGAGAATGTGATTTATGACATGTCCAATGAGAAGGGGGAAAAATAGGGTCATGTGGGCGTGCAGCCTGCGTGAACTCAGTTCTGGCTGCATCACAGTATTGCTGGAATGCCGCTTCTAATAAATCTTTGTATTTCTTTTAGACTTTGGCTTATGGCTCCTGAATTAATTAGGGCGTCTTTCGGAAACTTCACAGTAAGGTTTTCTTTCTTTGCTTCATTCACAATTGCAACTGATCAGTTAAAAGGATTCATGTAGGGATGGCATTTGGGAGTGGTTGACACAGCAAGTTCTGAACACCTTAGATTTCTGTCTGGTGGGAGGGAAATTTGTCCAGAATGTCTGTCTTGCCTGTATTTTAGAAGTAGCTGCATACACAAGCAAACACACAGAGACACACCATTCAGAATTAGACTGAGGTCATCCCCTTCACCTACGTCCTCACAAAGCTTCTCCTTTTTGCTCTGTGGCACTAAGGCCCAAGCAGTCATATCTCCTTGCTAATTCCATGGGGGAGGGCAGTGGTGGGTTCCTACCGGTGCGGTCCACTCTATAGCACCAGTAGCGGCCCGCTGGTGACGTCACAGTACCGGTGCGGTCGGTTGCCGGTGCCTGGGTGCCGCCATTTTTTTAAAAAAATGTTTTAACATTTTTTTTAAAAAAATTCTTTTGCGCATGCCCAGAAGCCGAGCTTCTGGCACTGCGCATGCGCTGCCTTCCTACCCCACAGTGAGTCCAAGCAGGGGAGGATGGCTGAGGGAGCGTGTGAGACGCTGAAAGAACGGGCGGCAGGAGCTATCTCCATTCCCCTCCCTTCAGCAGTCCGAGAAGCCACGAACGTGCGGTGATGATCCTAGGCATTTTCGCACGTTTGAGGCTTCTCGAGCTGCTGAGGGGAGGGGGAATGGGTGGCAGGACCTATCTCAGTTCCCCTCCCTTCAGCAGTCCGAGAAGCCACGAACGTGCAGTGATGATCCCAGGCATTTTCGCACGTTCGACGCTGCTCGAGCTGCTGAGGGGAGGGGGAATGGGCGGCAGGAGCCTAGGATCATCGAATGGGGAGAAGCATTCAGGCCGGATGGAGCCTCCTAGAAGAAACGCTGCCGCGGTCTTGCTGCTCCCGCTGCGGGGGGCTGCATTGAGGGTGGGCAATGTCTCCCCCGCTTCTCCAGTCGCTGCCAAGCTCCCGAGGCCCATGCCCACCCGGTCACATGGCTGGCAAGCCACACCCACAAAATAAGCCACACCCACAGAGTGGTAGTAAAAAAATTAGGAACCCGCCCCTGGGGAGGGGCATCCCCCTCAGGCAATTCCCTTACTTGAAAAGATAGCAGAAAAGAGATATCCAAAACCCAAGCCCTGATTGTGACTCACAAATGATGCTGCCCAGCTGCCCAGCTGCCCACTAAAGCAGGATATGTTGCACTGGTGGTCTCATGAGTAGGAGTCCCAAGGCTCATTGTGCGTAATTTTAAAAATACTAAATAGCCTGGATTGCACAATGGCTAACCTCAATTTGGACTCACAAATCCTGGATGCACTAAAGTAAGAGCTAAGGCAGGTTCAGTAACCAACCCTTGGAAATGGGCAGCCTGTAATTTAAAGCAAAACCATGGCTGTGAAGAATTTTGGGACTTGTGCTTGCTTGAAACCTGACTGGAAGCTCACAGAAAGTGATATCTGACATCTGAAATTAATTGGCATAGAAAATTGGATACTGTTTTCTATGCCAATTAATTTCAGATGTCAGATAGGACCGAGTGGAAAGAGGGGAATCCTGGGCATCAGCGGAGCAGAGGCGTTCGCCCGCTGGGGCGGAGGGCACCCTCCCTATCCAGAATGAAAGTGCCCGTGACAGCTGATTCAGCATGGCGGGCCCGAAGCCATAGCGTACCACGATCGGATTAGGAAGCAAATTATTTGACAGACTGCAACAGACCTAAAAAAGAAGACTTCCACAGACATCGGGGAGAAAACCGCTAAATAGAGTGATCCAACTTATCTCGGCATAAAGGAAGCTCTAAAAGAAATGAGCGGTGATTGTAAGTGTTAGTGAAAGTTTAAAGGGAAAGTGAAAGCCAAATCTTGAATGAGATCAAGTTGAGAAGGATCCGAAAGAAGAAAAGTTTCCAGTGAACGTTCGTGAGAGAGAGAGATCGGAAAAGCGGAGCCCTGGAAGCGGTTTAAAATAGATCGCTCTCTAACACTTCAATGGACCAGCTGGATACAAAGTTAACACTTCAGCAAAGATCAAACAGAGAGAATGGAAAATGGCGGTGACAGTGCAAAACTGTTAAGAGCGAGGCAGCAATTGATAGCTTGAAGCCTCTGGGACTTAGATCAAATTTTCACTTAAAGAAAACAAAAAGACTACTAAAGAGCAAGTAAACATAAAATTAAGAAATTACCAATTCAATTATAGTGAAAGTAATAGAAGGGAATATATACCTTCTTTTGAATTCCCCCCCCCCTTCTTCACCTTCTTTTTGAAATTAGCTTTTTTTTTGCTTCTCTTTTTTCTTTTTCTTGTATTTTTATTATTATTATACTTTTATGATTAGACATAGTAAATTTATTGTATAAAAATAACTATTATAATTATTATATTTAAAAAATAAAAAAATATTTAAAAAAACATAATTATTATTAACTAGAAATCTTCATATTTATAATTTAACCTTATAGTGATAATAATAGATTTAACATATAGAAAATAGATTGTATAGATTGTATTAATTGTTATTGAATAGAAATTAATTTATTGAATTCATTAAGGGACAACAATACAATATTATAATTATTATATAGGTGCAATATTATTACTGTACTGTATTATCATCTTATTCCATATGATATAATTAGAAGTAGAGAAAAATTGTTATATATTACTGTATTTCATTTTCATAGTTACATTTTAGTAATTTTTATATAACTTGTTTAAAAATGTTAATGAATTTATAGTGCATAGTATAAAATATAAAATTATGGAGAAGATATTAGTAGATATTAGTAGATAGACTGAGAAAGTATTAAACATTGGATGGTGATTTGGAATAGAATATACAACATATTGGGAGAGCAAAGTAAAATATTAAAAGAAATGACAACCCTAACTGCGGCAGCTGCGAAGGGAGGGAAACGGACGGCCACTAATACTGTGGCAGGGACAGCATCCCCAGCCAGTCAAAGATCAATCGATGAGATGATGTCGGTCGATAAATCTGGTACTGCATTGGCTATACAAAATGTTAACACCACTCTTATAGCGATGGAGGAAAATATGTTAAAGCTAAAAGAAGTTATGACTCAGAAACATGCCGAGTTAAAAGCAGATATATTTAAAATAGATAATAGAATGGAAATGTTTCAAGAGGCTATACAGAGAAATGAACAAAATATCAAAAAGGTAGAGACAAAAACAGACCAAAATGAAAAAAAACTGGAAACATTGGACCAAAAAATGATAAAATGCAATAAAGAATTAGAACACGCCCTCATAAAACTCAAAATGGATAGATCAACTTATTACCTACGGTTTCAAAACATACCTGAAACTAAAGATGAAGAACTAGGGGAACAAATGGCAGGTATGATAGCGGAAATACTACAAAAAGATAAAAATGAAATAATAAAGGAAATAGATGAAGTATACCGCATACAAACTAACTATGCAAAGCGCCACCGTTTGCCTAGAGAGGTCCATATTAGATTTGCACGGAAAAAAAAATCAGAGATGCTATATATATAAGTACAAGAGAGGAACCATGGGTATATAAAGAAACAGAGATAACTATATTAAAGCAAATACCAAAGCGTGTAAGGGAACAAAGATACGACTACCGATTCTTGGCTTCGGTCGTAAACAAAAAAAATATTCTGTTCAGATGGATTATCCCTGAAGGGATGATAATTACTTTGGAAGGTAGAAAGTTTAAGATAGAGAGCATAGAAAAAGCACAAGAACTGTATGACCAGTTAATGGGCACAGAAGAAGAATCAGACAGCGGGGAGAGATTAGAATCAATTAGTCAGGAAGAAAGACAGGACACGACAGAGGAGGCAAAGGCAGAAGAAGCAAAAGCTCTTAAGGAACCACCTAAGCAGTTAGAAGGAGTAAGAACAAGGACACAAAAAGCCACAAAAACAAAACAGTAAACACCGGCAAGGAAATTAAGAGATGCAAAAAGGGATTAAATTAATATCAATAAACATCAAAGGATTAAATAGCCCAGAAAAAAGAAGAAAAATATTTAAGAAACTAATCAATTCAAATGTAGACATTATATGGGTACCTCCACCTGTTTATTGGACCCGTGCCCCTCCTGGCTGGTCTCGGCCAGCAGGGAGGTGGCACGCGGCTGGATCCAGGCGGTGAACACCGCTTCTTTGCGGGAGGGATCCGTACCGCAGTCATTAAAAGCTGCGGTGGTGCGACCCCTCCTGAAGAAGCCTTCCCTGGATCCAGCCGATTTGAAGAACTACCGTCCAGTCTCCAACTTACCTTTTTTAGGGAAAGTTGTGGAGAAGGTGGTGGTGACCCAGCTTCTGCAGCTCCTGGATGAAACAGATCATCTAGATCCTTATCAGTCGGGTTTCAGGCGCGGCTACAGTACAGAAACTGCCTTGGTCGCTCTGATGGATGATCTCTGGCGGGCCCGGGATGGGGGGAACTCCTCCATCCTGGTGCTACTTGACCTCTCAGCGGCTTTCGATACCATCGACCATGGTATCCTTCTGCATCGGCTCGGCGAGTTGGGAGTGGGAGGCACCGTTTTGCGGTGGTTCTCCTCTTATCTCGCCGATCATATGCAATCGGTGTTGGCAGGAGGGCAGAGATCGTCCCCTAGGCCCCTATCATGTGGGGTGCCCCAGGGGTCGGTTCTCTCGCCCATCCTGTTTAACATCTACATGAAACCGTTGGGTGAGATCATTCGCAGACATGGGGTGTGTTTCCATCAGTACGCTGACGACACCCAGCTGTACATCACCACCCCGTCTGACTTCAGGGAGGCAGTTGATGTAATGTGCCGATGCCTGGACGACGTTAAGATCTGGATGGGGTGGAACAGACTCAGACTTAATCCCGACAAGACTGAGTGGCTGTGGATAATGCCTCCTAAGGACCATGATAACTGTCCCTCCTTGGTCTTCGAGGGTGCGAAATTGACTCCCTCAGACCAGGTCCGCAACTTGGGGGTCCTCCTAGATCCACAGCTAAAATTAGACCATCATCTCTCTGCTGTGGCTAGGGGGGCCTTTGCACAGGTCCGCCTGGTGCACCAGCTGCGGCCATATCTGGAGAAGGAGGCTTTACTCACGGTCACTCATGCCCTTGTCACCTCGCGTTTGGACTACTGCAATGCGCTCTACATGGGGCTACCCTTGAAGAGTATCCGGAGACTTCAGTTGGTGCAAAATGCGGCTGCGCGTGCTGTGGTGGGTGTGCCAAGGTACACCCACGTGACACCGATACTCCGCCAGCTGCATTGGTTGCCCATCGGTCTCCGGGTCCAATTCAAGGTGTTGATCACCATCTTTAAAGCCCTACATGGCTTAGGACCAGGATATCTCCGGGACCGCATTCTGCCTCATACTTCCCTCCGACCGGTTAGGGCCCACAGAGTTGGCCTCCTCCGGGTCCCGTCGGCCAAGCAATGCCGGCTGGCGGGTCCCAGGGGGAGGGCCTTCTCTGTGGCTGGCCCCGTGCTCTGGAACCAGCTCCCCCCAGAGACCCGAATTATCCCCACTCTGCTGGCCTTCCGAAAGGCGGTTAAGACATGGCTCTTCCTGCAGGTGGGGGGGACAGCTTAACCCACTCGAGCTTACCCCCCAAGTATGTATGTTGTTGAATGGATGTTGTTGCTTTTATACTGTTTTTTAAATTTTGTATTGTTTTTTAATTTTATGAAATTTTGTTTATTCTTGTATTTCTCTTTGTTGCACGCCGCCCTGAGTCCTTCGGGAGTTGGGCGGCATATAAGAATAACAAAATAAATAAATAATAAATAAATGTCTTCAAGAAATACATATTAAACAGACAGATCAAAAATATTTAAAATGTCAAAAATTGGGAACACTGTATACGTCACTAGCGGGGGGGAAAAAGAGGAGTGGCAATATATGTCAAAACAGATATTAGAAGCAAGGAAATTTATGCAGATCCTAAAGGGAGATTCCTAATACTTGAAATAAAAATAGGTAATACCACAGTAATATTGGTTAATATATATGCCCCGAATAAAAACCAAAAAGATTTTTATAAGAAGATCCACGAAAAACTGTTATCAATAGAACACCAAAAAGTATGCGTAATAGGAGATTATAATGGAATAATAGACCCCAAATTAGACTACACCACTGGAAAAGGAAAACAAATAAAAAGAAATATATTACCAAAAACATTTTTTGAAATGACAGAGGAACTAAATCTAACAGACATGTGGAGATTACTGCACCCCAAGGAAAACCAATATACTTTCTATTCTAATCCGCATAAATCCCTCTCAAGAATAGATATGATGTGGGCAAGTAATGATTTAAGTAAAAACATCGATAGCATAGAAATCACCCCGAACATATGGGCGGATCATAATCCTTTAATGGTAATATGGAAAGGAGAAAGACAAAAAATTAGAAGATGGACATTAAATGCCAAAAACAAGAGACAAAGAAAGGCACAAAGAACTCAAATGCCTCTACACAAATGCACAAAGCCTAGGGAATAAACAGGGTGAACTTGAAATGTTAATGCACAAAGGTACACACGACATAGTTGGAATAACAGAAACTTGGTGGGACGAATCACACGATTGGAGCACACAGATAAAAGGATACAAACTCTACAAAAAAACCAGATCACACAAAAAAGGAGGTGGAGTTGCACTATATATAAAGGACCACTATGTAGCTACAGAGCTACAAGTAACCAAGGAAGAAAACCCATTAGAATGCATATGGGTCAACATAAAAGAAAAAAAGAACGACACAACAATAGGAGTTTACTACAGACCACCAAACCAAACAGAAACAATGGACACCCTTTTTACCAACCAGCTAAAGAACATATGCAAGAAAAACAACATTGTAATAATGGGAGACTTCAACTACCCGGATATCAACTGGAAAACCAACTCAGCACCAAGTGAGAAATCTAACAGATTTCTAACCAGCCTAGCCGACAACTTCATTGTCCAAAAAGTGGAGGAGGGAACTAGAGGGGCAGCCATACTGGATTTAATACTCACAAACAGAGAAGAAACAATAGAAGGAGTCGAAGCTGCAGGAACACTGGGCGAGAGTGACCATGTAATACTAAAATTCACCATCACGCAAACACAAATAACTGAACATAACGACACCTATATCCCAGACTTTAAAAAAGCCGACTTCAATAAACTCAGAGAAAACTTGGGGAAGATCCCTTGGATGAAAGTACTAAAGGGTAAAACAACTCAAGAAGCCTGGGAGATCCTGAAAAACACGATCATAAAAGCCCAGAACACCACAATACCAATGAGGAAGAAAAGCAAGAAATCCAAAAGGAAACCAGCATGGCTAAACAAAGACCTCACCGATAAACTGAATGAAAAAAAAGATAAATACAAAAAATGGAAAGAGGGGCACATAACCAAGGCAGAGTACCAACAGACAGCCAGAATCTGTAAAGAAACAATCAGGACAGCAAAGGTCCAGAATGAACAAAGACTCACAACAAAAGTCAAAGACAACAAAAAAAGCTTCTTCCAACACATTAACAACAAGAAAAAATAAAAGAAACAGTTGGTCCACTAAAGAGAGAAGAGGGCAAAGAAGTAACAGACAACACAGACAAAGCAGAGCTACTGAACACATTCTTCGCATCAGTCTTCACACAAAAGGAAACTGCAGCTCAACTACCCAGCAACACAAATATAAAAAACAGATTTGAAGCAAGACTCAACCTAAGCAAAAATACAGTAAGAGATCACCTATCTGAACTTAACGAATACAAAGCACCAGGACCAGACGGATTACACCCCAGAGTCCTAAAAGAACTAGCAGAAGTCATTTCGGAACCACTGCACCACATCTTCCACAAATCCTGGAACACAGGGGAACTACCCGAGGACTGGAAAAGAGCTGACGTGGTCCCCATCTACAAAAAAGGTAAAAAAACAGACCCAGGAAACTACAGACCAATCAGCCTAACATCAATACCTGGGAAAATACTGGAAAAAATAATTAAAAACCAGATCTCCCAACATCTAAAAACAAACCAAGTAATAACCAACAGCCAACACGGATTTGTTAGGAACAAGTCATGCCAAACCAACCTCATTTCATTCTTCAACACTGTGACCAAATTAGTAGACCAGCGAAATGCAGTAGACATAATATACCTGGACTTTAGCAAAGCATTTGACAAAGTAGACCACAACCTACTCCTTCATAAGCTAGAAAAAAGCGGGATAGACAGCTACACAACCAGATGGATTAACAATTGGCTGACCAACTGTACCCAGCGAGTAGTCCTCAATGGCTCTAAGTCCACATGGAGAGAAGTAAGCAGTGGGGTACCACAAGGTTCCGTCCTAGGCCCAGTACTCTTCAATATCTTTATAAATGACCTAGATGAGGGAATAGCAGGAGAACTAACCAAATTTGCAGATGACACCAAGCTGGCAGGAGTAGCAAACACCCCAGAGGACAGACTCAAAATCCAGAGGGACCTTGACAGACTCGAACACTGGGCCCAAACCAATAAAATGAAATTTAACACAGAGAAAAGTAAAATTCTGCACCTAGGCAAGAAGAATCAAAAATACACATACAAACTGGGCGAAACCACACTCAATAGCAGCGATTGCGAGAGGGATCTCGGAGTCCTGGTAGACAGCCAACTAAATATGAGCCAGCAGTGTGTAGCAGTAGCCAAAAAGGCCAACACAGTCCTGAGCTGCATAAATAGAGGGATACAATCAAGGACCAGAGAGGTACTAGTACCACTCTATAAAGCCTTGGTCAGACCACACCTAGAGTACTGCATCCAGTTTTGGTCACCACACTACAAAAAAGACATTGAAACCCTAGAGAAAGTGCAGAAGAGAGCAACCAGGATGATAAAGGGTCTGGAAAATAAAACATATGAAGAGCGGTTGCAGGAACTGAGCTTGGCCAGTCTAGCGAAGAGAAGGACCAGGGGTGACATGATAGCAGTGTTCCAATACTTGAGGGGATGCCACAGAGAGGAGGGGGTCAGGCTGTTCTCTATGGCACCAGAAAGCCAAACAAGGAATAACGGATGGAAGCTGACCAAGGAGAGATTCAACCTGGAAGTGAGGAGAAACTTTCTGACAGTGAGAGCGATCAACCAGTGGAACAGCTTGCCAGCGGAGGTTGTGAGAGCCCCAACACTTGCGACCTTCAAGGAGAGACTGGACTGCCATCTGTCTCAAATGGTGTAGGAACTCCTGCTTGAGCAGGGGGTTGGACTAGATGACCTACAAGGTCCCTTCCAACTCTAATAATAAATCTAAATCTAAATCTAAATACACAATTAATACAAGATAATGAATACTTACAAATGGTCAAAAAAGAATTAAAATTATTCCTTCAAGAGAATAAAAAACAACCAACCACTATACAAAATCTGTGGGATACCTTGAAAGCATATACCAGGGGAATTACAATAGCCTATACAACAAAGAAAAATAAAGAAAAATGGCAATCACAAAACAAAATATTAGAGGAAATAAAACAATTGGAAAATAAATTTCAAAAAAACCCCGAAGAGGAACAAATAAAAGAGACATTAATTAAATTAAAGCACAATTTAAATATAATAGAACAACAGGAATATGTGAAAAGTGTTAAATTTGCCAAGCAAACATTCTTTGAGAATGCCAACAAGCCTGGCCGATGGTTGGCATATAAAATTAAAAAAGAAAAAGCAAGGAGAATAATACATCAGTTGCAAGACGAAACAGGGGAATTACAGAATAATGAAAACAAAATGAAAGAGATTGTTCTAAGATTTTTTGAGGATTTATACAAAAAGGAGGAAACAAGAATAGATAAAATACAGGAATATTTAGAAAATGTGAATACCCCAGTAATAGAGGAAGAAGATAGGTTAATGTTAAATAGCGAGATCACACTTATTGAAATGAAGAATGCAATCAAGAAACAAAAAAATAATAAATCACCTGGGCCGGACGGTTTTCCTGGAGAATTTTATAAGAACTTAGAAGAGGCATTAGAACCACTATTGTTAGAGCTATATAATAGCAATAGCACTTTACTTATATACCGCTTCATAGTGCTTTACAGCCCTCTCTAAGCGGTTTACAGAGTTCAGCATATTGCCCCCAACAATCTGGGTCCTCATTTTACCCACCTCAGAAGGATGGAAGGCTGAGTCAACCTTGAGCCTAGTGAGATTTGAACAGCTGAACTGCTGAACTAGCAGTCAGCCTGCAGTCGCAGCATTTAACCACTGCACCACTTCAGCTCTACCACTACAATAATGAAGTATTGATGAAAGCCAAAGTTCCGGAATCGTGGAGGGAGGCGTACATCACCACAATTATGAAAGAAGGTGCCGATGCAACCCAAATTAAAAATTATAGGCCAATTTCATTGTTAAACGCCGATTATAAAATTTTTATGACTATAATTGCGGAAAGAACAAAAAAAAAATTTAAGTAAAATAATATATTCGGATCAAAATGGGTTTTTACCACACAGACAAATCAGAAATAATATAAGAATGGTATTAAATATATTGGAGTAAAACAGGTAACACTTGTTTTTCTGGATGCGCAAAAGGCGTTTGACAATGTAAATTGGCACTATATGATTGAGCAGATTAAAAAAATTAAATTTGGAAATTACTTTGAAAAAATGATAGAAACAATATACACCTCCCAGAAGGCCAGGGTAATCATAAATGGAGAAATGACTAAGCAGTTCCAAATAATGAAAGGGGTCAGGCAGGGATGTCCACTGTCACCTCTGCTCTTTATTTTAACCTTAGAAGGCCTATTGAATAAAATCAGAAATAATCCAAATATCAAGGGATTTAAAATTAGAAATGAAGAGTACAAATTACAGGTGTTCGCCGACGACCTCGTGATCTTCTTGGAAGATCCATTGGAGACAGGGTCAATGTTACTTAAAGAAATAGAAGAATATGGGGAATTGGCGAGCCTGAAGATTAATAAATAAAAAACCAAATTATTAAGTAAAAATATGACATTAAACCAAAAGAAAAATTTGGAAGAAAAATTGGAACTACAAAATACTAAAAAAATTAAATACTTGGGAATTAATTTGACTAATAGATGCTCTTCAATTAAAGATGACAATTATACGAAATTAGTATCTCAAATAAAAACATATTTGGAAATATGGGGGAAACTACAACTATCATTGTTAGGGCGAATAGCTATAATCAAGATGAATATTTTGCCAAAATTATTATATCTACTCCAAACAATCCCCATAAAACTAGATAAAAAATTCTTTACAGATTTGAACAAAAACACTCTGAAATTTATTTGGCAAGGCAAAAAACCAAGGATAAAATTAATCAATTTGCAGGACAATAAAAGCAGAGGTGGCTTTGGACTCCCAGATTGGCGACTATACTATCTATCAACTTCACTTGTCTGGATAAAAGAATGGATAAATTTGAAAAATAGACGACTGTTATTATTAGAAGGCCATGACCTACAAAAGGGATGGCACTCATTTCTATGCAATACGGGAAAAAAGCCACAACAACATTTCCATAGACATATAATCAGAGACGCATTAATAAAAATCTGGCAAGAGATTAGAAAAAAAACATTATATGAAAATTCCCAATTGGCTGTCGACAATGAAAGCTATGTCATACACAAATTTGATTGACATATCTAAAACAGCTAAATATAAAGATATCCTGGATGGATTAGGGAGATTAAAAAGTAGAGAAGAATTAGAAAAACAAGGAATAAAAATAGAGTGGTGGTCCTATCTTCAAATTAAATCACGTTACAAGAAAGATATCGAAGAAATGGGTATAGACACGATAACTCAACCATTAGATAAAGTATTAACAGGCCCAGAAGAAAAAATAATATCAAAATTATATGACTACCTATTAAAATTTGATAGATTCGACGACATAGTGAAGGGACCAATGTTAGCATGGGCGAAGAATATAGGACATAGTATTCACCTGGCCGACTGGTCGCAAATCTGGAATAGAAATTTTAAATTAATGAAATCAGCGGCATATAAAGAAAATTACTACAAAATGTTCTATAGATGGCATTTGGCACCAGCACGATTGGCAAAAATCTACTCTAATTTGAATTTGAATTGCTGGAAATGCAAAAAAGAGCAGGGCACCTTCTTTCATATGTGGTGGTTGTGTCCCAAAGCGAAAAAATATTGGATAAAGATACACCACTGGTTACAGGAAATAGTGGACTCATCAGTAGAATACACGGCGGAACTTTTTCTACTGGGAATATTTAAAGGACAATATAGCCAAAGCATCAAATATCTAATCCTCCACATCACTACGGCGGCCAGAATTGTGTACGCACAAAACTGGAAGAATCCCAATATACCCATGGACACTACGATAATCAAAAAAATATACGACTGTGCTGAAATGGACAAACTAACGATTGAACTCAGAGGACAAAAAAATTCAGATTACTACGACGTTTGGGAAAAATGGTACAACTGGACTAATAATAGAAATTTGAAGAAACAGTGTGGGACGAGGACACAGGATTAGAAAATATGATAAAATAATGTATAAATTGTATAAATATAGTAGCGATATATATATAAATGGTGGCAGATCTGTCTACAAATATTGTGATATGTAAAATATGAAAATTAATTTAAAAAAAATAAAAAATTGGATACTGTAAATTTCTTTCCAGAACTTTTGCCCTGGCTGCCAGACCTTCATGGTGGAAAGCTCTCCTTTTGGGAGTCACTGAAGGAATCCTTTTCTGCTGCCTCTATCAATGCCTTCCCCTTTGCATCAGAAATATTAAAAGCACCCATCAAGTCTCCCTGATCTGATCAATTTTTAATCTTTTGCCAATAACATGTGTTTTCCACCCACATATTTTGGCAAAAAAAGGGGGGTTGTAGGAAGTTAGCACCCACACCTCTCCTAGGAAAATGAAATATTCTAGGAAATATTAAAAAGGCAGAATATTATATTTTCCTTAAAGGAGAAACATGTTTCTAAAGATAAACTCAGAGCCTCAGCTCCCTGCCCCACCCCACCCCAGCAGATATTTTGGTGCCAACCTATCTACAAGACAAAGGCTGGGCCAGTTTATCTACAAAACAAAAGACATGGCCCTCAGGACATGATAGGATTAGCCCTCACTCAAGAGCCAAACCAGGACAAAGCCGTTAAGCCATAATAGGAATTGCCCAAAGCCCCTACATTACATCATCACCCAGCAAGATTCAACCAGGCCTGGGACTCAAGACAACCTACAAATTACCTCTGCATGGCCCCATGGGAGTCTGACAACCAATCAGTGTGTCAGGGTTCCAAATAACATCTAAGCTTAAATCAGAGTCCAAGGCAAAAGTCTCCTCAAAGTTCCAATTTATTCCTAGAGCCATGTTGGTACATCGGTGGAAACCCGAATCTGGTTTCCCCAGGGCTTCTCTTCCAGTTTAAAGTTCATTCCCCTGTCCCACACCCACAAGTTTGTCACATGGACCACTAATCTTCTGCCACCAGGTCCGTACACTCCCATCTTCTTCCGGGCGACTGCTGGACAAAGGATGACCTTGAAACTCTAAAAGGAATTTATTTATTACAGCACAGAAACTGCCTTGGTCACACTGTTGGATGATCTCTGGCGAGCCCGAGATGGGGGTTATGCCTCTATCTTGGTGCTACTTGACCTCTCAGCTGCTTTCGATACCATTGACTATGGTATCCTTCTGCGCCGATTAAGGGAGTTGGGGGTGGGAGGCACTGTGCTGCGGTGGTTCTCCTCCTATCTCTCAGATTGGTCGCAGTCGGACAGAGGTCGACCCCTAGGCGCCTCGTTTGCGGAGTGCCTCAGGGCTCGGTCCTCTCTCCCCTCCTATTTAACATCTACATGAAACCACTGGGTGAGATCACCCAACGACACAGGGTGAGGTTCCAGCTTTACATCTCCACCCTGCGTCAATTCAGTGAGGTGGTTGATGTGATGTGCCGGTGTCTGGACGACATAAGGATCTGGATGGGAGTCAACAGGCTCAAACTCAACCCAGACAAGACCGAGTGGCTATGGATAATGCCCCCTAAGGACTTGGTCGACTGTCCCTCCTTGGTTCTGGGGGGTGAAAAATTAACCCCCTCAGAACGGGCTCGCAATTTGGGTGTCCTCCTAGATCCACAGCTTAAATTGGACCAACATCTGTCAGCTGTGGCTAGGGGGACCTTTGCACAAGTTCGGCTTGTGCACCAATTGCGAACCTACCTGGATCGGGAGGCACTCCTTACGGTCACTCATGCCCTTGTCACCTCACGGCTTGATTATTGTAACGCGCTCTACATGGGGCTACCCTTGAAGAGTATTCGGAGACTTCAGTTGGTGCAAAATGCAGCTGCACGTGCTGTTGTGGGTGTACCTAGATACACCCACACTACTGCCATCTTGCGCGAGCTGCATTGTTTGCCCATTGGTCTCCGGACGCAATTCAAGGTGTGGGTGATTACCTTTAAAGCCCTATATGGTTCAGGGCCAGTGTATCTTCGGGACCGCCTGCTACCACATACCTCCCTACGACCGGTTAGATCACACAGAGTCGGCCTGCTCCGGGTCCCGTCAGCTAAACAATGTCGGCTTCTCTGTGGCGGCTCCTACCCTCTGGAACCAACCAACGAGATTCGGACTATCCCCACCTTATTGGCCTTCAGAAAAGCCGTGAAGACCTGGCTCTTTCGGCAAGCCTGGGGCCAATGATTGATCTATTGACATTGGCCCACGAAATGAAATGATTGGATGAGTGAATGTTTTTTAAATTGTTACATTGTTTTAATTTTGTTTTTAAATCTTTTAACTGTTTTTTAGATTTTGTATTCAGTATGCTGTTAGCCGCCCAGAGTCCCTTTGGGAGTTGGGCGGCATACAAATCTATTAAATAAATAAATAAATAAACAAATAAATAAATAAATAAATAAATAAATAAATAAATAAATAAATAAATAAATAAATAAATAAATAAATAAATAAATTTTGACTATCTCTACCTCCTCATGCAATCGCCCCTCCCAACTTCCCACAGCAAGATACATTCCAAAAGAATATAGCATAATGTGGCAGGCCAAGATCTCCAATCAATCTGGCTTTGGCCTGACAGGCGGCCTCCCCTCAAGAAAAAAAATTTGTCCTGCAAAGAGAGAGGAAATACCTCGTAGGGTTATTAGGGTTCTGTATTATCAAACACCCCCCCCCAGGGGGACCCTTTGGTTTGTCTGGGTATTTATCATGGAATTGCTTAACCAATATGTCAGCTTGCACTTTCCAACTTTTTACCCAAGTGGATTCAGACAAAGGGTACCCCTTCCAATGGATTAAATATTGTAACTGACCCCTAAAGATTCTGGAGTCTAAAACTTCATAGTGCGTCTCCCCTTGTATGACCACATGTATTTAGTGGATAGGTAGTCCTTATCCCCTACTCTGAAAGGGGGTTGAACTGCTCAATACTTGTCCACTTGCTTCTTATAGGCTTCGGCAGCTTCAGTTAGCGCTTTTTTGGTATTTTTCCAACCCTTTTTTAACATTTCCATCCATTCAGCCAGGGACATGGAAGTGGGTGCCTCCGTGGGTAGTTCTGGCATGGGAACAAATTCTTGGCCGCTGGTGACCTGGAAAGGTGTCAAACCGGTGCTGCTGTGGATCACGTTATTATACACTGCTTCGGCAAATGGCAACAGTTCCGCCCAATTGTCCTGTTGGTAATCAACATAACAACAGATGTATTGTTCCACCATCACATTGGCTCTCTCTACGGCCCCGTTCGTAGCCGGATGAAATGCCGAGCTAAGTCCTTGCGTGGATCCAATTGCACGTAGGAACTCTCTCCAGAACTTGGCGGTGAACTGTACGCCCCTATCGGAGATGATTCTCTTTGGGACTCCATGCAAGCGGTAGATGTGCTTGAGAAAGAGCTTGGCTAAGTGTCTGGCAGATGGCAATCCGGAACAGGCAACGAAGTGGGCTTGTTTGGAAAATAAGTCAATGACTGTCCAGATCACCGTGTTTCCTTTGCTATTTGGGAGTTCCACTATAAAGTCCATAGCTATCTCTTCCCACGGCTTGCTCGGGTTAGCCACCTGCTGCAGGAGTCCAGGTGGTTTCCCTGGTCGGTGCTTCCTGGTCGCGCAGGTGGCACAGCTCTTCACGTAGTCCTCCACCTCCAACTTCATTTTTGGCCACCAGAACTGCCACCGCGTCAGGTGGAGGGTCTTTAGGAATCCAAAGTGTCCTCCTAGCTTGGAGTCATGGCTTCGTTGGCGCACTTGCAGCCTGAGGTTGGCAGGCACATACAGTTTGGACCCCTTCCAAGCCAGTCCATCCCTCATGGTCAAGATTTCCTTGTTGTCATTGAGCCAGGGGTCATTGAGCAGGGCTGCTTTAAATTTTGTCTGTCCACTCCCCTTGCCTCGGGATGCTCAACCTTCGGTTTTGGCCCCTGGTGAGGACAGGGGCTACTAGTTCCCCTGCTAAGGGGAGAGGGCTTGCTGCTCCTGTTGGCGAGGAGGGGATGACTGAATGGAACTACTCCTCTCTCTCTGACTGTCATATTGTGGTTTTCTGGATAACGCGTCCGCCAGCAAGTTCTTTCCTGCCGGGATGTGTTTCAGCTCAAATTTGAATCGCCTAAAGTGCTGGGCCCATCGCACTTGTTTGGGTGACATCTTTCTAGGGGCCTTCAGGGCCTCGAGGTTTTTATGGTCTGTCCACACCTCGAAAGGTACCTGGCTCCCTTCTAGGAATTGCCTCCAATTCAGCAGTGCCCAATGGATGGCATAGGCTTCTTTCTCCCAGATGGCCCATCTCCTCTCAGTCGCTGTCAGTTTCTTCGATAGGTAAGTTGACCTTTCTCATCCTTCTGCAACAACACCGCTGCCACAGCCACATCGCTTGCGTCCGACTGAATGATAAATTGTCGTTCTGGATTGGGATGCTGTAGGATGGGCTCCTGGGCAAACAGTCGCTTCAGTCTCTCGAAGGCTTTTTGGCAGTCCATCGTCCAACCAATTGGCTGGTTGGGTCTGGGCTTGCTGGGCGTCGGCCCCGTCTTTAGCAGATCAGTCAGCGGCAGGGCTACTTCAGCAAACGCCGGAATGAACTGCCTGTAGAAGTTTGCGAAGCCCCGGAAGCTCTGTAGCTGTTTGCGGGTGCGTGGGGGCTGCCAATCAAGCACTGCTCTCACCTTCCCCGGGTCCATCTCTATTCCGTCTTTGGAGATTCGGTACCCTAAGTAGTCTAGGGAAGTCTTGTGGAATTCACATTTGGAAAGTTTTGCATATAGTTTGGCAGCTAGGAGTTTCTTTAAGACTTGTCGCACTAGTTTCACGTGCTCTTCCAGTGTTTCACTAAAGATGAGAATATCATCTAAATAAACGAGCACCCCCTTGTATAAGTGGGGGTGGAGCACCTCGTTGATGTATTGCATAAAGACTGAGGGGGCTCCCTGCAAGCCAAAGGGTTTGAACCTTGAACTGAAAGCTTCCCAGGGGGCAGTTGAAGGCAGTTTTCTATTCATCCCCCCCCCCAATTCGAATGCGATAGTATGCTTCTCTTAAGTCTAGCTTGGTGAATATCTTGCCTTTGGACAAGAGGTTCAGCAAGTCCTTCATGAGGGGGAGGGGGTAGGTGTTCTGCACACACACGGCATTTATCCCCCGGAAGTCAACACACAATCTGACCCCCGGTCTTTCTTGTCTTTGAATAGCACGGGGGCGGCGACCCTTGATTTTGCTGGTTGGATGAACCCCCTCTCCAAGTTGGCATCGATCTATCTCCTCAGCTCTCCCAATTCCTTTGGGGACATGGAATACATCTTTGGTTTCGGGAGCGTGGCGCCCGGTTCGAATTCTATCGCGCAGTCGGTGGGCCGGTGATGGGGAAGCTTGTTGCATTCTTCCTCGCTAAACACCCTCTCTAGGTCTCGGTATTCTCTCGGCACCCTCTGGGAACCTGGAGGGGTGGTCTCCCTCGCAGGGGCGGCCAGTTGAGGATTGGTCAACCTCCCAGGCTTCAACTCTTCCTGGGGCTTCTGGTTCCCCAGGGGGGGTGTCGGCCCAATGTGCACGATTAGCTTCCGGTACCCATCCTCCCATTTTATGGTGGGTGTCCACTTGTCTAGCCACGCCAGGCCCAGGATGACGGCTTCTGACATTTTGGAGGCAACTATAAAGCGAATGTGTTTGCGGTGCCGGCCAAACTTTAATTCCACAGTCTGGGTGAGGAGAGTGGCGCCCCCCCAACCAACGATCCGTCTACCTGTTGGAAGCGGATGGGGTTTGCGAGGCGCCGAGTGCAGATCCCCAGCTTTTCTACTATCTTGCTGATTAGACACCTCGAACAGCCCGTGTCTATCAGAGCATCCACTTCTTCCTCCTTCCCCGTCTCTGGCACCACAATTTTGGCTCTTATGAGGAAGGGGCGGAGTGCTTCACTCACCATCAGGTCGTCTTCGCCGCTGCCTCCCTCATCCCATCTCAGAGCCGATCCCTGCATCGGTGGCGCCTCAGTGTCCTCAGAGGGGGAGGAGATTCGGACATTTGCAGGGCCAAACATCCCAGTTCCGCCCGCTTCGCTGGCCTTTTTCGGGGCCCTGGAGGTGGGTGAGCCCTCGGCAGTGCAGTTGGGGCTGGCGCCAGCTGCCGTTGCGGGCCTCCGCCTGGCACAGTCCCAACCTGGGAGAAAGGCCCCGGCGCTTGCGGCAGGGGCGGTGCAACTGGGTATGGTATCCAAGGGGGCGGTTACGGTGCCCCGAACCAGGGCCCCATTTGGGGCTGTTGGGGGGTCCCTGGCATCCACTGGCATTGCGCCCATCCCACCCTGGGGAGGAAAACCCACCCAGGTGGAGGTTGCCACGATGATGCGAGGCCAAGGCTTGGCAGTGGGTCTGGAACCGACCATTCCCCCATCCCCTGCTACCAATTTGGAGGTCTCTCTAGGCCGGCTTGGCTGGTCTCCCCGGGGGAGGGGTGACCAGTGGCCCTCGTTGGCATCAGCCCCGTGGATGGGCCCCCTGGGGTCCCGCTTGCCGCGGTGTGGAAAGAGGACGCATCCTCACATGACTGGGTTCCCAGGCCTTCCCTTGGGAAAAAAACTCCGGCCGGGCCAGGCTCAATTTAGTGGCTTCGGTTCCCTGTAGAGGAGTTCTCCAACTTACACTCAGGCATTCGAACTGGCCAGAGAGATCCACCAGGGACTGGCTGCGAGATGGCTTGCCTCCACTCTGGGATCGAGGACAGTCCCGCATCCATTGAGGGCTCCCACGCTCGGCTGGGGGAAGAACTCACCCCTCCAGTCGCCCCTTGCAAAGCCTGCTCCAGCGGCGAGAGGAATTCCACAGACAGCTCGGTTTTCCTCTCCTCAGTTCCCTGGGCAACTGCACTTTCAGAGGGCTGAGGGTGTAGGATTTCAGTGTGTTCAACCGCCTCACCCTCCAGCTTGTCCCAGGCAGCCTGCTCCTCCCTTTCCATCTTCCCTGAGTCTTTACACCACCCGGTGCCAGGTTGGTGCTGGGGCTCAGGACCCCGGACAGCGCCCCACAATTGGGGTAGCTGGATCAGCATTTAAAAGAGATTCGGGTTAATGTCAGGGTTCCAAATAACATCTAAGCTTAAATCAGAGTCCAAGGCAAAAGTCTCCTCAAAGTTCCAATTTATTCCTAGAGCCATTTTGGTACATCGGTGGAAACCTGAATCTGGTTTCCCCAGGACTTCTCTTCCAGTTTAAAGTTCATTCCCCTGTCCCACACACACAAGTTTGTCACATGGACCACTAATCTTCTGCCACCAGGTCCGTACACTCCCATCTTCTTCCGGGCGACTGCTGGACAAAGGATGACCTTGAAACTCTAAAAGGAATTTATTTTGACTATCTCTACCTCCTCATGCAACCGCCCCTCCCAACTTCCCACAGCAAGATACATTCCAAAATAATATAGCATAATGTGGCAGGCCAAGATCTCCAATCAATCTGGCTTCGGCCTGACACAGAGTACATTTCTTACACAGGAACAGGAAGCTCCAAGGTGGGGCCCAAGAGAGGGTATAAATCTCTCTCCCTTTCTCACCCATGTGCTCCTTTTGCCCAGGACCCAGAAAACCCATGTGGTCCTGTCCACCATTAAACCATCTTTCCAAGCAGTCTCCATGTTTCCAGTGTCTTTCTCCCCACTTGGAACTGAACCCAGATGGACATTTCTTCCAACATAAGTGTTCTAGCTCTTTAGATGATTTGATTATTCTGCATTTTTCTTTAATATTTTAAGTGCTTCAGGGATGTGTAATGTTTTAATTATTTCTACAGTTGCTCTATTTATTACTAGATTTTTCTTGCAAACCACATAGAGCAGGGCTGTCAAACTCGTGGCCCGCAGGCCAGATGCGTCATGAGTTGGCCACACCCACGCCCGGTTTAGCAGAGGGGGAAAAAGTCCCGATACATCACGTGCTGATGCCATGATGATGCGAGTTTGACACCCCTGACTTAGAGACAGGGATAGGTAGTATATAAATATAACAAAACAACATGCACTCTTGAAGGTTACCTCATGAAGCTTGGATCCTGCTTGGCTGAGGCCAAATGGATGCAGTTGTTCTTAGATACTTTGATAGTTGCAGTTCATTCTTCATACATTTAATATTTATTTTTTATTTCATAGCTATATTTATCAAATATTTAATATCTTTTTATGTTTATGTGCATGAAAGCAGGGTCATAGAGACTCATTGCCATTTCCCATGGCTCAGGGCCAGGCTACCTTTGGGACCGCATTCTACCACATACCTCCCTATGACCGGTTAGGTCCCACAGAGTTGGTCTCCTCCAGGTCCCATCAACCAAGCAATGCCGGTTGGTGGGACCGCGGGGGAGAGCCTTCTCTGTGGGAGCTCCATCTCTCTGAAACCAACTTCCCCCAGAGATCCGGACTATCCCCACCCTGCTGGCCTTCCGTAAAGCCGTTAAAACATGGCTCTTCCTGCAGGCGGGGTGAAATAAATATCAATCCCCCATGTATGAATGATGGTTTGTTTTTAATTTTTGTAATTATTTTTAACTATTATTATCGTTTCTTATGAATTGTATTTTTATTATGTTGTACGCCGCCCTGAGTCCCGCGGGAGTTGGGCGGCATATAAGAACGATAAAATAAATAAATAAATAAATAAATTTAAGTAGACATATGTCAGACCCACTAGTAGACCAGACTAGGAAATATGCTCCACAGGAAGACTAAAACTACTTTTATTGAGATTGGTTCTAATAACTGAATTTTGCAAGTCTGATTGTGCTGTACTTCCTTTTCCTTCTTATAGTTTGGTGAGTTAGGGAAGCATCTGCTGATTGGTTGGAATTTGACCCCATAGTGTTCCCCACTTGTTCCTAAAAAGAAAGAGGTTAAACATATAGAACCCACCCTGGCTGGATGCTGAGAAAAAAAAACAAGAAAAACTGATAAATTATCCCCTTTACATGATGGGTCTACAAATAATTATAAGCTTTCCCATCCTAATTTAACGAAAATGCCATATTAAATAAACAAATGTTCCAAGTGAGGGGATCTCTATCTGATAATCAAATCGACCCAACATCTGATTATAGTATATATGTAAAAAGAAAAAAGAAAAAGAAAAAGAAAACCAGTCAACAGGTTAGCCCAAACATTACAGTAATCTTCAAATTCCTGTTAACCATCTGTTATTGTATTTAACATGTAGAAAGTCCACAAATGGCTTCCAGTCTCTTATAAAACTATCTAGTCCATTATCTCTAATCAAAGCATTTAGTTTTGCCATCTCTGCTAATTCAGTCAATTTTAAAATGAACTTCAACTGTCAGCATCTCTTTTCCTTTCCAGTGCTTGGCAGGTACAATCCTCCCAGTGGTCACTTGGGAAGGAATAGCACCCCAAATTGTTTTTTGATTGGTTTGTTGATAATACCTAAAAGAAAAGCTTTTTGTTTCATTAATATTTGTATCTTAAGTATTTTTGCATTATCATTATTATATTTATCCAATATGTTCTCACATACTTACAAGACCACCACATATGATAAAATGTACCTGGATTTTGGTTGCATTTCCAACACTTATTAGAAGTCCCTCTATACATTTTTGCTAGTCTGTTTCTACTTCATTTCACCTTAGCTCCTCTGCATGTGTGGAAAGATGCTATGTAACCTTTGATGTCCACTGCCATCTAAGGCCACCAAATGTTTCTCAACATTCTGTGCAATGTCTTGAACACCCACCCAATGCTCCACTGATGATTATCATGGCAAAGCTGCAAAGCTTCCTCCCTTAAAAGAAAAAAAAAACAATACTTATAACTAAACTTTAACCTTTCTTATAAATCACCCCCATTTGATGAGGATTCAGTGTTCTAATATAGCCTTTTGCCAAAAAGCAGAACTTTTCAATTGTATATGTTACTTTGATGACTCTGCCTGCCAGTAGATAGTTTATATAACATTCATGATGGATACCTAATTGTTTTTTTTTAAAATAAGGGCTGATTTAATCTTGTTTGAAAACATGAACAAAAACTAAGAAAACATGTAAGAAAACATGTCCAACTGATTCAGCCCCCCCTGCTTTGCATGAATGTATTCTTTAGGGAACTGAGTTGATGATGGTCTAAAATAATCTGGGCAATTCTTATGATAAAGTGTTCTTAAAATAATAACGAACATAGAATCCCTGTATATTTATAAAGGAAATATTTAGCTTGGTTTTATTTCTGTATTTAAAATAGGAATGGATGTGTGGCTTGATCTGTTGAATTCCAATAGCCATCAGCTGAGCTGGTATAGCTATTAGTAAAGGATGATGGCAGTTATAGTCTAGCACAGGGGTGTCAAACTCACATTGTCACGGCATCGTCACATGACGTATTGGGACTTTTTCCCCCTTTGCTTATATATATATATACATACATACATACAGGGGCGGGTTTCTAATTTTTTTACTACCATTCTGTGGGCGTGGCTTATTTTGTGGGTGTGGCTTGCCAGCCATGTGACCGGGTGGGCGTGGCTACTCGGACTGCTGAAGGGAGGGGAACTGAGATAGGTTCTGCCGCCCATTCCCTCTCCCCTCAGCAGCTCGAGAAGCCTCAAACATGCAAAAATGCCTGGGATCATCACCGCGCGTTCATGGCTTCTCGAACTGCTGAAGGGAGGGGAACTGAGATAGGTCCTGCCGCCCGTTCTTTCAGCATCTCACGCGCTTCCTCAGCCATCCTCCCCTGCTTGGACTCACTGTGGGGTAGGAAGACAGCGCATGAGCAGTGCCGGAAACTCGGCTTCTGGGCATGCGCAGAAGAAAATTTTTTTAAAAAAATATTTTTTTAAAAAAATGGCGGCACCCAGGCACCGGCAACTGACCGCACCGGTACTGTGACGTCACCAGCGGGCCGCTACCGGTGCTATAGAGTGGACCGCACTGGTAGGAACCCACCACTGTATATATATATATATATATATATATATATATATATATATATATATATATATATATATATATATATATATATATATATATATATATATATATCTGTGTGTGTGTGTGTGTGTGTGTGTGTGTGTGTGTGTGTGTGTGTGTGCGCGTGCGCGTGCGTGTGTGTGTGTAGGATTTTTTTGCTGATAAATGAAAATATATGTGTGTATATATATATGTATACACACACACACACACACACCGTGTTTTTCGGAGTATAAGACGCACCTTAGTTTTGGGGAAGGAAAATAGGGGGAAAAATCTACCTAAAACTTCCCAAAAACTATCTGAGACTGAATGCAGATGGATGGTTTGGGAGAAAGAAACCTATGCAGCGAGATGGGCGTTACTAACATGGCGACACTTCCTAGAGGGGGGCAAGGAGGCTTTTGAAGTGTGGACTGACCATAAGAACCTAGAACAGACATGTCAAACTGAAGGCCTGCGGGAACCACCAGAACCAGAATGGCCACTCCACCGGGCTGTGGACAATAGGTGCATGGTCCAACTCGTCTACGCGGCACCAGAAAGAAGCAGGTTGCCCAAGGCTTATAGAAGGGGGGAGCAGATGAGACGGCAGCGCCACTGCGTGACTTCCCAGCCAACCCTGAACTCGCAGCTTTCTGTCGGCAATTCACACACACCGTTTAGCCACCTTTCCAGCTTTGCCGAACAATTGCTCGTGGCTCACTGTCTGGAAGCTGGCCCCAAAGCGGCAAGGCCAGGAGCAAAAGAAAGAGTGACGTTCGCGCCAAAGATGACAGCGACGGCACCTCCCCCATCACGGTACACTTTGCTCTCTGCTTGGTGGCCACCATGGCCGCCGGCATAACATCTCTGGGGGACTTGGCCTTGTGCAGACCCGCCCACCTGTGTTGCTAGGCAACTGCATTCAGCAGGAGGGGAAGCCTCTGACGAAATGGGCTCTCCTCCCCTGAGCTGGTTATGCTCCTCACCTAACCTTAACTTCCTACAAAGGTATATATAATGCCATTTATACAACTGGGCCTTGTCTGAATATGGCACTTCCGGGTTTCCTTTGCAAAAATCTCTGTTAGAAAAGGAAACTCGGTGTATGTCACTCTTCACGTTTCCATCTCTCACAGATTCTAATAAAAATCTGAAATCACCTAAGGAGCCAGGCATTTTTTTTCGGGTTTGATGGTACAATACTGTACGAACTCTACGTAATTTGTGTTGGAAAGTAAAATATGGGGTTCTCCGAGCTTGTTTTCTTGCAGATGCTTCATTACCCAAACTAGGTAACATCATCAGTGCTAGTAGAGAATGGGGTTTGCTCAGTTTATATTCAGGTGGCTTCATATTCATATATTCAGGTGACTTATACATACTGTTCTCCAGATGTGGAATTAATAACTGTCATATGTAGGCCATTTTATTTACCTAGAGAGATTTCTGTTATGGTAATCACCGCTGTCTATATTCCACCTGATGCAAATGTTAGCACAGCACTCTCTAAGCTACATGACGCCATTGAGAGGCAGCAGCAAACTTACCCTGAGGGCACTTTTGTTGTGGCTGGGGATTTTAATCAAGCCTGTCTACAGTCTGTTCTCCCTAATTTTGTGCAGTATGTGCAGTGTACCACCAAAGGTAAGAACACTCTAGACCAGTGGTTCCCAACCTTTCTAATGCCGCGACCCCTTAATATAGTTCCTCATGTTGTGGTGACCCCCAACCATAAAATTATTTTCGTTGCTACTTCATAACTGTAATTTTGCTACTGTTATGAATCGTAATGTAAATATCTAATATGCAGGATGTATTTTCATTGTTACAAATTGAACATAATTAAAGCATAGCAATTAATCACAAAAACAATATGTAATTATGCCAGATCAGAAATTCTCGGGCCAGTCTTTGCAAGAGCACAAGGAATATCATCTTCCACAACAAGTCTACTTCTGTATTTAGACTTGATAACCATCAAGTGTACAGCAATATTTCTCAATCTCAGCAACTTTTAAGGTGCCTGGACTTCAACTCCCAGAATTCAAAGCAAAGCTGGCTAGGGAATTTTGGGAGTTGAAGTCCAGGTATATTCAAGTTGTTGAGGTTGAGAAATTGTGGCCTGCAGTGTCGAAAAACTAGAAATCAGATAAACTTCCAGCGAAGTAATCCCTGTTTAGTAGCTTTCTCCCAGGACTCCAAAGTTTCAGGAGGCAAACAGGGGGCAAAAAAACCCATGATTGGTCCAAAAACATTGCCAGGGTCCCCAAAGTCAATTTCCTCTTTTAAGCTCTTTCTTCTTAAAACAGCCCCATATTCCTTCCTCCCCCATGGGGCCTGCTCACCCACCCTTTCCAAAACCCCTGCAAAGACAACAATTTTAATTTGCAAGGGTCTTCTTTCAACAGTTTCTTCTTTCTTTCTTTCTTTCTTTCTTTCTTTCTTTCTTTCTTTCTTTCTTTCTCTTTCTTTTTCTTTTTCTTTTTCTTTCTTTCTCTCTCTCTCCCTCTCTTTCCCTCTCACTTTTTTCTCTTCCTTCCTTCCTTCCTCCCAACCTTCCTCTTCTTTCTTTCTTTTTCTTTCTTTCCCAATCTCTCACTTTTTTCTCTTCCTTCCTTCCTCCCTCCCAACCTTCCTCTTCTTTCTTTTCTCTTTCTCTCTCTCTCTCTCTTTCTTTTTCTTTCTTTCCCTTTCTCACTTTTTTCTCTTCCTTGCTTCCTTCCTCCCACCCTCCCACCTAACATTCTTCTTCTTCTTCTTCCTCTCCTTCCCTTCCTTCCTTCCTTCCTTCTCTTTTCTCTTCTTCCCTCTCCTAGCCCTCAGCACTGCAAGATCCGCGCGTGCCAAACTCTCTGGCAACCCGGACAAATAAGCGCATTATGGTTATTCAGTCACTCCAGGAAAGCGGAGTGAGCAGGGAGGGGATCCTGCCTGCCCTGCCTACACTTGTAGCAAAGCCAGCCTGCCCCACAGAGCCGACCTTGTCCAGGGAACCAGCCAGCCAACCAGCCCACCCCACCCTCGCCTCGCCTTCTCCAAAAGGCACCCTCCGCTTGGGGGCAACCCTTTGGTGAAAGGTCCCGGTGCAAAAAAAAAAAAAGGCTGGCCCCAAGAGACCCGGACACGCCCCGGAGAGAGCAGCCCTGGAAACCCGGCCATAATTTCCTGCTTCTCCCCCATCCCTCTGCACCCCTTCCTCAGTCCGATCCATACCCCACCCGGGAGATGGGGGGCTGCAAATCCCCACCACCACACAGCGATCCTGTCCACGACTCCTTGCTCCCCATTGCACGTCTCCAAAAGCGTGCTTTGGAGAAGTTGCCCAACAGGAGGAGGGTAGAGCTGGAAGAAAAAGGGGGGCTGCCAGTCATAGGGACCCCCAATTAGAAACCCCCTCCCCCTGCTCTCTCTCCTCCCTCCTGGAGATCGCCAGCTGCAGAACCTGCCTCTCCATCGTGCTGCCGGCTGTCCTTTTCTGAGTCACGGGAGGGAACGGCCAGCCAACGACCACTTAAGTTTAAAAGCGCACAACAGCGGGAAGGAGGACAGCTGGGTCGGGCTCATCTGTCTGCCCTCTCGCCCTTGGCTGGCGCGGAGACCCAGCAAACAAAGAGGCAAACAGGGAGGGAGGGAAGAGAGAGACTGAGAGATATTAGCACAGGGCTAGCCTGATCATATGGAGCAGGGCGGCGGCGATGGACCATGCTCCGGCACCACCTCCTTCTCCAGTTCCCTCCAGCTTAGCTCCTCCTGCCCCCAGCGGTGGCACCCTCAGCACTGAGGCTGTATAATCAGGCTAGCCCTGTGCTAATATCTCTCAGTCTCTCTCTTCCCTCCCTCCCTGTTTGCCTCTTTGTTCGCTGGGTCTCCGCGCCAGCCGAGGGCGAGAGGGCAGACAGACAAGCCCGACCCAGCTGTCCTCCTTCCCGCCGTTGTGCACTTTTAAACTTAAGTGGTCGTTGGCTGGCCGTTCCCTCCCGTGACTCCCTTTCCCTTCGACACCAGCGGGAAGAAACTGCCGCTGCAAGCAGGAGACAGGGGCGGCCACAGATGTCTTAAGCACCGCCTTGCACTCTTCAGCGCGCAATCTTGCGATGCCCCACCCCTTAGCTGATGCCTTCAAAGCTCGGCCACCAGGCGTCACAAACGCCTCTCGCTGAATGGCACCTCTCCTGACCAATCGGAGGGCTCGGGCGAGTTGAGCCGATATGGCCAGGCTTGTGGCAGTGGGGGGGGGGGGAAGCTGAGGATGCCGGGGTGACCCCTGGGAAATGGTCATTTGACCCCCAAAGGGGTCGCGACCCCCAGGTTGGGAACCGCTGCTCTAGACCATATGTATTCAAACTTAAGACAGGCATATAGAGCAATCCCCCTCTCCCATCTGGGTATGTCTGACCACCTCTCTCTGCTATTGTGGCCAAAGTATATCCCCCTTAGGAAAAGGATACGGCCAGTCAGGAAAACTGTTAAAATCGGACAGGAGGGAGCACTCTGCCAGTTGCAGGACTGCTTTGAGACAGAATGGGACTGTTCTCTTCCTCCGCTCTGCCGCGCCTGTTTTGTCCCCAGCCTTCCGCCCCCAAACAATCCGGCACTGCCTTTTCTCCTTGGCCCCTTCGCCTAACGGGCCAAAAAGCCAGTTCACCCCGGGCTTTTGGGCGCACGGGACACTTTGCCCCCAGCCAATCAGAGGAGCAAGAATCCCACCCCCTTGGAAGCAGCCTTTTTAGGAGAAGGAACGGGGGACGAGGCTTCCCTCTCTTGCTTAAAAGAGACACGTTTGGAGGTGCTCCCAACGAAAGAAAGTGGAAGGGGGATGAGTTCGGGGACGAGGCTTCCGTCTCTTGCTTAAAAGAGACACGTTTGGAGGTGCTCCCAACGAAAGGAGTGCTTTGGGGTGCACTCAATGAGATTCCCTCTCTTGCTTAAAGCAGACACGTTTGGAGGTGCTCCCAACGAAAGAAAGTGGAAGGGGGAAGAGTGCTTTGGGGTGGACTCAATGAGATTCCCTCTCTTGCTTAAAGCAGACACGTTTGGAGGTGCTCCCAACGAAAGAAAGTGGAAGGGGGAAGAGTGCTTTGGGGTGGACTCAATGAGATTCCCTCTCTTGCTTAAAGCAGACACGTTTGGAGGTGCTCCCAACGAAAGAAAGTGGAAGGGGGAAGAGTGCTTTGGGGTGGACTCAATGAGATTCCCTCTCTTGCTTAAAGCAGACACGTTTGGAGGTGCTCCCAACGAAAGAAAGTGGAAGGGGGATGAGTTCGGGGACGAGGCTTCCCTCTCTTGCTTAAAAGAGACACGTTTGGAGGTGCTCCCAACAAAAGAAAGTGGAAGGGGAAAGAGTGCTTTGGGGTGGACTCAATGAGATTCCCCCTCTTGCTTAAAGCAGACACGTTTGGAGGTGATCCCAACGAAAGAAAGTGGAAGGGGGAAGAGTGCTTTGGGGTGGACTCAATGAGATTCCCTCTCTTGCTTAAAGCAGACACGTTTGGAGGTGCTCCCAACTAAAGAAAGTGGAAGGGGGATGAGTTCGGGACGAGGCTTCCCTCTCTTGCTTAAAAGAGACACGTTTGGAGGTGCTCCCAACAAAAGAAAGTGGAAGGGGGAAGAGTGCTTTGGGGTGGACTCAATGAGATTCCCTCTCTTGCTTAAAGCAGACACATTTGGAGGTGCTCCCAACGAAAGAAAGTGGAAGTGGGATGAGTTCTTTGGGGGGAACCAGTCGGGAACAATGGAGGCCATATATTTTCCCCTTCATTGTGTGTGTATGAACGCAGATTGCGTTTGTGAGAGAGGGCTTCCGTTTTTCTCCCCAGATTTTCGATCCCTGCGGTCCAGGTTCCTGGTTCCTGTCATGAATTCCCTTGAGCCAGGCGACCATCCCTCGCAAACCCCGATGTCCGGGAAAACATGCAGCTGTGCCAGCTGTGATTCTCACTATACCTAAATCAGCCTTACCAGGAGGTTTAGTTTTTTTGCACCAGATTTGATTCAATATCTCTCTTTTGCTGCCCCTCCCTCCCTCCCTCCCTCCCTCCCTCCCTTCCTTCCTATGAGAGAGAGAATGAGAGACAGAGGGAATGGGAGAGAGAGAGGACTAGGGAGTGTGAGGAACAGAGAATGAGAGAGGAGGAGGGAGGGAGGGAGGGAGGGAGGGAGAGAGAGAGAGAGAGAGAGAGAGAGAGAGAGAGAGAGAGAGAGAGAGAGAGAGAGAGAGAGAGAGAGAGAGAGAGAGAGAGAGAGAGACTCCTGATAACAGTTGTTCATAAACAACTCTTCTTAATTTATCTAAATCACCACAGTTCAAAAACAGTAGCCTTGTCTGACTCAATTCAATGGAATAATTACCATCTTGTGTTAATTTATTAACATGATTGAATATTAATATCTAAGCTTTCTATTATTGCTTCTAAACGAACAGAGAGAGGAAAGTGGGAGATTCATCCCTTAGAGGTTCAAACTATGTTAAACTCACACCAGAAACAAGGTAACTTAAAATCAGCCTTTATTTATCTATTTGGTAATTGTTTGCAATGGCACGCAGGTAATCAATATGGTTTGGGAGCACCTCCAAACGTGTCTCTTTTAAGCAAGAGAGGGAAGCCTCGTCCCCGAACTCATCCCCCTTCCACTTTCTTTCGTTGGGAGCATCTCCAAACATGTCTGCTTTAAGCAAGAGAGGGAATCTCATTGAGTCCACCCCAAAGCACTCATCCCCCTTCCACTTTCTTTCGTTGGGAGCACCTCCAAACGTGTCTGCTTTAAGCAAGAGAGGGAATCTCATTGAGTCCACCCCAAAGCACTCATCCCCCTTCCACTTTCTTTCGTTGGGAGCACCTCCAAACCTGTCTGCTTTAAGCAAGAGAGGGAATCTCATTGAGTCCACCCCAAAGCACTCTTCCCCCTTCCACTTTCTTTCGTTGGGAGCACCTCCAAACCTGTCTCTTTTAAGCAAGAGAGGGAAGCCTCGTCCCCCGTTCCTTCTCCTAAAAAGGCTGCTTCCAAGGGGGTGGGATTCTTGCTCCTCTGATTGGCTGGGGGCAAAGTGTCCCGTGCGCCCAAAAGCCCGGGGTGAACTGGCTTTTTGGCCCGTTAGGCGAAGGGGCCAAGGAGAAAAGGCAGCGCCGGATTGTTTGGGGGCGGAAGGCTGGGGACAAAACAGGCGCGGCAGAGTGGAGGAGGCGAACAGTCATAGACCCGCTTTGAGACTACCGAGTGGAGTATATTTGAGCGTTTGGAGCTGCAAGAATTCACAGACACTGTACTCTCATACATTAAAACATGCACAGACAATGTAACAGTGAATAAGTGCGTTAGAGTTTACAGTAATCGTAAACCCTGGATGTCAGCAGAGGTACAATCACTTCTTTTTTTTTATTGAAAAAGTTTTATTAGTACAAAGTACAAAAAAAAATTTTTTTTACATTTCCCCCCCCTTCCCCCCAACCCCCTCCCTCCCCTACCCCGACTTCCCAGAAAGAACACAGGATATAATCTTCAAATAACCATAAGCTAAAATATACAAAAAAAAACAAACATTAATTTCTGTTATGTATGTATACACTTTCCCCCCCTCTCTAAGAAAACTCCACTTTATCTAAAATCTATTAAACCATTCTAAAATTCTAACCATATATCATTTTTAAACTATATATATCCTCTTAATCTGATACTTTTTTTGAATATAATCAGTCCATCTACTCCACTCCAACATGTATCTTTCATTTGAATGATCTTTTAAATATGATGAGATTCTTGCCATTTCCGCCAGGTGTGTAACTTTAGTTGTCCATTCCTCAATAGTAGGTATATCCTCTTTCTTCCAGTATTGTGCTACCAACAATCTGGCAGCTGTTATCAAATTCAAGATCAACTTAGTCTCTATTACAGTACAGTCTGTAGTTATTCTCAGCAAGAAAAACTGTGGTGTAAACTTAATTTTTTTCTTCAAAATATTCTGAATAATCCACCATATTTTTATCCAAAAAGCCTTAATTTTCTTGCAAGACCACCAAATATGAAAATAAGTTGCATCTTCACATTCACACCTCCAACATTTAGGTTGTAAATTTGGATACATACAAGCTAGTTTTTTTGGATCAAGATGCCATCTATAAAACATTTTATAAAAATTTTCTCTTAAATTTTGAGCTTGTGTAAATTTCACATTTCTAACCCATATATTCTCCCATGTTTCCATCATTATAGGTTCACCAATATTTTGCGCCCATTTAATCATACAATCCTTAAGTAGCTCTGTTTCAGAATCTAATTCCACTAATACATTATATATTCTCTTTATATGCATTGGTCCTTTATTCTTTATTTGATTTATCAAGTTATCATCTTGCTGCGAAATACCTGCTTTTGAATCCTCTTTCCATCTGGCCTGCAATTGCCCATATTGAAACCAAGACTTAATTACTCCTTCTTCTTTTAATTGCTCCATTGATTTTAATTGTAACCTCATTCCCTCTACATAAAGAAACTCTTTATATGTAATCTTGTCTAATTTTTGCTCTATATTTATATTCTCTATCGCATGCCTCGGCACTGTCCATATAGGTAATTTATCATTTAATTTACATTGATATTTCTTCCAGACACGTAATAGAGCATTTCTTAATATATGACTCTTAAAGGTTTTATCTACTTTTTTATTATACACTAAATAAGCATGCCATCCATAAAACAAGCCATACCCTTCTATATTTAATGACCTCTCTTCCGTCAGGTTAATCCAATCCGCAATTGCTGAGAGGGTAGCTGCTTCATAATACAATCTTAAATTAGGCATTTTTAATCCTCCCCTTTCGCGTGAGTCTTGCATTATTTTCTGATTTACTCTCGGTTTTTTCCCTGTCCAAATAAATTTATTAATACCCTTTTGCCACTCTTTCAAATTGTCATCCTTTTTAAGTATGGGAATTGTTTGAAAAAAAAATAAAAACCTAGGTAAGACATTCATTTTTACTACAGCTATCCTGCCCAGCAAGGACAACTGTAGCTTTTTCCAATTTTCCAAGTCTTTCTGTATTTTTTGCCATAATATTTCATAATTATGTTGATAAAGTTTCGTGTTTATTGACATAATGTTAACCCCCAAGTATTTAACCTTTTTAACTATTTCATATCCCGTAACCCTTTCTACTTTTTCCTCTTGATTTCTGGTCATGTTTTTAGCTATTATTTTGGTTTTATCTACATTTATTTTAAGACCAGCTACTTGTCCATACGAATCGATAATATCCATCAGGCCTGTAATTGATTGATATGGCTGAGTTACAGTAACTACTAAATCATCCGCAAACGCTCGTAGTTTATATTCTTCTCCTCTTATTTTAACACCTTTAACTATCTCGGATTCCCTTATTTTACTAAGTAAAATCTCCATAGACAAAATGAACAAAAGAGGTGATAGGGGACATCCTTGTCTGGTTCCTTTCTCTATATTAAAATTATCTGTTAGTTCACCATTAATTATTATTTGAGCAGTCTGTTTTTGATATATTGCCTTAATAGATTGTATAAAGTGTTCTCCGAGCTGCATCTTTTCTATTAATTTTAATAAAAATTTCCAATTCAATCTATCAAAAGCTTTTTCAGCATCCAAGAATACCAGTGCAGCGGGTACCTGGTTGTTCCTCCCCAAGTACTCTAATAAATTAATTATGTGTCGTACATTACTCTTCATTTGTCTACCTTCTATAAAACCAGTTTGATCTTGGTGGATCAATTGTTGCATAAGTATCATTAATCTGTTAGCTAATATTTTGGCAAAAATTTTATAATCCATATTTAACAATGAAATTGGCCTATAGTTTTTAGGGTCTGTATGGTCTTGATTCTCTTTCGGGATCAAAGAGATAAAAGCAGTTTTCCAAGTTGGGGGTACTTCTCCTCCTTGTTGTATAGTATTAAATAACACCTTCAGAGGCTCCACCATTTCATCCTGTAAGTTTTTATAATAAACAGCTGTTAAACCATCTGTACCTGGAGCCTTTCCCAATTTTAGCTGTTTAATAACCGCCAAAATTTCCTCTGAGGTTATAAGTTGATTTAAAATTTCAATCTGCTCCGTGGAAGCTATATGTATATGACCATTTCGTAAATATCCATCTATATCTTCCTCTTTAATCTTCTCCCCCTTATACAACCCTGAATAGAATTCTAAGAAAGACTTTTTAATCATTTCACAATCAAAAACTTCTTTCCCTTTATACTTAACTTTTTCTACTACTCTTGATTTCTGTTTTTTCCTTAACATGTAAGCCAACCACCTGCCCGGCTTATTTGCATTACAAAAAGTGTTATGTTTGGCATATTGTAAATTAGTTGCTACTTGGTCTGCCATTAACATATTAAATTGAGCTTTTAGTAAATTAACTGTTTCTTTAATTTTCTTATCTGTTGGTTTAGAAATTAAAGCCCTCTCTTGTTTCTTAATTTCTTCCTCCAGTCCTTTTCTTTTAAGTTCCTTCTTTCTTCTATATTTATTATTCAAATATATTAAAACACCTCTCATATAAGCCTTACTTGCATCCCATACCATCTGAATTGATGTACCTTTCTGCATATTCATAACAAAAAATTCATTCATAAATTTTTTACATTCTCTTACATTATCTTCATATCTAAACAAGTTATCATTTAACCTCCAAGATTTTCTTAATCCATAACCAAATTCCATTTCCAACCAGACAGGGCTATGGTCGGACAATACCCTCGTGTAAATTTTTGTTCTCTTCACCCTGGAAAAAAGATCATTAGTAATTAAAATAAAATCAATCCTGGAAAAAGATTGATGTCTATCTGAGTAGAAAGTAAAATCCTTTTCTGTAGGGTTTCTTTCACGCCATATATCTCTCAAATCCCAGTCTTCCATCATCTCAAAAAAGGATTTAGGCAATTTTGCTCTTGCAAAGATGTTTTCCTTAGGACCCTTCTTGTCTTTCTTGACATCCAAAACGCCATTCCAATCCCCTAAAAGAATACAAGTTTTGTAATCCCAATATATGAGCTTTGAATGCAAAAGGTCGTAGAATTTTTCTTGTTGTTGATTCGGGGCATATAATCCAATCACTAATATTTTCTGTCCCTTTACTAAAAGTTCAATTGCTAAAAATCTTCCTTGATCATCTGCTTCTATTAACTTTGCAATCAAATCTTTTTTCACATATATAACAATACCGTTTTTCTTTTCTGGAGCTGTAGCAACAAAATGTGTACCTAATCTTGTATTCATCAAATATTTTTGATCTTGAGTCCTTATGTGAGTCTCCTGTAAACATATCAAGTCATTATTAAATTGTTTTAAGTAGTGAAATATTTTCCTCCTTTTCTGTGGAGAATTCAAACCATTGACATTCCAGGTAAGAAATTTATTTCCCATCTCTGGGCTTCTGAAGCGTATGGAGCACCCCTTGAAGATCTACCTTAGATTTTTCTTTTGGTCTCGCTCCTCCCACCGCTTCCGATTTAGGAGTATCTTGAGTTGCCACCTGTTGTCTTTGTTGTCTCAATTCTTGTCTCCGTTTGGCAGCTCTGGTCTGTCTTTGTTCTTTAATCATTTCCTGTCTGTTGAGTTCTAAATTTTGTTCCATTTCGATAGCCAATGACACAGCTCCTTCTTGTACCACTTTCAGTAATTCTTCTCTTTCTTGTTGTTGTTTCCCTTCTGGGGGTTTAGATGAGCCAGGCACTAAAACATCTTCATAAAAATCTCTGGCTTTCTGAACTGTATTAAGTCGATATCTCACTCCCATAAACGTAACCACCAATCCACTTGGTATTTCCCACCTGTATTGGACTTGTTGTCTTCTCAGTTCTTCCACCAGGAAGGTGTATTCCTTCCTGGCTTTCAACATCTTGGAAGGAATTTCCTTCATTGTCATCACTTCTTGTCCCTCGACTTGGAGTTTATTTACAAAAGTCGCTTGTAAAATATCATTACGTAGTGTTCTAGTAGTGAAATAGATGACAATATCTCTTGGTAAATTTCTATTTCTCGCCACCCATGAGTTAACGCGATAAATTTTGTCTATCTGCCATGCCAGCTCCTCCTTCTTCACTCCAAGTGCTAACTCAAATGCTTCCAACATAATTTCCTTCAAATCCTCCTGCTTGTTTTCCTTAACTCCACGAACCCTTATTGCAAACTCCATGCATCTGTATTGCATAATTATCATTTCTGCCTCCTCCCTCTCAATTTTGTTTTCTGCTTCACCAACCCTGGCTCCCAACACTGTTGTAGTTTGCTTAATTTCTTGCATTTCTTCTTCCATAATCTCATAATTGGTGGCCAGACCAGAAAAGGCATTAATTATATCTTCTCTAATCTCTTTATTACGAATTGCAATATCATCAGAAACTTCCTGTATTTTCTCATTGGTCTCATTAATTCTTTCATTAATTGCAGAAATCTTCTCATTAGTTTCATTAATTTTAAGATTAAATCCAGTTGCTAATTCTGTTTGCATTGATTTAAGTGTGTCTTGTAGCATTGGGAGCGTTAGTGGCTGAGGGGGGGGGGCTGGTATTTTAGAAGTATGGATAGGAGAGCTGTCTGCACTAGCTGGTGCTCTAACAGAGGTGGTTTTTTTTTAAGCCATTGCAAATCACTTCACTCTTTGTACTTAAAAAAAAAAAAGCCAGAAACGAATAGCCAAATAGCCAGGAAGAATTTTATCAAATCCTTTTTCTTTTCTTCCCCAAAAAGAAATCAAAAGGCAATTTAAAGTCCAAAGTTTTCAAAGGAGGAGCTGGTAATAAAAACAGCACTCAACTTTTAACTTTCGTTTCCACGCCCAGAAGCCTCCAGCGCCATTTCTTTTGTCCCTTTGTTAATTGATTGCTTCCTTCTTCACTTCCAATCCACAAAAAAAAACTTTACTACTTGCCATTTATCATCTCTGCCTCCTGGGTCTTTCCGCCTGCTACAGTATCTCCTTTTGATCAAATATGTTGATTGCAGGGATTGGATGCAGCTTCTTGCTCCGCGAATAGCGGAGACTTCCCAATTCCGGAGCTATGGCAAGGTTCCTAGGGGGCCCTCACCCTTCGTGCCCTAGGATCTCACCAAGGGCACTAGGGGGGCTCTACCTCACCCCGCCAGCTCTCCTCACTCCCCTTCACCCGGGGAGGAGACGATCGAGCCGCCAGACAGCTGTTTGGCTGCTGATCTGGCGGCGAACGAAAATCGGGAACAAGTGCTCTGCGGAGAGCGCCCTCGAAGCGGCAGTGCCAAACCGGAAGTCCTCAATCACTTCTGAGAGCCCGAAACTCCACCTTCAAGGCAGGAAACAAAGACGAATACAAGGAGGCCAGGGCAAACTTGAGGAGAGGCATTAAGGCGGCTAAACAGAAATACAAACAAAAAGTAGAGAAGCATCTGGCAGATAATAACCCAAGACAGGTGTGGCAGGGGCTACAACATCTAACCAATTATAAGGGAAATACGATGAAAATAGCCAATGCTGATGCCCTGCTGGTGGAGGAGCTGAATAGCTTCTTTGCCCGCTTTGAGGTTAAAAGACCTGTCTCTGTGGCTCTAACTCAAAGGCCCTCTAATCTCCAGCCACTGTTCTGACCTAGGTTTCCTTAGAAAGCATAAAGCACAATCTTAGTCCCGGCAAAACCTCTTTTATTTCCACGGCTGTGAATTACTTTCATTCACAGCCTGCAAGGCTTCACAAACAGTCTTTCAGGGGTATGTTTATAAACACCCACCTTATCACACTTGGAATGTTGCCAGAGAACTAATTGCCAAACGCAGGGCAAGGCCAAACTTGGCACAGAGTCAAACAGAACTTTTCAAAGCTTGAACCGACCAGATGAACTAATTGCTTCCTGCAAAAGCTCACATCCCATTTGCTCCTCTTTTATGTCCTATGGGAGGGGCCAATCATCTCCAAGGTGTGGCCTTACTCCTGAATTGACCCTGCTTTCTCAATTGTTCTTGTATTCTGGCAGCTCTGTGCATGCGCACACTGGGAACGGGCTCCAGCTGTTCCTCTGCCTCGCTGATCTCTGACTCCCAAGACAGCTGATAAGTACCAGATGGCCTGGGCCCCCTCTCTGCCTCTGATGCAGAGCCCTCGTCCGAGCCTTCCCCAGACTCCAGGACTGGCCCATGTTACTCCCCAACCTCCTCACTGTCCGAACCTGCTGCCAGCTCTGCTGGCCACTGGCAGGCCACAACAGCCACTCACCCTGCATGAACATCAAGTGCTGAAGGCCGTAAATCCCAACAAAGCTGCAGGTCCAGACGGGGTGCTGGGGAAAGTGGTAAAAACCTGCACTGACCAATTAACAGGGGTCCTGACAAGGATTTTTAACATCTCCCTGCAATTGGCTAGAGTCCCATCATGCTTGAAAGCAGCCACAATCATCCCAGTTCCGAAGAAAGCAGCCATAAACAGCCTAAATCACTATAGAACCTGTCAGAGTATGAATATTCATGACTGGAGAGACATGGTAACAAGGTCAGCCAATGAATAGGCATAGCAACTAAGTCAGCCAATGGGAACTGTGCTGAGAACTGAGTCTGTGCTGAGAAACGAAACTAGGCAAAAGCTCTGAAACAGAAACTAAACAAGCCTGGACTTGTCTGCTGATCTGAAATGAAATGAAACTGTTCTCTGCTGTTGGTATTGTATATATATTCTTGTATATAAAGAAGTTTCTTATTTAAATCAATCCTGCTGAATCAGTTACCTGTGTGTGTGCTTTCTGGATTTGATTTTCTGCAACAAACTCTGATAGGTTATGGGCCCAGAGCACACAGAAGATTGAATTGTAATTAAGCTGAGAGACTGCTTGTGTGAGAAACAAGGCAGAGAAAGATTGCAGGATGGCTGCTGTTGAATTTAAGGAAAGCTCTGTGCCTCGTTTGGGGCAGAACTACTGTATATAATTTGGGCTGCAAAGATGGAATGTTTCCTGAAGGCTAAGGAGCTGTGGAATATTGTTGTAAATCACCCACAGGCACTTTTGGCAGCTGCACAGCAGAAGCAGCATGATAAAGCAATGGCTTATATCATCTTAAGTTTAGAAGATGAACAATTTCTCAATGTAGCTGATTTAAAGCCTGCACAGGAAGTCTGGCTGAAATTGAGAAGTGTGCATGTTAGTGTGTCAGCATGCAATATTGTGCAATTATCAAGAAAATTATACAGAGCCTGTCTGCAACCAGGTGAATCTGTGGAAAGACATTTATTGCAAATGCAAACTTTGTTTGTGGAGTTGGAACAGCATGGAATGAATATTCCTGAGTCCCAAAAGGTATTGTTAGTGTTAAAAAGCCTTGATGAAACGTGGGACATTGTTTCTGCAGTGTTTTAATGCAAACCAGAGCAGGAACTGTGTTTGGAGGCTTTAAAGGTTTCTTTGATTGCTGAGGAGAACAAACATCATTATAGAACAGGGGTCCTCAAACTTTTTAAATAGGGGGCCAATTCACAGTCCCTCAGACTGTTGGGGGGCCGGACCAGATGGGTGGGTGTGGCTAGGTCATGTGACTAGGTGGGCATGGCCAATTTAACAGTCCATTAAACAATGCACACAAATTAAACTTTAACTTGTTTTGCTCCTTGGAGTGTTTTATTCGCTTTTGTTTGCATGTTGCTCTTTTGGTTGACTTTTCTTTTTACTATATCATTTTTTCAGTTGTTTAAGAGACTAGTGGTCCTCTTCAGAAAACTCAGTTTTGCATCAATTCTTCTCAGTCCCAAGGATCTTGAGAAATCTCTCTCTTTCTCTTTCTTTCTCTTTTTCTCTTTCTCTTTCTTTCTCTTTTTCTCTCTCCCTCTCCCTCTGTCAAGCTATCTCTATCTATCTTCTGGAGGCGGTGGAGCTGAAAAACAGGCCGTTTTCACCCATTTTTTGGCCCCCTGGGGCATCTGTATGCCCCATTTTTCACCTCCCCTGCCTCCAACAGCATTCTGCTGGCCAAAAACAGGCAAAAATGGGCTGGATCTGGCAAAAAATGGGCTGGTTTTGCCTGATTTTTGGCCTCCTGGGGCATCTGTGTGCCCCATTTTTCATCTCCCCCACCTCCAGAACATCTCTGCAGGCCAAAATTGTTGGCCTTACTTTTCAGTTCCAGCCTGTGGGGCTCGCAAAGTAAGTCCTGCGCTCAGCTGAAGGGTGGACGGGGCGATGTGGGCGGGGCAGTCTCGTGGTCCTGCGCGGGCCGGATTAATGGCTTTGGCGGGCCGCATGTGGCCCGCAGGCCGTAGTTTGAGGACCCATGTTATAGAAGAAGCCACAAAGAGGAATTCCTGAGGTGGGGGCCCAAGGAGAAGAGAGAGAAGAGCGGAAAATTCCACAGACTGGCTGTCTCCAGAGACCCTAGCAACAGACAAGATGTCTACAGAGAAGAGAAAAGCAGCAGAAGATATCAGATTACAGCCCAGCAACAGAGGTGGTGTTTCCTTTGTGGTGAAAAAACACATTTAAAGAAGGACTGTTTGCAAAGAAAAAGCTGTTTGCAAAGAAGAAATTATTTGCAAGAAAAACAATTGCAAGATGGACAAGTGGCTGTTGCAAAAGTTGGCTATTGTAATAGCAGAGACACATGGTTGATAGACAGTGGGGCAAGTCAAACAATTGTTAACAATTCTAAATTGTTTTTCAGAATGGATCCAGCTGCTGGAGATGCAGTAGCCTTGGCAAATGGCCAGAAGGCTAAAGTCATTGGAAGAGGCAGTGTGCAAATTCCATATCTTGAAAAGAGGTTTAATGATATATTATGTGTGCCTGAAATGGAGCATAATTTGCTAAATGTCTCTAGTTTAGACAAGCAAGGATTTGAGACCACATTTGTAAATGGGAAGTGTCTCATAAAGAGAAATGGGAATGTATGTGCACAGGGCATAAAGCAGGATAATCTTTATGTGTTGCAGGGACAAAAGGTTCAATGTGCCCAAACATTTGGAAATGAGGCACCACATGATTCATGTGTTCATCTCTTACACAGAAAGCTTGGCCATGCCAGCTTCAGAGTTTTGCAAAAGAGAATAGAATAGAATAGAATAGAATAGAATAGAATAGAATAGAATAGAATAGAATAGAATAGAATAGAATAGAATAGAATAGAATAGAATAGAATAGAATAGAATAGAATAGAATAGAATAGAATAGAATAGAATAGAATAGAATAGAATAGAATTCTTTATTAGAATTCTTTATTGGCCAAGTGTGATTGGACACACAAGGAATTTGTCTTTGGTGCATATGCTCTCAGTGTACATAAAAGAAAATATACATTTGTCAAGAATCATGAGGTACAACACTTAATGATTGTCATAGGGTACAAATAAGCCAGGGGTGGGTTCCTCCCGGTTCAGACCAGATCGCCCGAACCATTAGCAACCCGCTGGTGATGTAATTTTGGCGTCACGGATCCGGTTCTGTTTGTGCCAGTCCATGCTCGCCGCCATCTTTTTTTTTGAATTTTCGGCTGATTTTTCTGTGTTTGGATGGCTTCACAGCGTTCTGTGCTTTGAAAAAAGCCCTCCCGCCCGCCCCTGGGTTACTACTGACCTTTATTTCTTCGCCTGAAGCACAGCTGATGAGCTCCTCAGCTGTGTTTCAGGCTGAATCCACCTTCTGAGAATGTTCAGAAGTGAAAGCGCATGAGGGGACGCGCGCAAAACGTCACGACGCGAACCGGTGGCGAAGGTAAGTGAAACCCACTCCTGAAATAAGCAATCAGGAAACAATCAATATTAATATAAATCGTAAGGATACAAGCAACAAGTTACAGTCATACAGTCATAAGTGGGAGGAGATGGGTGATAGGAACGATGAGAAGACTAATAGTAATAGTAATGCAGCCTTAGTGAATAGTTTGACAGTGGTGAGGGAATTATTTGTTTAGCAGAGTGATGGTGTTCGGGAAAAAACTGTTCTTGTGTCTAGTTGTCTTGGTGTGCAGTGCTCTATAGCATCGTTTTGAGGATAGGAGTTGAAACAATTTATGTCCAGGATGCGAGGGGTCAGTAAATATTTTCACGGCCCTCTTTTTGACTCGTGCAGTATACAGGTCCTCAATGGAAGGCAGGTTGGCAGTGATTGTTTTTTCTGCAGTTCTGATTATCCTCTGAAGTCTGTGTCTGTCTTGTTGGGTTGCAGAACCAAACCAGACAGTTATAGAGGTGCAGATGACAGACTGAATAATTCCTCTGTAAAACTGTATCAGCAGCTCCTTGGGCAGTTTGAGCTTCCTCAGTTGGCGCAGAAAGAACATTTTTGTTGTGCTTTTTTGATGACGTTTTTGATGTTAGGTGACCATTTTAGGTCTTGAGATATGATAGAACCTAGAAATTTGAAGATCTCTACTGTTGATACTGTGTTGTCTAGTATTGTAAGAGGTGGTAGAATGGGAGGGTTTCTCCTAAAGTCTACCACCATTTCTACGGTTTTGAGTGTGTTCAGTTCCAGATTGTTCCGGTCGCACCACGAGGCTAGTTGTTCAACCTCCCGTCTGTATGCAGTTTCATCGTTGTCTCAAATGAGACCAATCACTTTTGTATCATCTGCAAACTTCAGTAGTTTAACAGATGGATCGTTTGAGATGCAGTCATTGGTATATAGAGAGAAGAGAAGTGGTGAGAGCACACAGCCTTGGGGGGCCCCTGTGCTAATTGTACAGGTATCTGATGTGATTTTGCCTAGCTTCACCTGCTGCTTCCTGTCTGTTAGGAAGCTTGTGATCCACTTACAAGTGTGTTCAGGTACCGCTAGCTGATTTAGTTTAGTTAGAAGAATGTCCGGTATGATGGTATTGAATGCTGAACTAAAGTCTACAAAGAGGACCCTTGCGTAGGTCTTTGGAGATTCAAGATGTTGTAGGACGTAGTGCAGAGCCATATTAACAGCATCATCTGTCGATTTATTTGCTTGGTATGCAAATTGCAGGGGGTCTAACAGTGGATCCGTGATGGTTTTCAAGTGGGACATCACTAGCCTTTCAAAGGTTTTAATAACTACAGATGTTAGAGCAACTGGTCTGTAGTCATTCAGTTCCTTGATGGAGGGCTTCTTCGGCACTGGGATGATAGTGGAGTGTTTGAAGCAAGAAGGAACACGGCATATCTCTAGTGATTTGTTGAAGAGTTGGGTGAAGATGGGGGCCAATTGGTCAGCACAGACTTTTAAGCAAGAAGGAGTTATCTTGTCTGGGCCTGGTGCTTTTCCTGGCTTCTGTCTGTGAAATAGATCTTGCATTTCCTTTTCTGTGATCACCAGGGGTTGTGAACCCAATGGGATGGGGTCAGTTGTAGGAGGTTTGGCTGTTGTTGGTGTGTCTAGGATGGAGGTTGTGGAGATAGGTGGCTGTAGTTTCCTTTCAAACCTGCAGTAGAACACGTTCAGGTCATCTGCCAGTTGCTGATTTCCTTCAGCTTGGGAAGGTTTGCCGTAACCGGTGATGTTTTTAAGAGTTTTCCACATTTGCTGGTTCATTTGTTGAGAATTGATTCCTTAGCTTTTCAGAGTAGCTTCTTTTTGCTGCTCTGATCTCCCTTGTTAATACATTTCTGGCCTGATTGTACAGCATTCTATCACCTTTTCTGTAGGCTTCCTCTTTGGAATGACGTAGCTGCTGAAGTTTAGCTGTGAACCAAGGTTTATTGTTACTGTATATTCGCAAGTTCCTGGTCAGTACACATAGGTCTTCACAGAAGCTGACATATGATGTTACAGTATCTGTGAGTTCATCCAGGTCTGCAGAGGTATCTTCAAAAATATTCCAGTCCGTGCAGTCAAAGCAAGCCTGTAGCTTTAACTTTGCCTCTTCAGTCCAAGTCCTCACTGATTTAATTGTTGGTTTCGTGGCTTTAAATCTTTGTCTGTAAACAGGTACAAGGTGAATCATGCAATGATCAGAGTGGCCCACAGCTGTTAGTGGTAAGGACCGATAAGCATCTTTTAGTGTTGTGTAGCAGTGGTCTAAAGCAGGGGTAGGCAAAGTTGGCTCTTCTATGACTCATGGACTTCAACTCCCAGAATTTCTGAGCCAATCATGCTAGCTTAGGAATTCTGGGAGTTGAAGTCCACGAGTCATAGAAGAGCCAACTTTGCCTACCCCTGGTCTAAAGTATTCTTGCCTCTGGTGGGACAATTGACATGCTGAAAATATTTTGGAAGCTCTTTCCTTAAGTTACCTTTGTTGAAATCACCTAAAATAATGGCCAGTGAATCTGGGTATTTGGCTCCAGCCTCCATAATCTGATCAGCTAGAGTTCGTAATGCCTTGTTTGCACAGGCTTGTGGCGAGATATACACTGCAATTAGTAGAAATGATGAGAACTCACGTGGAGAATAAAAGGGTTTGCAGTTGATAAGTAAAGACTTTAAGTTTTCATCACATAATTTGTGTATTATAGTTATGTCCTGAGACCAGCTGTTGTTGATATATATACATAAGCCTCCTCCCCTTTCCCCCGATAGCTCTACAATCCTGTCTGCTCTACGTATCTGAAACCCTGGTATATGCATGCTATTGTCATCAATTTCCTCGTTTAGCCAGGATTCAATAAAGCATAGGGCAGATGTGTTGTAAAAATCAGAATTGCATCTGTTTAAAAGGAGTATTTCATCCATCTTATTAGCAAATGAATGTAAATTGGTAAGAAAGATTGAAGGGAGCGGGTTTTTTAATTCCCTTATTCCTTAATCTATTTAAAATTCCCGCCCTTTTACCCCTTCGTCTGCCGTCTGCGTTTGCTTTTGGTGATCCATAGTTCCAAGGAATTAGCTTCCTCCTGTGTTAGAATCTCCTCAGCGTTTGTAAAGACAGGTGGGGGTGAGGTTTCAGAGAGCTGCTCCTTAAAGAAACGTTCCTTAATTCTTAGCAGATGGTCTTGTGAGTATGAAATCCATACAGAATCGCAGAGAATAATAGAAAATAAAGAAACCATTTGAGAGCATTTCACCGAGGCAGCCTTCGTCGGCGCCAACCTTGGATAACCAGTTTGCAGAAGGGTTTGCAGAAAGATGGACCAGTTTGCAGAAGGGTTGAACTTAAAGGGATGTAAGGCATACTTGGACTGTGCAGTATGCAAATCATCAAAGTCCAAGGCATTCCCAGTGAGCAAGTGTAGCACAAGAGTTTGACTTGGTGACCCCTGAGGATGTGGACAAGATTCTGGGGAGGCTCAGTGCGGCCACATGTTTATTGGACCCATGTCCCTCCTGGTTAGTGCTGACTTCCCGGGAGGTTACACGAGGCTGGCTCCAGGGAATTATTAACGCTTCTTTGGGGGAGGGTTACTTCCCCACGGCCTTGAAAGAAGCGGTGGTGAGGCCTCTCCTCAAGAAGCCCTCCCTGGACCCAGCAATTTTAGCTAACTATCGCCCCGTCTCCAACCTTCGCTTTGTGGCGAAGGTTGTTGAGAGTGTGGTCGCACGAGAGTTTCCCCAGTACTTGGAGGAATCATCATATCTAGATCCGTTCCAGTCGGGTTTCAGGGCCGGGCACAGCACGGAAATGGCATTGGTCGCATTGGTTGATGATCTCTGGAGGGCTCGGGACAGGGGTTGTTCCTCTGTCCTGGTCCTATTAGACCTCTCAGTGGCTTTTGATACCATCGACCATGGTATCATGCTGCACCGGCTGGAAGAGTTAGGGATAGGGGGCACCGTTTTTCGTTGGTTCTCCTCCTTTCTCTCCAACCGGTCGCAGTTTGTATTGGCAGGGGGGCAGAGGCCGTCCTCGAGGCCTCTCACATATGGAGTGCCCCAGGGGTCGATTCTCTCGCCCCTTCTGTTCAACATCTATGTGAAGCCGCTGGGTGAGATCATCCGAGGCTTTGGGGTGAAGTACCATCAGTACGCTGATGATACACAGCTGTACATTTCCACCCCAGGCCACCCCAATGATGCCCTTGAAGTGATGTCCCGGTGCCTGGAAGCTGTGTGGATCTGGATGAGGAGAAACCGACTCAGGCTCAACCCTTCCAAGACGGAGTGGCTGTGGTTCCCAGCGTCTCGATATAGTCAGATGATTCCATCTCTGACAATGGGGGGCAAGTCTCTAGCCCCCGCCGAAAGGGCTCACAACCTGGGTGTCCTCCTGGATTCACAGCTGTCCTTAGAGGACCATCTGACAGCTGTCTGCCTGATACGCCAGTTGCGGCCCTTTCTGGATCGGGATTCCCTGTGCACAGTCACTCATGCCCTCGTCACGTCTGGACTACTGTAATGCTCTCTACATGGGGCTCCCCATGAAGAGCACCCGGAAGCTCCAGCTGGTCCAGAATGCAGCCGCGCGGGTGGTTTCGGGGGCTAATTGGCGCTCCCATATAACACCCCTCCTGCGCGAGCTGCACTGGCTTCCGGTGGTCTACCGGGTGCGCTTCAAGGTGCTTGTTACTACCTTTAAAGCGCTCCATGGCATTGGACCTAGGTATCTCTGAGACCGCCTGCTGCCACAAACTGCCTCCCATCGACCAGTGCGCTCCCACAGAGAGGGCCTCCTCGGGGTGCCATCAGCCAAGTAGTGTAGGCTGGTGACACCCAGGGGGAGGGCCTTCTCTGTGGGAGCACCCACCCTCTGGAACCAGCTCCCTCCAGATTTAAGAACCATTCATGACCTGGCCACCTTCCGCCGTGCACTCAAGACGTACTATTTTTATCAAGCCGGGCTGGCGTGAAAAAGTTTTTGGGGTTTTTAAGATTTTACCAAATTTTACCAAATTTTAATTATATTGTCTTAAATCAGCGCCACAGCTAATATTTTCTTTTAAATGTATACATATTTTAATGTTTATATTGTATTTTTACTTGGCTGTTCACCGCCCTGAGTCCCCGGAGAAGGGCGGTATATAAATTTAACTATAAATAAATAAAAATAAATACAAGGCAGACAACAAGAGCTCTAGAGCTGGTACATGCAGATTTGGTTGGGCCAATGCAAGCAAAGTATGCACTGGTCATTGTTGATGACTACAGCAGGATTGGGTTCTGCTATTTACTAAAGAGTAAAATGGAGGTGCTACAGAAATTTAAGCAAAGGGTAAGCTTTGTGGAAAGGAGATATAAACAACAGGTATGTCAGCTTCAAACTGACAGAGGTTCAGAATTCATGTCAACAAGTTTCCAACAGTGGGACTTCCGGTTTGGATCGCACCATCGCGGACGTCCCTTTGTCGGGCGCCTTTCCGATCCTCGTAAAAAGCCGCCAGAACAGCTGTCTGGCGGCTTTGAAATCTCTTCCCTGGGCAAAGGGGAGAGATGAGAGCCTGACAGGTGGGGTAGAGCCCCCCCAGTGCCCTAGGAGCCATCTAGGGGCGCGAAGGGAGAGCTCCCCATGCAGCCTGTCTCCAGCTCCGGGGATCAGGAAACCTCCGCTTTTGCGGAGCTAGATGTCATGACCGCCGCTGCTTCCAGAATGGGATTTACAATTACTTCTGATTTATAGAAGCAGACAGAGAGAAACAGGCGTGAGATGGGCAAGTACTGAAACCTCTTTTTTCTTTTTTTTCAACTCCTGGGCAAGCTTTCACTCCGGCAAGGAAACAAAGGAAACAAAGTAACAATATGGCGATTGAGAAGTGAAAGTGACTTTCGTTTTCCCAGAGGCTTTTTTTTTTCTTATGGAAACTTTTGACTTGGAAAAATGGCTTTTCTTTCTCTGTCTCCTAACCCTGGATTAAAGTTATAATTGAAAGATTTTTAATAATAAAAGACTACCTGGTTTTGAAATTGGAAAGAACTTTAATTAGGCATCTGGCTTTTTTTCCCCTTTTTCTTTGTACTCTTTTGAAACACCATAATGGCTTCAAAATCTGGAAAGATTGTTTTGAGTAAAAGAAATGACTATCCCTCTGGATATATTTCTAAAACGCAACTTAATACTGAGTTAACACCTCCACAGCCTTTGACACCTGAAAATTTATTAAATAACTTAAAGATTATGAAACATGAACTGACTTTGGAATTTAATCAGAAAATTAGTGAGATAGACAAAAAAATGCAGGCTGCTTTGAAGAATATGAATCAACAACTCAGGCTGGACGTGTTAGAGGTTTGCAAAGGTTTAGCAACAAATATTGAAGTTTTGGCAGAACGTATTGAAACAAATAAACAAGCTTTGGCAACCTCGGTGAAATATATAGATAAAATTCAAAATGACATTGCAAATTTTGAAACAGAGGTGTTGATGACACAGTTCAGATCGATGGAAGTTGCTATAAGGGTCAGAGGTTTGAAGGAGGGATTATATGAAGATTTAAAAGGAAGGATGGTTGATGCATTGGATCAGGTGTCTGGAATTTCTAAAGTGGAACTGGCTACACAAATCGACAAGATATACAGAATCAATTCGTGGTATGCTAAACAAAAACATTTACCAAGGGACATTGTCATATATTTTACTACAAGAGCTCTACGGAATAGAATTATACAGGCAACGTTCAACAATAATCTCAAGGTGAATGGTCAGGAATTAAAGATTTGGAAAGAAAACCCCTCTAAAATGCTTAAAGCCAGAAAAAGCTACACTTTTTTGATTGATGAATTCAAAAGATTAAATTTACAATATAAATGGGAAGCGCCAGTAGGAGTAGCAGTGAAATTTTCTGGAAAAAGATACCGGCTTAATACGATAAAAAAAGCTACTGAATTTTATGTCAATGTTTTAAAGGCTGATATATCTAAAATTCCAGAGGAAGGATGTATGAAAATAAAAGAGGAGGAGGAGGGGAAGCCATCCCTGTTGGATCAAAAGGAAACAGATTTAAAAAACCAAAAGGAGTGCCAGAGCCAGACAGTCGGGGAAAAGGAGATGGAGGATTGGGACCAGATGGGAGACGAGTTGATAAATTCAAAATCATTGAGTTATTAAAAGATGCAACTATCAAGATACAAAAAGATGTGGTGTTGAAATATATTGGACGGATAGAGACTAATATGATTGTACTTTTCCTTTTCTCTTCCCTATTTAATGATTACCTATGTAATATTTAGTTAAGTTTTATATAACTTTGAGGCTATTTTTAATGTTAATAATATTAGATATATACAATTTGTTGAAGATCTGTTTTTCTTTCTTTTTTTTAAGACTTTAAAGAATTTTTGTTTTTTGAAGTTAATAAGTTAATGTAGAATAATATTATGTTATTAATATTATGATGAAATTTAATATTTAATGATTACTTATGTAATATTTAGCTAAGTTTTATTTATCTTTGAGGTTATTTTTAATGTTAATAATATTAGTTTAAGATTTTTGTATTTTATATTTAGCTATTATTTATATAATATTTACTTTGTATAAGGTAGAGGATTGAAGGGAGGAGGAAGGAGGTTTGTTTGTTTATTTTTTTTCTTTCCCCTTTTTTTTTCTTTCTATTTTATTTTAGTTATGTTTTTCTTGTATTGTTAAAGAGATTTTTCTTTCTTTTCTTTCTTTTCTTTTTTGTATCTTTATTATTGTATACATAGACGATATATCATTAGTGTATAATTTGGAGTTGAAGTTTTTAAAAAATAATGTTCTTTTTTTTAATTAACAATTTAAATTTATTTAATTGATATTATGCCCTGTATTATCTCTGGGAAGTCCGGGGGGAGGGGGGGGAGGGAAGGGGGTGGGTTAGGGGGGAGAAAAAATAAAATGTTTGTACTTTATATTTAATATTTAGCTACTATCTATGTAATTTTGTACTAATAAAACTTTTTGAACAACAAAAACAAGTTTCCAACAGTGGTAGGGACAGTTAGGTATAAAACACAGATGCACAAATCCGTACACAGCAGCTGAGAATGGTGTATCTGAGAGACGGAATGGAGTCTTACAAACCATGAAGGATTCACTGCTGGAGGACTCTGGTCTGAGCAGGTCATATTGGGGTGAAGCCATGTTGACTGCTAATTATTTAATTAATAGGCTGTGGAGTTCATCAATTAAAGATACTCCATATGCAGTGCTATATGGGAGGAAGCCATCTCTGGCACATCTAAGGGTTTTTGGAAGCAATGTGTGGGTGCATATTCCAAAGGCAATTAGAAGAAAAGGACAACCAAAGGCTAGAAAGCTCAGGTTTATGGGCTATGAGCCAGGCTCGAAAAGCTATTGCTTTAGCAATGGGAGCAAGAGAATAGTGATTTCAAGGTCTGCTAGTTTTGCAGAGCAAAATTGGAACAGAATTGATGCAAATTTTGGGAATGATTCACTTAGTAATGGTGATCCACTTAGTGACGGTGATCCACTTAGTGTTGGTAATTCATGTAGTGTTGGTAACTCACTTAGTGACGATGTCAGCATTCAGGGAGGAGAAGCTGAAAAAGATATGAAGCAAGAGAGGATTGACACACAGGAGCAGTCAATGCCACGTAGGACAGAGGGATGGAACAAAGGGATTCCACTTGACAGGTATTCTGCCAGTAGAGTTAAATTGTGTACTGTATGATATGAGCCAAGGAACTATAAGGAAGTGTTGGCATTACCTAAAATAGAACAAGTGAAGTGGAAAGAAGCCATGGACAAGGAAATGAAATCCATGAGTGAACATAAAGTGTTCACATCTATGACTTTGCCACAGGGTAGCAAAGCTGTAGGATGTAAGTGGGTATACAAGAAGAAAGTACTACCCAATAATGAGGTACAATATAAAGTAAGGTTAGTGGCACAAGGTTTTTCACAGATGAAAAATGTGCACTATGATGAGGTATTTGTGCCAACTGTAAAGAGTGAAAGCATCAAGTTGGCACTAGCATTGGCAGCGGTACATGGCCATAAAATTTGTCATTTTGACATAACCACTGCATTCCTCAAGGCTGAGTTAGAGGAAGAAATTTACATGGTTCAAGCACCAAGGTATGAAAGTAAAAAGCCTAACATGGTGTATAAATTGAACAAGGCCATTTATGGGCTGAAGCAGTCAGCCAGGAATTGGAATATCTGTTTAGATAAGGCATTGAAGGGTCTTGGGTTCAAGAGTTGCAAGGCTGATGGTTGCATATACACTAGAAAGTTACAAGGTGGGGATTGTCAACTATTAGCATTTGTGGATGATCTTTGTTTCATTGCAAAGGATGTATCACAGGTAAAAGAATTTGCTAATAAGTTGGAGAAGAAATTTGAACTAAAGAATTTGGGAGAAATACAAAATTATCTCGGTGCAGAGATACAAAAAACTGAGAAAGGTGGTTATGTTCTCAGTCAAAAAAGAAAAATTGAACAGCTGTTGGAGAGATATAACATGAAAGATTGTAATGCTGCTCCAACACCTATGAGCACAGATTTTCATAACAGTTTGGGTGAGGACGAAAGTGAAGCCTGTGATCAAGAGATATATCAGTCAGCAATAGGGAGCCTGCTATATCTGTCACAGTGGTCCAGACTAGACATAGCTTGTGCAGTAAGCATTTTGAGTCACTTTACTGCTGCACCAACGCAATTGCATTGGATAAGTGTAAAAAGGATTCTCAGGTATTTGAAGGGAACTGTCATTGGGTCTTCAAATACAGGTCTCTGAAGAATTAAAATTGAAATGCTATGTTGATAGTGATTATGCAAATGATGTAAAAACCAGAAAGTCCAATTCTGGGATTGTGGTATTTTTTGGAGGGGCTCTAATTGGTTGGAAGTCCAGGAAGCAAACAACTGTCGCCATTTCTACTGCGGAGGCAGAATTTATTGCTTTGTCTGAACTCTGTTCAGAGGTAACGTGGTATGTACAGCTGTTACAGGATTTAAATGTAAAAGTAAATGAAGCTGTAACGGTTTATGAGGATAACGTTGCCTGCATTAAAATGGCAACAGGTGACAGAGTAAAAAATAGAAGCAAGCATGTGGACATTAAATATTGTAATGTCAGGGAAGCCATCAAATGTAAATTGATTAGCTTGCTTCACTGTTCTTCAGAGGACAATTTGGCAGACATAATGACCAAGCCATTGGGTGGAGTGCACCATGGGAAGAATATTACGTTTATTGGATTTATGTCTCTTCCAGTTATGAAGGGGGGAGTGTCAGAGTATGAATATTCATGACTGCAGAGACATGGTAACAAGGTCAGCCAATGAATAGGCATAGCAACTAAGTCAGCCAATGGGAACTGTGCTGAGAACTGAGTCTGTGCTGAGAAACGAAACTAGGCAGAAGCTCTGAAACAGAAACTAAACAAGCCTGGACTTGTCTGCTGATCCGAACTGAAATGAAACTGTTCTCTGCTGTTGGTATTATATATATATTCTTGTATATAAAGAAGTTCTGAAGTTGGGTAACCAGTTGTGGATTAACGCTTGGATAGGCGGTAACACCTCAGGTCCTGTCTTACACCAAATTTCAATCAACACCAGTTTGCTTATACAAGCAACAGGTTGACAGAAGACGCCATCACCGCTGCTCTACATAGTGCACTGAGACACCTTGAGATATCTGGGAATTATGTCAGAATCCTTTTTATAGACTGTAGCTCGGCCTTTAATACCATCTTACCAGGCATTCTAATTGAAAAGCTGACTGACCTGAATTTCCCTCCCCTCACTTGTGACTGGGTCAAAGACTTCCTGACGGACCGTCCACAAACAGTAAGGGTTGGGTCCTTGACATCTTCCACCCTGAAGCTCAGCACAGGCTCCGCTCAGGGCTGCGTGCTCAGCCCCTACCTGTACTCGCTGTATACACATGACTGCATATCCTCGAATCCATCCAACATCATAATAAAGTTTGCAGACAACACAACGGTGCTGGGGCTTCTAACTGGAGGGGACGAATCAGCATACAGGGAAGAAGTCCAGAAGGTATCCACATGGTGTTCAAAAAACAACCTACATCTAAATACTAGCAAGACAAAGGAGATGGTGCTGGATTTCCGGAAGGACAGAGAGAAACCTGCCCCACTGTATATCAAGGGGGGCTGTGTGGAGAGGGTTTCCTCTTTTAAATTCTTGGGAGTGCTCATTAGTCAAGATCTCACCTGGAAAAACATGTCCCTGGTGGTTAGTAAGGCTCAACAGACACTTCATTTCCTTAGAGTCCTGCGGAAAAATCAGGTGGAACAACGGCTGATTACTTCTTTGTATTGGTCCACGATAGAAAGTGTCCTCACATACTGTATAACAGTATGGTACGCTGGTTTAACAGCTGCGGACAGGAAGGCACTACAGAGAGTGATCAATTCGGCACAAGAAACCATTGGTTGCCCTCTAACACCACTGGATGACATCGCTAGGTCTCACTATTTCAGCAGAGTAAGAACAATACTTAGGGATGATACAGACCCTGGCCAGTGTCTCTTTTCACTTTTACCATCGGGCATGAGACATCGAAGTCTAGCCAGCCGGACAAACAGGTTTAAAAACAGCTTCTACCCATGGGCTGTCAGACTCCTAAACACAATCACAATCACTCCACATACTATGGAAACGTATGACTAGGGTATTTTCCCCCAATTACTTGTATAAGGATTATTTTCTATATTATTCATGTTGTCTTGTATTTTTTGTTATGGATTACACCAGTGGAGGCTAAACCAATTTCGTTGTATACATGATGTACAATGACAATAAAGGCTATATTATTATTATCAGTGGTGGTATTCAGCCGTTTCGCGCCGTTTCGCCCAAACCAGTAGCTAACTTTTTCTGCAGTTCGGCGAACCAGCTGATCCCCAGTGGTGAAATCTAAAAATTTTCCCTAACGGTTCTGTGGGTGTGGCTTATTTTGTGGGTGTGGATTGGAGGTCAGGTGGGCATGGCTTCAGGTGGGCGTGGCTTGGTGGTCAGGTGACTCATTGGGCGTGGCTTGGTGGTCAGGTGACCGGGTGGGCATGCTTGGTGGTCAGGTGACCGGGTGGGCGTGGCCAACTTGTAAAATGTGGTGAAACTCACTTAACAACGCTCTTGCTTAGCAGCCAAAATTTTGGGCTCAATTGTGGTCATAAGTTTCCTTTCCTTTCCCCTCCTTTCCTTTCTTTCCTTCTTTCCTTTCCCCTCCTTTCCTTTCCTTTCCTTTCCTTTCCCTTCCTTTCCCCTCCTTTCCCTTCCTTTACTTTCCCCTTCTTTCCTTTCCCCTTCTTTCCCTTCCTTTCCTTTCCTTTCCTTTCCTTTCCCCTCCTTTCCTTTCCTTCTTTCCTTTTGCCTCCTTTCCTTTCCCTTCCCCTCCTTTCCCTTCCTTCTTTCCTTTCCATTCCTTTCCCCTCCTTTCCTTTCCCCTTCTTTCCCTTCCTTTCCTTTCCCCTCGTTTAATTTCCTTTCCTCCTTTCCTTTCCCCTCCTTTCCTTTCCCCTCCTTTCCCCTCCTTTCCTTTCCTTTCCCCTTCTTTCCCTTCCTTTCCTTTCCCCTCCTTTCCTTTCCTTTCCCCTCCTTTCCTTTCCTTTCCCCTCCTTTCCTTTCCTTTCCTCCTTTCCTTTCCATTCCTTTCCCCTCCTTTCCCCACCTTTCCTTTCCCCTCCTTTCTTTTCCCCTCCTTTCCTTTCCTTTCCTTTCCTTTCCTTTCCTTTCCTTTCCTTTCCTTTCCTTTCCTTTCCTTTCCTTTCCTTTCCTTCCCTTTCCCTTTCCTTCCTTCCTTTCTCTCTTTCTCTCGGTGGCAGGAAAAGGAAGAAAGTGCTCTGGTAGGGCAGCCAGGCTGGCCCGGCCCGGCAGCGGCTTGTCCCCTGTCATGGGCTGGATGCAGGGAGCGGGACCCAAGGCGGATGGCAGCTTCCATCAGGCCCAGTCCAGTGGAAAGAGCAGCCCCTCCCGGCGCCTTCAGGGGCACTGGGGAGCCCTTGGCCATCTGCAGTGAGGACACGCCGGCACTGCTGCCGCGCTCGCCCATCGCGGGCATCCAAAAAGCAGAGGAGGAGACATCCAGCCACCGCGGGTGGTTTCTGAGACTTCGGTGAACCCCGCAAGGAGGAGGAGACAGTCGCGGTCACCTTTCCTTCCCTCTTGCCGCTCCGAGCCCTTCCCAGCCTCGAAGCTGGCGGAGAAGAAGAGGAGGAGGAGAAAGTCGCAGTCACCTTTCCTTCCCTCTTGCCGCTCTGAGCCCTTCCCAGCCTTGAAGCTCCACACCCCACACTGACCCGCGCTCAAACAAAGCCTTGCCAGGTGGCTCTGCCCCCACTGCGGCCGCACAGGAAAATTCCCCGGCGCAGTGCAGTTCCAGGATGGCGGAGAGCCCAGGCAAGAGCACACCCTGCCCTTCGGGACCCGAGTCGCAGCGGGTCTTCCTCCCCACTGCCAGCATCGGCCTTACCTTCTGCTGCTGTTGCTATGGGGCTGAGTCTGAGAGTGGCGGCAGTCAGCCAAAGGCCCCGCGGAAGCAGAGCGCGCCAGGCCCAAAAGGCGGGAAACGTCAAGCGGATGTCCCAGGGCTGCTGCACATGCGCACCACATCTCCTGCAGCCCTCTTCCAGTGCGGACTCGCGTCCTACCGCATGTGCAGTCCCGTGACATCCGCTTGCAGCGTGAGCGACCGGCGACCAGTTCGGGGGCGTGGCCAGCCAGCCATCGCTACCGGTTCAGCGAACCACCGGCGGCTGCTGCTACTGGGACACCCAAACCGGTCCAAACTGGTAGCATTTCACCCCTGCCTGCCCCCACACCACCCCTCTCCCCTCTCCTCCCAGCCACTCCTCACATGGCTGGCTTTTTGCCTAGGTTTGTCCGGCTGTCGGGGGGAAAACGGATGGGGGCCTGGGGAGGTGCCTCACCTGCCGCAGCTGCCAGAGGGTGGGGGGTGGCCAGGGACTGCAAGGCTGCACCGCCTGTACTGCCCCTCTGCCAGCCGTCCCTCTCTCCATGCCCTTCGGCCGAGCACAGCGGGCCCCGAGCAGATCTCCCTCCCCCTCCATCTGCTCACCATGGCTGCCTGTGAAGGTAAGGCCAATGGCAGGGGAGGGAGACCCGCTCTGGGCCCACCACGCTAGGCCGAAGGGCGTGGGCGGGTGGGTGGGCGGGGGAGGGCCAGCTGGTGGAGGGGCGATATGGTGATCTTTAGTCAAAAAGACCTGATATTCTGAAAGTGGAAATGTGATTTAAATTATAAAACTGAATGGTTGAAATTTTTGTTTTCCTGCATTTGTACAATGTTACATTTGTTTTATTTTCTAACTTCTTGTTATACTGTTTTTATACTATTTATGGTTGTACTTCTAGCAAATTTAAAACAGTAATAGAATACATAATAAATAAATGTACAGCAAAGTAGGAAATGGTTGTAGTAGTGTCAAGCTTTATAAATAGAAGGTATCATTCAAAGTCAACCGTAATCTATATATATAAAAGCGAAAACCACTCACACCGTAATCACAAAATCTCCAGAACCGTAAAGCCTACAAACTTAAGGTGACCAGATTTTAACATTGGTAAAGAGGGACACCATTGACCAGGGGTGGGTGGGTTCTTGATTAAAAATTTGGTCTATATGGAGCAACAAAAATTTTCATAGAAAATCATGTGTCCCCCCCCCAGTCCTTCTTTTCTCTAGACTAGTCAAACCCAAATCCTGCCACCGTTCTTCATATGTTTTAGTCTCTAGGCCTTTAATCATCTTATTTGCTCTTCTTTGCACTTTCCCCCAAAATATCAACAACGTTTTTATAATGTGGTGACCCAAACTGGATGCAATATTCCAGGTGTGGCCTTACTAAGGATTTATAAAGCGGTACTACTACTTCATGTGAGTTTGATTCTATGTCTCTGTTTATACAACCAAATATTGTATTAGCTTTTTTGGCTGCTGCTGCACACTGCTGGCTCATGTTTAAGTGATCGTCCACTAGGACTCAAAGGTCCCTCTCACAGTTAGTTTTTGAGCCAGGTTTTGCCTAATCTGCACTTGTACCTTTGGTGTTTCCTGCCCAGGTGTAAAACTTTGCTTTTCTCCACAATAAATTTCATTTTGTTGGATAGAGCCCATTGTTCAAGTCTGTCACAATCTTTTTAGATCCTGAGCTTGTCTTCTGGGGTGTTGGCTATTCCTGCTCTGGGCAGTGTACAATAAAACATCCAAATATATAAGACAGTATATTAAAAAAATTAAAATATGAAAAACATTTTCTTAACCCTCTCTTTCTCATGCTAAATGACTCTGAAGGCAGAGTCATTTATTTTTAAAAGAACAACAACAAGGTAGTAAATCAGTGATCCAAAATTATCATAACATCTTAATCCTCTTTCTCATTTTACTTAGCCTTTCAAAAAGTGCTTTGGAATTTTCAAGCTTCTCCAAGATTTAAATGCACCTCCTGCCTCTGCTCTAATTAGTAGCAATCAGGAAGGCTAGTTGGGGACACCTGGAGTCACAGCATCTCTCTCTCTCTCTCTCTCTCTCTCTCCCCCCCGCTTGCCCCCTCCCCAGGCTCCCCTCTTCGAAATCAAACTTGTCCCACCACCCAGTTGGAAGACGCCAGCCCGAGTTTGTTTTTGCTTCATTTTCTCCCCAGAAAGCAAGTTTTTTCCCCCTCTATTAACCTGTTACTTGAAATCGCGCCTTTCCCCTGCCCGGGCTGTCTGTCTGGCAGGTGCCTGCTTTCCATGTCGGTGTGGTAGGGGGGTAGAGGAGGAGTGACCTCGGGCACTCTCCTCCTCCTCCCCACACCTCCGTCTTTCTAGTTTTGCTAGAAACCTTTTCAACAGCTCTGAAAGACAAGTGCAAAGCGCCCTCCCCCCGCCCCAGTGTTCGCTCTGCCCCGCCCCGCGCCGGCCTGTGAATGCAGGGCGCTGAATTGGAAGCCTGTTGCTCGGGCGCACGTCTGGCTGGAGGAAGAAGCAAGGGGCTGATTAGACGGAGCCCGACCCGACATGGCTGGCTTAAAACTCCCCGAGTTTTAACTCCCCCCCAATCTCGCACGCCCCCCTTTCAGGCCGATTTTTGGAAAGAATGCCCTAGCTTGTCATGCATTCTTTCCAAAAATCGGGAGTTTTTAGAAACACCACGGGACACGGGACAAATGTTTAAAAAGCGGGACTGTCCTGCCAAAAGCGGGACGTCTGGTCACACTATACAAACTTGAACTTTGCCACGTATGTTCCTCTTGCCTTCTAGGTGCTCACTAAGAAAGGATTTTTCGAAATGACCATCAGAGCATTAGTATTTCTGATATTATTATTAACACGCTCTGATGCTAAGGAGTTCTACTCCCCCTCCCCACCTGAAAAGAAATCTGTTCCACACTCTGATGCTAAGGAGTTCTACTCCCCCTCCCCACCTGAAAAGAAATCTGTTCCACACTCTGATGCTAAGGAGTCCTACTCCCCCTCCCCACCTCAAAATAAATCTGTTCCAAATGCAAAGCACAAGGAGAGGAGAGGAGTTTCACTTTCACTTTTACTTTCACAGCAGCAAGCAGCTTTACTACAGAACAGTTGAGCTAAGCCACGCCGAACCTCCTTCCTGTCTCCTTCTTCCTCACACAGCAAATACTGTTTGAGTTTCCAAACACCCCTCAACTCTCACACACTGACAGGATGAATACCGATGGATGCTGGTAGGCAGAGGCAGATTCCCCCCCCCCTTATTTTCTTCCTCAGTTCAGATGAATCTGTTCCTTCTACTGTAACACCAGTTAAAGGGAAAAGAGGCAAAAAAACCACAAAAAGATTTACAGATGCGATTAGGAAAACACAAGTAAGGGAAGCTGTACACAAGTATCATCAAACTCAGCCCCAAGTCAGTACACAGGCTGTAAAAAAGTATACATCTAATAACCCCTATGTTAATCAGTCACAAATTACATCAATGCCTTGGACTAATAAGTATTTGTCTGGTTTTAAATATGAACCTCATATTGATTACTCCAGGGACAAAGTTGTTGATCTCGGACCCCGGTTACCCTGTGCCTAGTACCATGTTCTAAAGTGGCAGGATGAGAGTCCCGGGATGTGCTACAGTGGCAATAAAATCCACCTCCCTCCCCTTCAGCCCTACCCTGAACCCTTACACAGCCTTCTCACCCACCAGCATCCAATGGCAAAGCACTTTCTTTCTGCTGTTCGGAAGTACAATGGATGCTTCCAAATGATGTCTTTTGGAGCCAGAGAGGTTTTAGATTTAGATTTATTATTAGAGTTGGAAGGGACCTTGTAGGTCATCTAGTCCAACCCCCTGCTCAAGGAGGAGTTCCTACACCATTTGAGACAGATGGCAGTCCAGTCTCCTCTTGAAGGTCGCAAGTGTTGGGGCTCTCACAACCTCCGCTGGCAAGCTGTTCCACTGGTTGATCGCTCTCACCGTCAGAAAGTTTCTCCTCACTTCCAGGTTGAATCTCTCCTTGGTCAGCTTCCATCCATTATTCCTTGTTTGGCTTTCTGGTGCTATAGAGAACAGCCTGCTCCCCTCCTCTCTGTGGCATCCCCTCAAGTATTGGAACATTGCTATCATGTCACCCCTGGTCCTTCTCTTCGCCAGACTGGCCAAGCTCAGTTCCTGCAACCGCTCTTTGTATGTTTTATTTTCCAGACCCTTTATCATCCTGGTTGCTCTCTTCTGCACTTTCTCTAGGGTTTCAATGTCTTTTTTGTAGTGTGGTGACCAAAACTGGATGCAGTACTCTAGGTGTGGTCTGACCAAGGCTTTATAGAGTGGTACTAGTACCTCTCTGGTCCTTGATTGTATCCCTCTATTTATGCAGCTCAGGATTGCGTTGGCCTTTTTGGCTGCTGCTGCACACTGCTGGCTCATATTTAGTTGGCTGTCTACCAAGACTCCAAGATCCCTCTCGCAATCGCTGCTATTGAGTGTGGTTTCACCCAGTTTGTATGTGTATTTTTGATTCTTCTTACCTAGGTGTAGAATTTTACTTTTCTCCGTGTTAAATTTCATTTTATTGGTTTGGGCCCAGTGTTCGAGTCTGTCAAGGTCCCTCTGGATTTTGAGTCTGTCCTCTGGGGTGTTTGCTACTCCCGCCAGCTTGGTGTCATCTGCGAATTTGGTTAGTTCTCCTGCTATTCCCTCATCTAGGTCATTTATGAAGATATTAAAGAGTACTGGGCCTAGGACGGAACCTTGTGGTACCCCACTGCTTACTTCTCTCCATGTGGACTTAGAGCCATTGAGCACTACTCGCTGGGTACGGTTGGTCAGCCAATTGTTAATCCATCTGGTTGTGTAGCTGTCTATCCCGCTTTTTTCTAGCTTATGAAGGAGTAGGTTGTGGTCTACTTTGTCAAATGCTTTACTGAAGTCCAGGTATATTATGTCTACTGCATTTCGCTGGTCTACTAATTTGGTCACAGTGTTGAAGAATGAAATGAGGTTGGTTTGGCATGACTTGTTCTTAACAAATCCGTGTTGGCTGTTGGTTATTACTTGGTTTGTTTCTAGATGATGTGAGATCTGGTTTTTAATTATTTTTTCCAGTATTTTCCCAGGTATTGATGTTAGGCTGATTGGTCTGTAGTTTCCTGGGTCTGTTTTTTTTACCTTTTTTGTAGATGGGGACCACATCAGCTCTTTTCCAGTCCTCGGGGAGTTCCCCTGCGTTCCAGGATTTGTGGAAGATGTGGTGCAGTGGTTCTGAAATGACTCCTGCTAGTTCTTTTAGGACTCTGGGGTGTAATCCGTCTGGTCCTGGTGCTTTGTATTGGTTAAGTTCAGATAGGTGATCTCTTACTGTATTTTTGCTTAGGTTGAGTCTTGCTTCAAATCTGTTTTTTATATTTGTGTTGCTGGGTAGTTGAGCTGCAGTTTCCTTTTGTGTGAAGACTGATGCGAAGAATGTGTTCAGTAGCTCTGCTTTGTCTGTGTTGTCTGTTACTTCTTTGCCGTCTTCTCTCTTTAGTGGACCAACTGTTTCTTTGATTTTTTTCTTGTTGTTTATGTGTTGGAAGAAGCTTTTTTTGTTGTCTTTGACTTTTGTTGTGAGTCTTTGTTCATTCTGGGCCTTTGCTGTCCTGATTGTTTCTTTACAGATTCTGGCTGTCTGTTGGTACTCTGCCTTGGTTATGTGCCCATCTTTCCATTTTTTGTATTTATCTTTTTTTTCATTCAGTTTATCGGTGAGGTCTTTGTTTAGCCATGCTGGTTTCCTTTTGGGTTTCTTGTTTTTCTTCCTCATCGGTATTGTGGTGTTCTGGGCTTTTAAGATCGTGTTTTTTAGGATCTCCCAGGCTTCTTGAGTTGTTTTACCCTTTAGTACTTTCATCCAAGGGAACTTCCCCAAGTTTTCTCTGAGTTTATTGAAGTCGGCTTTTTTAAAGTCTGGGATATAGGGTGTCCATTGTTTCTGTTTGGTTTGGTGGTCTGTAGTATACTCCTATTGTTGTGTCGTTCTTTTTTTCTTTTATGTTGACCCATATGCATTCTAATGGGTTTTCTTCCTTGGTTACTTGTAGCTCTGTAGCTACATAGTGGTCCTTTATATACAGTGCAACACCACCTCCTTTTTTATGTGATCTGGTTTTTTTGAAGAGTTTGTATCCTTTTATCTGTGTGTTCCAATCGTGTGATTCATCCCACCAAGTTTCTGTTATTCCGACTATGTCATGTGTACCATCGTGCATTAATATTTCATGTTCACATTGTTTATTCCCTAGGCTTTGTGCATTTGTGTAGAGGCATTTGAGTTCTTTGTGCCTGGTTGTGGGTGTTCTTTCTTTGAAGGAGTGTTACGAGGGGGTGAGGTTTGTCCCAACGAACCGTGAACCTGTTCACATGCAAACGCACTGGGGCTGAAATAAAACTGACAGAGGAGTCTTGTCAAAATATACTTTACTAAAAACATTAAAAAGGACTTATGTCTTTAAAACACATCAATAACAAACACTTTATCTGCATTAGCTGAAGCCAGTCCGTCTCCCTAAATTCATCTCCTGCAATACTGAAACCAGTCCTCTTAACCCTTTCCAAGGGGAAAGAAAAACGAACACAACACTAAGTAGCTTCAGGATACATCGAGGCAGTGGAAAGCGGCAGCATAGGCTTCTCAGCAATGATGTATGAGAAAGTCCTGAGTCAATCACCTGTAGAGTTGATCCAATCAGCATCGTGGCTTGAAGCTCCTGGCAGGGGAATTCTCCAACTCTCCCTCTTGGTCGTGGCTCTAGCAGCAGCAGCAGCAACCACAGCTCGAAGACAACAGCAAATGCTAGCTTGCAGGCACAAGCTAGCTTGCATGCTCAGCTCAGCAAAGGCAAGCTTTCTTCTCTCTTCTCTCTGGCTTTCTGGCTCTGAGCTCCAGCTCTTAGCTCAGGCATTTAGTGACTTTGTTTCAGCTCATTCTCGCTCGGCTCTGGATCTACTCTCCTCGTAGGGGCAAATGGCAGGCAGCAAGCTCCTGCTTATATAGTGAATCAGTGGGCAATTAACTAGGGCGGGGAAGGCTTGTAGTTAATTGCAAGACGGAGATTGGCCTGTTTGAATCTTCACAGTTTGTAACTAATCTGATAGTCACAGCAATCCTGGCAATACTCTTGACAAGGAGGGAAATTTTATGCCAACATTCAAAGTGCAGGGGCAGGTCTGCCACAGGATAGGGAGTATCATGGCGGGGCCTCAGCAGCAGCCTTCATTTCTCCAGATACACTTCGTTGGTGATGATGACAATGAGAAGGACATCCGTTGTGGAATCTACCCAGGCGTTAATCCACAACTGGTTACCCAACTGCAGAAGTTGCTGCGTGAACACAAGATGTATATTCTGGAACTTAAGGCTGCTGTTGATTTTGTTCCTAAGGGCCACAAGGACTTCCAAGTGGTGATTAACGCCGATATGAAGCCTTCTGGAGAGCACCGAGGTAGTTTCAATGCCCCCATGACTACAGAAGTGGCTGTTCTCATTGTCAGCCAGGATTTTGAGAAGAGAGATATCGTTCTCCACAGCAGAGACAACAGGTTGTTACAAATCAGTGAGACACACCGTGCCTATGACGCTCTCCAGTACCCTCTGATGTTCTGCCATGGAGAAGATGGCTATTACATCAATATACCTCAGTGCGACCCAAACACCAAGGTTCCTCTCAAGAAGACCATGTCTGCTGCTGCCTTTTACAGCTACAGGACAGGGGTGGGTTCTACTTACCTTCGCTACTGGTTTGGGGTTGCACCAAAAGTGCGTGTTTTGCGCATGCGCGCATGCTATGCTCGCACACACGCCCCGTCACTCCCGGGTTAAACTCATCTGCGCATGCACAGGAGGCTTTGCGCATGCACAGAGGGTTATTTTTGCTTAAATTTGGCTCCGGTGGATGGATTTCAAGCCGGAGGACCGGTACGGGGGGGGGGTGTCCAGCTGGCCATCGCTGCTGGTTTGGCGAGTGGAGGGAAATCTGGCTTTGCTGTACTGTAACCACTTGGCTTTTAATAAAAGTATACCTTTTGCACAAATGGAGTCGAGGATCTTTCTTCCCTAGGAGCCCAAGTTGGGGCAGGTGTGACAGAGGTGCAAATTCTATTTGCAGCAGTTATACAGCAAAACTATTTTCTGAAAGAAAAAAATCTGTAATGTAAATACTGAACTGACTTTTCCCAAAGGTGTTTTTCCAAAAGGCAACTGGACTTTCCTGGTTCTTTCCTTTGAAAACGTTTAGCTTCTCATTCAAGAAGCTTCTTCAGTTCAGAAGGACTTCATCCCAAGCATAAAACGCAAGATAATCAATCAATCAATGAGATAGGGAGTGATGGGACCTAACAAAAGAGGAGGCGGAGTTGCATTATATGTAAGAGATCACTACATCTCTACAGAAATGCACAAAACCAAGAATGAAAGCCTCCTAGAATACACATGTGGATGTGATGTGCCGATGCCTTGAGGCTGTGAGGGTCTGGATGGGAGTCAACAAGCTCAGAGTTAACCCAGACAAAACCGAGTGGCTGTGGATATTGCCTCCTAAAGACTATGTCAACTGTCCATCCTTGGCTCTTGGGGGGGAGAAATTGTCCCCCTCAGAACGGGTTCGAAATTTGGGTGTCCTCCTAGACTCACAGCTGAAATTAGATCAACATTTGACAGCTGTAGCTAGGGGGACCTTTGCACAAGTTCGCCTGGTGCACCAATTGTGACCCTACGTGGATCAAGAGGCTCTCCTCACAGTCAATCATGCCCTTGTCACCTCACGATTAGATTATTGCAACACGCTCTACATGGGGCTACCCTTGAAGAGTGCTCGGAGACTACAATTGGTCCAGAATGCAGCTGCGCGAGCTATCGTGGGTGCACCTAGGTACACCCACATTACACCAATCCTCCACGAGCTGCACTGGCTCCCTATTGGTCTCCGGACACAATTCAAGGTATTGGTCATTACCTTTAAAGCCCTACATGGCTTAGGGCCAGGTTACCTTCGAGACCGCCTTCTGTCACACAGCTCCCAGTGACCGGTGAGATCCCACAGAGTTGGTCTCCTCCAGGTCCCGTCAGCTAAATAGTGCCGGCTGGCGGGCCCGTGGGGGAGGGCCTTCTCTGTGGCTGCCCCGGCTCTCTGCAACCAACTACCACCGGAGATCCGGACTGCCCCCACCCTATTGGCCTTCCGAAAAGCAGTAAAGACCTGGCTTTTCCGGCAGGCCTGGGGCTGTTGATCTCACGGTTGTAATCGGCGAGATCCGGCCATGAAATGATATGCATGGGTTGTAAATGGTTTTAATTGTTTTAATGTTTAATGATGTTTTTAATATTTATTATGTTGTTAAGCCGCCCAGAGTCCTTTGGAGTTGGGCGGCATATAAATTTAATAAAATAAATAAATAAATAAAATATGGGTCAATATATTTTTATATTTATAGGGGCAAGTCTTAGTCCATCGTTGTGGGAAGAGTTTGAGCCAGCCACTCCTGATTACGTGGACAAGCCCGTGGGTGCGATGAGCTCTTCTACCTGTTTATTGGACCTGTGCCCCTCCTGGCTGGTTTCGGCCAGCAGGGAGGTGGCACGCGGCTGGATCCAGGCGGTGATCAACGTTTCTTTTAGGGAGGGATCTGTACCGCAGCCTTTAAAGGTTGCGGTGGTGAGACCCCTCCTTAAGAAGTCCTCCCTGGATCCGGCGGATTTGAAGAAATTTCGTCCGGTCTCCAACTTACCTTTCATAGGGAAAGTTGTTGAGAAGGTGGTAGCTTTTCAGCTTCTTCGGTTATTGGAGGAAACTGATTATCTGGATTCCTTTCAATAGGGTTTCAGGCGCAGCTACAGTACAGAAACTGCCTTGGTCGCCCTGATGGATGATCTCTGGCGAGCCCGAGATGGGGGCTATTCTTCCATCCTGGTGCTACTTGACCTCTCAGCGGCTTTCGATACCATCGACCATGGTATCCTTCTGCATCGTCTCGGCGAGGTGGGAGTGGGAGGCACCGTTTTATGGTGGTTCTCCTCTTACCTCGCTGATAGGATGCAGTCGGTGTTAACAGGAGGACAGAGGTCGTATCCTAGGCCCCTGACTTGTGGGGTGCCACAGGGTTCGGTCCTCTCGCCCATCCTGTTCAACATTTACATGAAACCGCTGGGGGAGATCATCCGCCGACATGGGGTGAGTTTTCAACAGAACGCTGATGACACCCAGCTGTACATTTCCACCCCGTTTCAATTCAGGGAGGCAGTGGATGTAATGTGCCGATGCCTGGACGATGTCAGGATCTGGATGGGGAGGAACAGGCTCAAGCTTAACCCCGACAAGACTGAGTGGCTCTGGATATTGCCCCCTAAGGACTATTCCAACTGTCCCTCTTTGGTTCTTGGGGGAGAAAAACTAACTCCCTCAGAATGGGTCCGCAATTTGGGAGTTCTCCTAGATCTACAGCTAAAATTAGATCAACATCTTACAGCTGTGACTAGGGGAGCCTTTGCACAGGTTCTCCTGGTGCACCAATTGCGACCATACTTAGAGAAGGAGGCTCTACTCACGGTCACTCATGCCCTTGTCACCTCTAGATTGGACTACTGTAATGCGCTCTACATGGGGCTACCCTTGAAGAGTATCCGGAGACTTCAACTGGTGCAAAATGCGGCTGCGCATGCTGTGGTGGGTGTCTCAAGATACACCCATGTAACACCCATACTCCGCCAGCTGCATTGGTTGCCCATTGGTCTCCGGGTGCAATTCAAGGTGTTGATCATCATCTTTAAAGCCCTACATGGCTTAGGACCAGGCTACCTCCGGGACCGCAACCTACCTCATACTTCCCTTTGACCGGTTAGGTCCCACAGAGTGGGTCTCCTCCGGGTCCCGTCAGCCAAACAATGCCGACTGGCAGGGCCTAGGGGGAGGGCCTTCTCTGTAGGGGCCCCTGTTCTCTGGAACTAACTTCCCCCAGAGATCCGAATCATCCCCACCTTGCTGGCCTTCCGAAAAGCCATTAAGACATGGCTCTTCCTGCAGGTGGGGGTGATTTTGAGACAACTTTACATCTGAGGTCTCCCCCATGCATGCATGGTGTTGTATGTCTTTCTTTTAACTTTTTAAAATTGTTTTTAATGATTTTATTGTTTGGTGTTCTTTCAAATGCTGTACGCCGCCCTGAGTCCTTAGGGAGTAGGGCGGCATAGAAGAATTCCCAAATAAATAAATAAAATAAATATTTTTAAAAATGACATTGCCATAGGTGTGTACTACAGACCACCCAACCAGAAGAAATAGATGAACTTTTTGCTAACCAGTTAACAAATGTATGTAGGAAACACACTACAGTAGCAATGGGGGACTTTAACTACCCTGACATCAACTGGGAGAGCAACTATGGATCAAGTGGGAGATCAAACAGGTTTCTGACCAACCTAGCTGAATACTTTGTCATCCAAAAGGTAGAGCAGGGAACTAGAGGAACAGCTATACTGGACCTTATTCTTACCAACAACGAAGAAGTGATAGAGGGGGTTGAAGTTGCCAGAATCTTGGGCGAGAGTGACCATGTGACATTGGAATTCAATATAATGCAAACACAAACAATAGAACATAATCAAACCAGTGTCTTAGATTTTAAAAGAGCTGATTTTAACAAACTTAGAGGTTGGGAAGGATTCCTTGGATGAAAATCTTAAAGGGGAAAACAACTCAAGAAGCTTGGGAAATTCTGAAAAATATGATTATAAAAGCCCAGTCCAGCTCAATAACACTGAAAAAGAAAAACAAGACATCCAAGAAGAAACCAGCGTAGTTACACAAAGAACTCTCTCGTCAGATATGCCATCACACTGTGTCAGCTTCAGCTTCGCTTCACATTGATGGCATCCTGCCATAAAAGGGGAAGGGGGGAATGAGGGGGTGACAGGGACCAGAAGTGCCAACCAGAAACAACAGTTGAGCAATCCAAGGACACAAGCATGAGAACGGAATGCAAACACCCACCAAAGAGGTGCCAAACTTTAGGACTGTTACCAAAACACCTAATTTGAATACTATTGGACATTGACAAGATGACCAAGCGGGGAGGACCTGGGAGAAGGGAAAATCACTGAGTTTATGTGGGAATATTCAGATGTGGCTTTGCTTATGCTGTAACCAATTGGCTTTAGTAAAAGTACACCTTTTCTCTACAAATGGAGTCAATGGTCTTTCTTTCCTAAATGCCAAGGCTGAGTTGGGCTGACATTAAGCCAGATCTACAATAATGTTCCACCAGGAGACTCAGGTCTACCGTGTGGAATGTGTATGGAATGTCCATCCATGAGAGTGAACAAGAGGAGATGGAGAACTAGGAAGTGGCCGCTTCAAGACCCAGGAGTGGGGAGGACTACCCTGGACTAGAAGAGAAGACAGAAATTGTCAACCGTCCCCTTGGCATGTACAGTAAAAGAAACTCCTGGGACGTTTTTTTAATTTTACCAAGACTATAACTTTACTGACAGATCCATATAAGCATAGTAAAAAACCCTTTTCCTTCCCCCCGGGCCGCCCAGTTTCCACTGTCAACCAATCCAGGTTAAGCATTTTATTTTGGGAAAACAGTCTGCACCTTTTGAAAGTCTTCAGCATCTGACTTGGGGTTGCAAGATTTTCTCAAGCTGCAAAGGGCTCATGTAAATTCCTTTTCTCCCTCCCATCTCCCCACACATTCCAATCATACTCATCCCACCCCCTTACCTTCTTTGTCAAGTTGCAAGCGGAAAGAAGCGCCTTGCGAGCCAACCTTGACAGAAATCCCGGGGGACCAGCCAAAGCCCCGGTGGTCCATAGGTATCAGGATGGAAGAATGGGAAGACAAGCCCTCTGGGGTGACTTTCTCCCTGGGGAGCTAAGGAAGCCGACTACTGGCATCACCAGCCGAGGAAGAGTACAGGCAGATGGGAGGCAAGCCAGACCCCCATGATGTCATATTCGAGCAAGCAATAGACTTCCTGAGAGATGCTTTTGACCATGGCCGTTCCGGGCCCGAGAAGCCCAGGAATGGCCAGCATCCCCCCAGCTCAGCTGACTGACACAGCGATTGCATCAGCCGCAGCTCCAGCCCCTGTGCCACCGGCTCCAGCGCAAGAGCTGGGAGCGGCTCCACCAGCCCAGCTACTGCCACCAGCCTGGGCTGACCCATCATTGCCTACATTCAAGAATTCTGGAGCCTGGCCTGTAAACTAGTCAACTGGCCACAAGACATGCTATTCGAGTGTTTCCAACATGGCCTGAGCAATGAGATCTTCTACACATGTCTCTCCAAGGGGTGCATCATGAACCCTCCATGGGTGGTATGTCCTGGCCGATGAAGTAGAGATCGACTTAACCAGATACTACGGCCACGCTAGTCGAAAACAACGATGACCCTTTCCTGTGGAAAAGAAGGAGGTTCCAAAGCTGGGGGAGAACAGAGCCCACATTACCACCCCACCAGCTGCTTTCACTGCAGCAAGGAAGGCCATAGGGCAGCCGATTGCTGAGTACCCTGACCAATGCCCAGCCCCACGCAGCGAGTAAGCAAAGGTCCCATAAAGCCACGAGAGATGACCCTTAAGGGAGTAGAAGTCATTCAGTTCACCTCAACACCCAGCGATGGCAAGGGAACCCCGACCAAACTCCCCAACCCTGGGACGGAGAGCAACAGTGGGACGGATGACCACCCCTTGGTAAGTCGCCCTGCAATACCCGTAACAATACCAATTGAATTAACTGTATCTTCCTCGGGTGCAAGGAGAACTTGATTGCATTATTGGACTCAGGCTGAACCAGATGCCTGGTCAGCCCTGGCACAGTGGGGAAACTGGGGATGCGGCTCAGGGAATTAAAAGTCCCTGTGGCATTCTGACAGCTAGATGGCTCAGTAGTAGCGCCCCCCCCCCCCAACATTTGTTACAGAACCAGTAGAAATGAAGATGGAGCCCCATGAAGAAACTATCAGTTTTATAGTAGCACCGGGCATGGACAGACCCATAGTGCTGGGTTTAGCGTGGCTAGTAAAGTGGAACCCCTCTGTAAATTGGAAGATATGAACATTAAAAATCAGGCAGAGACTGATCAAGGGAGGTCTGAAAGAGAAGTTGACCTCGCAGCATCATGCGCTGCCCATTAAGGAAGTGAAAGGGGAAGGTGCTGCAGCAGCGTGTGAACAAAGGCGGATCCTCAAATCCCCAAACAGTATTGGGACTTGCAAGAAGTTTTCTGTGAAAGAGACTTGGACACACTTCCCTCCACATCACCCCACAGATTACTCCATAGAGATAGTACCGGGGCCCAAATTGCCTAAATCAAAACTGTACTCCATGACCCCAAGGGAATTAGATGAACTTTGAGCCTTTATAGACAAGAACCTGGTGTGGGGTTTCATACAACCAGCAAAGTGTCAGCGTTCTGAGGAATGCACCCATTGAAATCAGAACTCCGAAGCAGGTCGATTCCTCAAAGGACATGTTTATTGGATACATCATATCAGCACAGCCAGTGAAAACCAACTCTGAAAGTTCCCAGTTTTCACCTGATTAAAAGAGTAAAACTCACCCCCCCCCCCAGTGTCATCAGTCACATTGTCCAATGAATATAGTTGGCAGGCTCCTCTCCTCCTTCACCAGCCACCTGTTATGATGACCTTGGTTCCCACAGGAAAACTTTTTATTTTGACTGTAAGCTGGGCTATCTATTTCCCCCCTCCCCTTCCTCTCTCAGGCTTTGTGGCAACTGTGAGGCAGCACAAGTGTCAGGCCGAAGCCAATATAGTTGGGGTCTTTGGCCTGCCACACTTTATGCCATTTTATTATGCATGCTTTACTGTGGGAACTTGGGAGGGGGGATTGCATGAGGGCTGTCTGCATGTAGTCATAACAAATTCTTTCTAGAAAGTCAAGGTCATCCTTTGTCTTTGCACTCCTGCACCTGCACGGAAGTAGATGGGTGGATCTGCCAGGCTGGCAGTTGGACATTGGTCAATGTGATGGACTTGGGGGAGTGGGGACAAGGGCTTGAACTTTCAACTGGGTGGTGAACCTCGAAGCGCTTCAGATTTGGGATTCACCCAGATGTGCCAACATGGCTCTGTTAATAAATTTGAACTTTGAGGAAGAATTTGCCTGGGACTCTGATTTGATTATAGATGCTATTTGGAACCCTGAAACTATCCCGAATCTCCCTTAAAATTTATCCAGCTACCCCGATTCTGCGGGGCACTGTTCGGGGTCCTGAGCCCCAGCACCGACCCGGCAACGGGCGGTGTAAAGGCTCAGGGAAGATGGAGAAAGAGAAGCATGCCACGGGGAAGCAACTAGGTGACGGATCGCGTGTTCACATCGAGACCATCTATGTTCCTTCCAAAGCCGTGGTGGAAGCCGAGGAGGCCGCAGAGAGGGAGCGCCAGTTCGAGGCTCGCCGCAAACAACCGACCCCTGAGCGCCACCTCCAGCAACAGCAGACCCCTCAAGGTTCCACCGGAGGCCTGAGCTCTCCCCCTCCAGGCCGGCTGTGGGAGCCACGCTTGGGCGCGGGGCTAGGCTCGGCCCATGAGTGGAGACAGCCGAAACTTATGCCGACCGGACGCTCCAAAGGCAAGGGATTCCAGCCGCTGTCACGCAGCCAATCTCTTATGGAACTCCCTGACCAGTTCGAATGGCTAAGCGTAAGTTGGACCAACCCCCATGCGGGACCCGAAGCCACTAAATGGAGTTTGGCCCGGCCCAAGTTCTCCTTCCCCGAGGGGAACTTAGTGACCCAATTGAGTGGAGACTCGGCCTCATTTCACATGGCGACGAGCGAAACCCCAGTGAGTCTCTCTACCGGGGTGAAGCCTATGTGGGCAACTCTTCGCCCCAAAGGGCTGGTGACCCACCAGCCTGGCCTGGGAAGCCCCCGGGCGTGGCAACAGGGAGCATGGAGATTACCGACCCCAGCTCAGCCACCGAACCTCGGCCTTGCACCGCCAATGCAAGCCCCACCAGGTTGGGCTTTCTTCCCTGGCATGGAGTGGGCACAGTGCCAGTGGGTTCCAGGGGCCCAACAGCAACCGAATTTCATGCTGGTGTTTGGAACGGTGCAGCCGCCCCCTGCGATGGTCAGTCCCACCATGCAAGGCCAGCCACCTCCGCGGGGACACCTCCCCACCGATGGAGCAGCACCGGGGCTAGCCCAACCGTTGTGACAGGCGGGGGTACAGATGGGAGGGCCCCAGCCGCAAGTGATCATCCAGCTGGCCGCCCAAGATCAAGCAGCCGCCCAGCCAGCCCCGGCGCAGCCCCCTCGGTTCCGAGTGACGTTTGATGGGGATCCCAAAAAACTGGCCTATTTCCTGCAACGGGTTTGGGTGTACATCAATCAGTTTGGGAACCAGTTCCCATCAGACCGAGAACTGATCGATTCGATAACCGAGGGGATGAATGAGGGGGAAGCAGCAGAGTGGATGGCAGAGCTCCACGATGAAGCGGCCCCCGAACTCGACGACGCTGATGAGTTCATCCGACTAATGCGGGTCCGCTTTAATGACATGGCCCAACAGGTGGTGGCAGAAGAGCACATTAAGGGGCTGAGACAGGCGGGCCGCCCAGCGAAGGAGTTGGTGTGGGAATTCCGAAGGGCAGCCGGGAAGGTGCGAGATTGGCCCGAACGGCTCCTGGTGCACACGTTCCGTGATGCCCTGGATCCAGAATTGAGGATGTCTTGCAACATCGGGGGGGGGGGGGGTCCCAGAACGAATCCAAGACTGCTATAACACAGCCATCGTCCTGGACCATGCGACCCGGGACCCCAAGAAGCCCCCAATTGAAAAATCTGCCAGAAGGCCTTTAGGTCGCCGATCCCAAACGAAGCCAGCGGCTAGCCCAGCCCCCGAACCAACGAGGGCTGTGAAATGCTACAGGTGCAGCCAGTCTGGCCACAGGGCGTCAGAGTACTTGGCGCCGGCCCCAGTGCCACAACCGAGGGCCAGACCAACAGCTGGGACCCGGAAGAAACCCCCAAAGCCACCGGAGCAAAGTCGCTTAGCCCGACAAGCAGAGGAATCCCCTTCCCCGCCCAACGAAGCTGAGGCGTTGCTGGCAGAGGAAACACCTCCGCGATGGGATGAAGGAGGCAGCGGTGAAGACGACCCAATGGTGAGTGAAGCCGTCTGCCCTTTCCTCATTAAAGCAAAAATCACGGTGCTAGAGACGGGGAAGGAAGGAGAGTTAGAAGCGATGATAGACACGGGCTGCTCTCAATGCCTGATCAGCAAATCCATAGTGGAGAAGCTAGGGATTCGCACTAGGGCCTTGGCCAGCCCCATCCGCTTTCAACAAGTGGACGTGTCACTGATTGGGCGCCATGCTCCTCACTGAGTTGGTGGAATTAGAAATAGGACGCCACCATGAACTCATCCGATTCATAGTGACCCCAAAGATGTCAGAGGCAGTCATTTTGGGGCTTGCGTGGCTAGACAAGTGGACTCCCACCATTAAATGGGGAGATGGCTACAGAAAACTAACTATGAGTATTGGGCCGCTACCCCCAAAAGAGAAGCCAAACAGCCCGAGAGGACCAAGGCCCCTGAGCCCAGACCGGCCTCAAAAGGCAGCCCCTGCGGTCGAAGCCAAACCTCCAGGCTCCCAGCAGGTGCCGGCAGAATACCGAGACCTGGAAGGGGTTTTCAGTGAGGAAGACTGCAACTACTTGCCTCCTCACTGACCCACGGACTGCACGATAGAATTTGAGCCAGGAGATGGGCGTGACCAAACGCCGTGGCGACATGGAGATCCCCGCGCTCTGCAGGGGATCCCCGATATCCCTGTCGCCTGGGGACCTGGTTCCATCGGAACCAGGTCGGAACTGCCCTGGAGGGGCAGTGAAGAAGAGGACGTTATCAGTGATCTGGGAGGGGGTGGCAAACCCCACAGAGAGCCAATTAGCCCTCGACCAGCAGCATTTAAAATAAATGCTTGAGGATGTTTACCAAGGCTGCTGCACTTGAGCCCCCCCCCGAGACCTGCAACACTGGTATGTGATGGCGGCTGAGGTGGAGATTGACCAGGCCAGAGATCGGTATAGGGGAGGCCACAGCTGGAGCAAACCTTCCCCCTCCACACCGAAGGAGGCCCCTAAAATGGCAAGAGGGGGGTCAGGATCAAAGCCCAGATAGTCGGCGTGCTTCAGATGTGGGAAGGAAGGGCACCGAGCTGCTGAATGTTTCTCCAAGCCAGTCCCCAAGATGACCCCTGCTGGAGGAAAGAAGATTGACAAGCCGGCAGCAAAGAACCGCGAAACGGCTTTGAAAGGTGTGGAAGTCGTTGAGTTCGCCCCTCCAGGCCTGGAGGAGCTGGGAGCTCCGACCACCCCAGGGGACAGTGACAGCGACTCAGATGATGACCCCATGGTAAGTTAGCACTCGGCCCCCCTGACCATCCCCGTAGAACTACAGGTGCCCTCATCTGGGGCCCAGGGGAAGATGCTGGCCCTTTTGGATTCTGGGTGCACTAGGTGTGTAATCAGCCCAGAGGTGGTGGAAAAAATGGGATTGAGACTGAGAACTATGAAAGTACCCATTGCCTTTTGCCAGTTGGATGGGTCAGTAGCTGGGGGGTGACCCGCCCATTTTGTGACTGAACCAGTTGAATTGAGGATGGGGGACCACCGAGAGACTTTAAATTTTATCGTAGCCCCTGGGATGGAGCGACCCCTCATACTTGGGCTACCCTGGCTCCGAAAATGGAACCCTCTTGTGAATTGGAGAACGGGGCTATTACGCATCTGCTATGGCCAGCAGGGCAAACCCTTCCACCTGGCTAAGGCCGCAGGGGAGCTGGCAGCAATAGGGAGCGAATGCCTGGAGGGAGAGAGGAGAGCTGACAGGTGAAGGTAGAGCCCCCCAAGTGCCCCAGGGAAAACCCTGGGGTGCGAAGGGTGAGGGCTCCCTAGGAACCTGCCATCTGCTCCGGACTTGGGATGTCTCCGGTTTTTTTTAGCGGAGCAAGAAGCCGCGACCAATTCCTGCTATCAATAAGAATCTCAACACTTTGAATTGCAGCAGGCGGAAAAAGCCAGGAGGCTCGGACGGCAAGTATCTATACTTAACTCCAATGTGGATTTCTATTTCGGAAGTAACAAATTAGCAAAGTTGCAACAAAATGGCATTGGAGGCTTGAAAGGGCGTGGAAAGTGAAAGTTAAGAGGAAAGTTTCATTTCAGTAGCAGCCCTTTCTATGAGAACTTTTGACTTTGATTCTGATTTTGATTTTACTTTGATGAACTTTTCTTTTTGGCTTCTGAATAAAGTATAAAGATCTGCTTAAACTTTAAATGGCTTCAAAATCAGGAAAGGCTGTTTCTTCTAAAGGAGCAGGGAGTGCTGATAGCTCCCCCAGTCATACTTCTAGAATGCCAGCCCCCCCTACACAGACTTTAACGCTTGGAATGTTACAAGAGGCTTTGAAAACTATGCAGGGTGAACTTTCTACTGGATTTAATGCAAAAATTAATGAAACTAATGAGAAAATTAATGAAACTAATGAGAAAATTAATGAAACTAATGAGAAAATATAGGCTGTTTCTGAGGAGATTGGACTGCGGAATCAGGAAATCAGAGAAGACATAATAATGGCATTTCAAGGCTTAGCAAATAATTTTGAAATATTGGATCAAGAGGTAGAAGAAATTAAACAATCCACCGCAATTTTGGGGGGAAAATAGGAGAAATTGAAAACAAAATAGAAAAGGATGAAGCTGATATAATAATGATGCAATACAGAAATATGGAGTTTGCGATTAGCGTGAGAGGAGTAAAAGAGAATAAGCAAGAAAACCTGAAAGAAATGATGTTGGATGCCTTTGTGCAAACATTAGGAGCGACGAGAGAAGTTTTGGCTTGGCAGATTGATAAAATATATCGTGTCAATTCGTGGGTGGCTAGAAGGAGAAATCTGCCAAGAGATATTGTAATATATTTTACTACCAGAACTCTGCGTAATGACATCTTACAGGCAACTTTCATAAATAAGCTTCAGGTAGAAGGTCAGGAAGTGATGACAATGAAAGAAATTCCCCCCAAAATTTTGAGAGCCAGAAAGGATTATGCTTTTTTGGTGGAAGAATTGAAAAAACAACAAGTACAGTATAGGTGGGAAGTTCCAGTTGGCATAGCGGAGACCTACGAAGGAGTGAGATATCGGCTTAATACGTTATGGAAGGCTAGGGATTTCTATGAAAATGTGTTAAAGGCTGGTACATCAAGACCACCAGATGGAAAAAGAAAGGAGGCTGGTATAGAAGAAGAAAGAGACAAATTGCTGAAGGCAGTTCAAGAAGGGGGAGCCCTGTTAGCAATTCAAATGGATCAAAGTTTGGAAGTACTTGACATACAAGAAACGATAAAAGAACAAAGACAGACCAGAGCGAAAACAGCTAAACGTAAAGAAGAATTAAGACAACAACAACTTTAGATGGTAACTCAAGAAATTTCCAAAACAGAAGCGGTGGGAGGAGCGAGTCCAAAAGAACGATCCAAGGAAGATCTTCAGAAAATGCTCCAGACGCTTCAGAAGCCCAGAGATGGGAACTAAATTTCTGACCTGGAATGTTAATGGCTTAAACTCTCCACAGAAGAGGAGGAAAATATTTCATTATCTTAAACAATTTAAGAATGATTTAATTTGCCTACAATAGCAATAGCACTTAGACTTATATACCGCTTCATAGTGCTTTACAGCCCTCTCTAAGCGGTTTACAGAGTTCAGCATATTGCCCCCAACAATCTGGGTCCTCATTTTACCGACCTCAGAAGGATGGAAGGCTGAGTCAACCTTGAGCCGGTGAGATTTAAACAGCTGAACTGCTGAACTGCAGTGCTGCATTTTAACCACTGCGCTACCTCGGCGCTACAAGAGACTCATATTAGGATACAAGATCAAAAACATTTGATAAATACAAGATTAGGTACACATTTTGTAGCAGCAGCATCAGAGAAGAAAAATGGTATAGTCATATATGTGAAAAGAGACTTGATTGCTAAGTTAATTGAAGCAGACGACCAAGGAAGATTTTTAGCTATTGAACTCTTAATAAAAGGAGAGAAAATACTTGTGATTGGTGTATATGCCCCGAATCAACAACAAGAAAATTTTTATGATCTTCTACATTCAAAGTTGACACAATGGGATTACAAAACTTGTATCCTTTTAGGGGATTGGAATGGTGTTTTGGATGTGAAAAAAGACAAGAAGGGTCCTAAGCAAAATATTTTTTCAAGAGCAAGATTGCCTAAATCTTTTTTTGAGATGATGAAAGACTGGGAGTTGAGAGATATTTGGCGTGAAAGAAACCTAGAAGAAAAGGACTTTACTTTTTTTTCACATAGACATCAATCTTTCTCAAGGATTGACTTTATTTTAATTACTAATGATCTTTTTTCCAGGGTGAAGAAGACGAAGATTTGCTCAAGAACATTGACAGATCATAGCCCAGTTTGGTTGGAATTGGACTATGGAAAAGGACCTAGAAGGTCTTGGAGGTTAAATGATAATTTGTTTAGATATGAGGATAATGTAAAAGAGTGTAAAAAATTTATGAAAGAATTTTTTGTTATGAATATGCAGAAGGGTACCTCAATGGAGATGGTTTGGAATGCAAGTAAGGCTTACATGAGAGGTATCGATATATTTGGATAACAAATATAGAAGGAAGAAGGGAGAAAAAATAGAACTGGAGGAAGAGATCAAAAAACAAGAGAGGGCTTTAATTTTAAACCCATCAGATAAGAAAATTAAGGAGACAATTAATTTATTAAAAGGTCAATTTAATATGTTAATAGCAGATCAAGTGGCAACTAATTTACAATATGCTAAACATAACACTTTTTGCAATGCAAATAAACCGGGTAGGTGGTTAGCATACACGTTAAGGAAAAAGCAAAAATCAAGGATTATTGAAAAAATAAAATATAAGGGTAAAGAAGTTTTTGAACAATAACTGATTAAAAAATCTTTTTTACAGTTTTATTCAGGGTTGTATACGGGTGGTAAAGTTAAAGATGAGGATATAGATAGATATTTGCAAACAGGGAATATTCATACAACTTCCAAAGAGCAAATGGATACTTTAAATAAACTGATAACCTCTGAGGAAATTTTGGCGGTGATTAAACAGTTAAAAGTGGGCAAAGCTCCAGGGACAGATGGTGCTTTAATCATTAGAACAAACTGGGTCTCCTATTTGATCCAATTGTCTACAAACAGTATTTGTTTAATATGGAAATCTGGACTTGGAAAAACAAGTGTCCTCCAAAAGTCTACCATGCAGATTTTACCACCACATTTCTGCCCACCATGGGCAAAACGTCCTGAAATAAATATTCTAAGAGGAAGCATTCATACCACTACTTGCATCCATTTCCAGGCACGCGACTGACCTCAGGTTTGGGAAAAGAAAAAAAATCAACCAAAAGCCCTTTCCGGATTGGGGAAGAATGGGGGGGGGGAGATAGCCCCAAGTAGGCGCTCTCCATTGAAACTAAAGAAATCAGAAAGAGAATGAGAGCGAGACTTCCTCCCCTTCCCTCCTTCCATCCTTATTCAAGGATTTCTCCCTTGGACCACAGCCTAGGCAGGCCCCCCGATCAGATTTGCTGAAGCAAGGGCTGGAAAGAGCAGTTGGCGGCAGCAATCTGATGAAGAAACAAAGGAATGCCCCGCCGGTTCTGGGATCCCAGGTAAACACGCCTGCTTTATTATGGAGAGGAGAGGAGCAGATGATTTGCGATTGGAAAACGGAGAGGGAGAAGCGGAGTTGGGGGAAGTCGGGAGGGGGGAACGGTCGCAGCAAGCTGGTGCTTATCTGTCATCTGGCTTCTCTGTGTGCCAGCTGAGCCATGCTACCGCCCTTTCTTATTCTAATCAGCACATGACTTGGTTTCCCAAGACATCACACAACCGCCACCGCAACAGCCCGACATTAAAGGGCAACTATGGTGGCGTATTTGCAAGCAGCCCTTCTCTGAAGCTTGCTCTGCTGCAACGGTTGGCAGGTGTAAATGGATCCCATTCCAGACGCGGTGGATCGAGCGGCACATGAGCGGCGGGGCCGGCGCTTGTGACTGACTACTTCCTCCTCTGCTATGCTCTTCTATGACTCGTGGACTTCAACTCCCAAAATTCCTGAGCCAGCATGATTGTCTCAGGAATTCTGGGAGTTGAAGTCCACAAGTCATAGAAGAGCCAACTTTTTCGTTTTGTTTCGTCACTGCCGGAGTTTGACTTCGAACTGCGTGCGCTCTCCAGAATTATGCAGGAAGAAGGGGATCGGACAATAAGAAGGTCGGAATCACTTTCGCTCGCTAAATTTTAGCGAGCGAAAGTGATTCCGACCTTCTTATTGTCCGATCCCCTTCTTCCTGCATAATAAGCGTCAGCCTTTTCTGTCCGTTGGATGATTGCAATGCGCCACTTGCAATCATCCAATGCGCCACATTTGGCGCATGCGCCACGGTTTGGCCACCCCTGGTCTAGATCACACAGATCCTAAAAATTATAGGCCGATTTCACTTTTAAATATAGATTACAAGATTTTTGCTAAAATACTAGCAAATAGACTAATGATAATTCTGCAGCAAATGATTCATCATGATAAAATGGGTTTTTTAGTTGGTAGACAGATGAAGAGCAATGTAAGACAAATGGTTAACTTATTAGAATATTTGGGAAGGAGCAACCAGGTACCCACAGTACTAGTTTTTTTGGATGCTGAGAAAGCCTTTGACAGATTGAATTGGCAATTTTTATTAAAATTAACAGAAAAGATGCAGCTTGGAGATTACTTTACACAATCTATTAGGGCGATATATCAAAAACAAACAGCGCAAATAATAATCAATGGTGGCTTAACAGACATTTTTAATATAGAGAAAGGAACAAGACAAGGATGTCCTTTGTTGCCTCTATTGTTTATTTTGACTATGGAAATTTTACTTAGTAAAATTAGGGAGTCGGATATAATAAAGGGAATTAAAATTAGACAGGAGGAATATAAGTTATGAGCATTTGCGGATGACCTGGTTGTTACCTTGGCCCAACCATTACAATCTATTATAGCTTTGATGGAAATTATTAATCTATATGGACAGGTATCTTCTTTTAAAATAAATACAGCTAAAACTAAAATAATAGCTAAAAATATGACAAGAAGCCAAGAAGAAGAAATAGAAAGGGTAACGGGATTTGATATAGTTAAGGTTAAATATTTAGGGGTTTATATTATGTCTACAAATATGAAATTATATCAGCATAATTATGAACCATTATGGCAAAAAATACAGAAAGATTTGGAGAATTGGAAAAAACTACAACTGTCTTTGCTGGGTAGAATAGCTGTAGTTAAAATGAACGTTTTACCAAGGTTTTTATTTCTCTTTCAAATGATTCCCATACTTTAAAAAGATGACAATTTGAAGGAATGGCAGAAGGGTATAAATAAATTTATTTGGGCAGGGAAGAAACCGAGAGTAAATCAGAAAATAATGCAAGACACACGAGAGAGGGAAGGTCTTAAAATGCCTAATTTAAGATTGTATTATGAAGCAGCTACCCTCTCAGCAATCACTGATTGGATTAATTTGACAGAAGATAGGATATTAAATATTGAAGGATATGGTCTGATTTATGGATGGCATGCTTATTTAGTGTATGATAAAAAAGTAGATAAGGCCTTTAAGAGTCATATATTAAGAAATGCGCTATTGCGTGTCTGGAAAAAGTATCAATGCAAATTAAATGATGTTACTTATATGGACAGTACCCAGACACGCGATAGAAAATATAAATTTGGAACAAAAGCAAGATAAAATTACATATAAAGAACTTCTTTATGAAGAAGGAATTAGATTACACTTAAAATCTAAGGAGCAATTAGGACAAGAAGGAACAATTAGAACTTGGTTTCAGTATGGGCAGTTGCAGGCTAGATGGAAAGAAGATAAAAAAAAACTGGTATTTTGCAGCAAGATGATAATTTGATAATTCAAATAAAAAATAAAGGTCCAATGCATATAAAGAGATTGTATAATGTTTTAGTGGAATTAGAATCAGAAACAGAGCTAGTTAAGGATTGTATGATAAAATGGGCTCAGAATATTGGAGAACCTATAATGATGGAAACATGGGAAAATATTTGGGTTAGAAATGTAAAATTTACGCAAGCTCAAAATTTAAGGAAGAATTTTTACAAAATGGTTTTTAGATGGCATTTAGATCCAAATAAACTAGCTCGTATGTACCCAAATTTACAACCTAAATGTTGGAGATGTGAATGTGAAGATACTACGTATTTTCATATATGGTGGACTTGTAAAAAAATTAAGGTTTTTTTGATAAAAATTTGGTGGATTATTCAAAATATCTTAAAGAAAAAGATTAAGTTTACACCACAGTTTTTTCTGTTGGGAATAATTACGGATTGTACTGTAATAGAGACTAAATTGGTTTTGAATTTAATAACAGCTGCCAGATTGCTGGTGGCACAGTATTGGAAGGAAGATATACCAACTATCGAGGAATGGACATTAAAAGTTGTACATCTGGCTGAAATGGCAAAAATCTCATCATATCTCAAAGACCATTCAAATGAGAGAGATATATTGGAATGGAGTAGATGGACTGACTATATTCAAAAAAAGTATCAGATTAAGAAGATACAAATAGTTTAATAATGATATATGTTTAACTTTTAGATTATGTTTAAAAGGTTTTGACTAACAAGGAGTTAAAGAACTAGAGAATTTTTGAAATTAATAATCTGTTAGTATATTTTAATTTCATGGTTATTGAATACTATACCCTGTGCTTTTTCTGGGAAGTCGGGGTGGGTGGGTGGGGGGGAGGGTAAGGGGGGTGGGGAGGGGTTTGGGGGGAAGAAAAGAGAAAAATGTTTGTACTTTGTACTAATAAAACTTTTTGAATTAAAAAAAATATTGGAAAAGCTCATGGCTGCTGAGCTGTATGCTAAATTGTCAAAATGCGAATTTCACCAAAATAAAATTGACTACTTGGGTTACCGCATACCGCATGAGGGCATTGAAATGAATCCAGAGAAAGTGTGGGCAGTTATGGAGTGGGCAGCCCCACACACCTGCAAGCAGCTGCAGAGTTTCTTAGGCTTTGCTAACTTTTATATCGCCAATTCATCCCCTCTTTTGCTAAGATTGCACTGCCAATTACAAACCTCCTTAAAACGACAGGGGAGGCAAGGCCAAAACCTAGTCGGCCCCTGGAGTGGACTATGGAATGCCAGGCCGCTTTTGAGAAGCTCAAACGACTATTTGCAGCCGAGCCTGTTCTTAAGCACCCCGACATGGACTTGAACTTTTGTGGTTCAAGCTGATGCCAGTGACGTGGCGGTCGGGGCGGTGCTACTGCAAGCTAATGCTGATGGAACTCTACAACCTTGCACTTATACCTCCTGTAAATTAACTGAAACCGAGAGGAGGTGGGCGATATGGGAGAAGGAAGCTTTTGCGGTCCGGTGGGCTGTGTTAACCTGGAGGCACTTCCTCGAAGGGGCCAAACATCCTTTCGAAGTTTGGATGGACCATAAGAACCTTGAGGCACTAAAGACCCCAAGGAAGTTGTCACCCAAGCAAGTCCGCTGGGTGCAACATTTTAATCGATTCAATTTCTCCCTGCACTATTTTCCTGGGGGAAAGAACTTTATGGCTGATTCCTTATCCAGATTGCCCCAGTATAACAGCACGTGGGCTGAAATAATCCGGTCAGTGATCCCTTCCAAACAACTGGCGGTCCCAGTTGTCACCAGGTCCCAAAGAAAGGGGGACCTGGACCTCTCAACCAACTTAAATTCACAGCTCACTGAGGTGCTAAAATTGGACGAATGGTTCTTGGCTCACTCGAACGAGTGTACCATTATGGATGGCCTTGCCTGGATAGGGGCTAAGCTCTACGTCCCTGCTCGTATTAGGGAGCTGGTACTGCGACAAGCCCATGATTCAAAGGCATTTTGGGTTCGTAAAAACACTACACTTAGTTAAAAGACAATTTTGGTGGCCATCATTGAAAAAAGACATAGAAGCTTATGTAGCTAGTTGCCCCATGTGTGCTGCCGCCAAGAGGCCACCTGGGAGACCACAGGGGTTACTTCAAAGTGTTGCTAGACCGGGGGGGGCCTTGGAAAGAAATATCCATGGATTTCATCGTTGAACTGCCTGAGAGTGGGGGTAATACGGTCATTTGGGTAATCACAGACTTGTTTTCTAAACAGGTCCATTTTGTGCCCTGCTTCAAGATTCCGTCAGCAAAGATGTTGGCCAAACTATTTATTCAGCATGTGTACAGGTTACACGGTGTCCCTGAATGGATAATTTCGGACAGGGGGGTCCAATTCACCTCCCAGTTTTGGAAGGAGTTCCTGAGTTTGTTAGGCTCTGCCCATCATCCCCAAATGAATGGGGCCTGTGAATGAGCTAATTCGGTACTGGAGCAATACCTCAGGTGTTATGTTAATTACCAACAAGATAATTGGGCTGACTTGCTACCTTTCGCTGAGGTTGCTTATAATAACTTGGTTCATAGCAGTACGGGGTTTACCCCATTCAGGGTGGTCTATGGTCAAGACTTTGTACCCATTCCAGAGCTGCCACAGAAGCCTCAGATTCCTTCTTTAAGAGAGTGGATTGAGCAGCTCCAAATGACTTGGCCAGTAACTTGCAAGGCACTAGATGAAGCTCACCAGGCCCATAAAAAACAAGCTGACAAGAAAAGGGTCAGACCAAAGGAGTACCAAGTTGGGGGCAGGGCTTTCCTGTCAACTAAGTACCTACAGACTACACAGAAGTCAAAGAAATTGGGGCCTAAGTATGTGGGACCCTTCTCTATTGTGAAAATTATAAACCCAGTTGCTGTTCAATTATAACTTCAAAAATCCCTTAGGAGAATTAATCCTGTTTTTCATGTCAGCCTCTTGAAGCCTGAACACACCTCCTCTCTTCGGCCCATCCAAACCCCTCCTCCTGTGCCTTTGCTTATCAAAGGTGAACAGCATTTCGAAGTTAAGGAAATTCTCGATTCTAGAAAATGTAGGGGTAAAATACCTAAAATTTGGTGGCCTGGAAGCACTTCCTCACATTCTGAATGGGTGAACAACAGGATATTAGAGCCCCTAAGTTACTTCACTTGTTCCATTCCAAATACCCTGATAAATCATGAATGTTTTTTTTTGTTATATTTATATTGTTCTTGTATTTTTCTTGTTATGTTTTGTGTTTTCCTTAGGACTAAAGTCCCTGCTGCAGGAGGGCCGAATGTCAGCCTCCACGCTGCTTGCTTGCTTTGGCTGCCATAGAAACAGGGGGAGGGGGAGGTCTAGGTATTGGGGAGGAGGGAGGAAGCAGTACTGGAGATGTCTCCTCATGTGTCTGATTAGAGGGTTAGGGAGGAAAGTTCTCATCATATGCTGTGTAGCTGAATGGACATGTTTATAGCCGGCTCAAGGTCAATGATTTTTGCAGACCAGATGCGAAGGCTCCACCTGAAGATGTTCCCACATGGTATCTGGGGGGGCACTGGGATTGGACGGCCAGCCCAGGTCATTGGGGGGGGAGGGATTTGGGATTACTTTCAATATGCATTTTACGCGCCTTTTGCCTCAGATCTTGCTTTCAACTTGTTGCTATCAGTTCTTATTCAGTAAAAGTACCTTTCTCTAACATCATGGAGTTGGGGTCTTTCTTTCCTGCATTTTGAGCGGAGGCACATCTGACAATGTCCTTTATGAGAGGGAGTGGGTATAGGTTGTGCACACACACACACACAATTTATTCCTCTAAAATCCATGCATAATCTCATGGTTCCAACTTTTTTTTCTTTGAATAGGACTGGGGCTGCGGCCCGTGGCTTGGCTGGCTCGATTAACCCCCTTGCTAGGTTTTTGTCTATGTATTTGCACGTTTGGGTTTGGGTAATTTTGCCACGCGGATGATTTCGATGGCGCAGTCCGTCTCATGATGGGGGGGGGGAGGACGTCACACTCCACCTCGCTGAACACTTCCGCAAGGTCCTGATATTTTCTGGAGATCAGTTTGGCCTCTGGGGTTTTGTCAGAGGTGGCTGCCAATTGTTCTGGTGGGGGCTTTAGGGTGCTCCTGTTTGCTGGTGTGGAGGGGGTTGGGGTCCTCTTGCTATCCTCAGCCTCCGGTTGCCCCCTTGCCACCAGATGGTCGGGCCCCACTTGTCTAGCCAGGAGAGCCCCAGTATGATTATGTCTGTCATTTTGGGGGCTATTACGAATCGAATTGCTTCCCAGTGGTTCGCTACCTCTTGCTTCACTGGTTTGGTCAGGTGGGTGGCGTAGGCTCCTCTCAATAGGGACCCATCGACCTGTTCGAACCTGATCGCGTGGGCCAGTCTTTTCGCTCTAATCCCCAGTATCAGGACCATGGTTAGGTTAATCAAGCACCCAGTGCAGCCTGAGTCTATTAGGGCTTGAAAAGTACCCTGGGTTCCTGTTTTTGGGGCCGTGAGGCGTATTGGGAAGATGAAGGGGTGGATGGGTTCATTCACCATTGGGTTGTTTTCGCCTTTGTCCTCACTGTCATAGGGATCCAGCGATTGGTCATCGTTTGCTGGAATTCCCCCCCCCCCTTCAACTGGGTGGGGAGGGACCTCTACAGCCTGGAGGGCTTTTTGGGACGTGTCAGCGGCACTCCTGGGGCCTCGTTCCGGTCATGCCCTGGGTGGTGGCTCTGGCTTGGGTTTCGGAGCTGGGGTCGTGCATGCCGATGCAATTTATTTAAATTTATTTTTATTTATTTAAATAGATTTGTATGCCGCCCAACTCCCAGGGGACTCTGGGCGGCAATGTGGCCTATCCCTCCACATCTGTAGCATTTCAGCTGGCTTTGTGTGAGAGTTGGTCTTGGGGCCAGCTGTGGCACTGCGGCCTCCCGTTGGCTGGATGGTCTCTGGTCTGGTTGTCCTCTCTCCTTGGTGTCCGGTTGCTTTCTCATGTTGTTGGCGCGCAATCCACTGTCAACTTTTATGGCTACTCCAAACCACTCAGAGAGTCGGTTCGGGATGTCCCGATAGGCGGTTACTTGGGCAATTTGCTTGTCCAGGCTTGTTCTGAAAAAGTGAACTAATAGCCACTCCGGCAAAGGGGGTAGCCTTCCCACAACTCTCCTGAACTCACGGATGTGTTCCTTAATGGGTCGCCCTCTCTGCTTTAGGTTTTGGAGCTCATCCTCTGGGTACAGATCCTCCTCCACCTCCTCCTCAAATCTGGCTTCTAGCTCTTGTAGGAAGTCATCAACATCTTGCAGCTGGGGGCTCTCCTCTTGTGGAGGGCTGCTAGCCATTCCTTTGCTTCTCCCTCTAGCCCCTCAGCAATGGTATTCACTATGGCTCTGTGGGATGGGTAGAGGTGTCCGTAGCGCTCTAGGTGGACTCCAGCCGAGTCAAGGAATAGAGCCAGCTGATCTGAGTCCCCATTAAATTTCCCCGAATCGGGGCGGCTCATTCAGTGCTGCTCCTCCCTCCTCATGTTGGCCTCCATGTGCCTGCACTTGGTGTGCTTGGCGGTCTCCCTCGGCTCTAGTTTGTAGAGAGGGGAGGGGCCGCCTGCCTTGGGCGGCTTGCCTGTTGCGTGGGGGAGGCACCGGCTGCAGCCTCGGGTGTCAGGCCGAAGGCATTTTAATTGGAATCTTTGGCCTGCCACACTTTATACTATTCTACTATGCATTTTCTACTGTGGGAAAATGGGAGGGGGGATTGTATGAGGTTGTTAGTATGTAGCCATAACAAATTCTTTCTAGAAAGACAAGGTCATCCTTTGTCTCTGCACCTGCCCGGATGGAGATGGGTGGACTCTGCCAGCATGGCAAACGAAGATTGGACAACATGATGGATTTGTGGGTGTGGGGGCAAGTACTTGAACTTTCCACTGGGTGGTGAAACCCGGAGGACTTCAGATTCGGGTTTCACCCAGATGTACCAACATGTCTCTAATAATAAATTGGGACTTTGAAGAATACTTTGACTTGGACTCTGATTTAATTTTGGATGCTATTTGGAACCCTGACATCGGGCTCATTCTCCTTCTTGTGGGTGGAGAAGGGGGGCTGCGTTCTCGTCTGTGTCTCCTCACTTCAAAGGGCTCAGTTGCAACCCCCCTCTTTTGGGCGGCACGACGACCTCTCATCACGAAGGGTGGCTTGGATAAATTCCTCCCTCAGTTGCTCTATGTTTCTCCCCAAGGGTTCCATCAGGGTTTTTGGGAGTCTGTCCTGTTCCTAGTCTCTCATCCATTCCACTCTTCCTAGCTCGCTCAGGGGTTTTCCCCAGCCCTGGGTGCTAGGGTGGGGGAACTCAACCTCAGCTGTTTTAGGGATTTTTTTCCCACCAATACTTATCCCTTTTTGTTTTGGTCGCTGGGGCGGGCGTCTCAGCTGTCTCGGCTTTGATGGTCAGGGAGGGCTGCACTGCGGTTCTGATTGGGCTGCTGGGTCCTGGAAGTCCATGGGTGGAGGCAAGTTCTGCCTCTTTCTGGGTCACCTGGAGCAGGCTCTGTTCAGATAGTCCGCCCTCTGCCATGGTAGTCTGAGTTTCTCTCCACGCACCCCAGGTGTTGGGGAGCGACTGGAAAGCCTGGGGCTCAGGAATCCCAGTCGTTTTGATTAGTTTTGGGAGAGTTGGCTTGCTGTCAGGGTTCCGACCGATGCCCAAATTAAATCATGAGCCTCAAGCCAAGCTTCAAAAGAAATCCAGTTATTTATTAGGAGCTTCATGTCAGCACGGACCAAGTGAAGCCAACTCTGACCTCACTTAATTTGCGCCCCAGCTCTGACCCTGTTTCCTCCCCCCCCAAGGTGTGTCATCAGTCACATTCTCCAACCAAGTAATTTCGTGGGTTGTAGAGGTCCCTCCCTCCGGCCACTGTGGGTCTGCGTGGATATGAACTTGATGTGGCCGGCTGGAATATGCTTTGGTTTGACTGAAGTGCAAGTTCCTCAATGCAGTTGCGATGTTTGATTCCCCATCCCCCTGCCTATGGCAACTTGAGAGCAGGTGAGGAACGCTTCGTGAGTTGACACTAAAGACCAAGGGAGAGGGAAAACCCAAGCTGAGCCAACCCCTCAAATGGACAATGGAATGCCAAGCGGTGTTCGAAAAGCTTAAATGCCTGTTTGCAGCTGAACCCATGCTGAAGCACCCAGACCCAAATGCCCCATTTGTCATTCAAGCTGATTCTAGTGATGTGGCAGTCGGGGCTGTCCTACACCAGAAAAATGAGCAAGGAGTCCTGCAGCCATGCGCTTACACCTCTAGAAAACTGTCTGAGGCTGAGCAGAGGTGGGTGGTCTGGGAAAAGGAAGCTTATGCTGTACAGTGGGCCCTCCTCACATGGAGGCATTTTTAGAGGGTAGTAAAGCCCCTTTTGAGGTATGGACAGATCATAAGAATCTAGAAGCTTTGAAAAGACCCAGGTTATCCCCAAAAGAAGTGTGATGGGCTCAGCACTTCAACTGATTTAATTTTACATTGCACATCTCCCCTGGGGGTAAAACTTTTTAGCTGATGGCCTCTCCCTGCTACCTCAATAGAATAGCTCCAGAACTGAAGTCATCAGCCAAATCATCCCCTCCAATCAACTGGCCACCTGTCAAGGCCGACTCGCTCTGCACTTTCGCTCTCAGCTAGACAGAAACAGAAACCAGGGAGGGGGAAGGAATTATTGGAATCATTCCAATCGGCGGTGGCGGTGGCTGGGAGGGAATTGAGGAATTCATTTATTTATTTTATTTATTTATTAGACGCTCTTATAGGCCGCCCAATCCCGCGGGACTCAGGGCGGCGTACAGCATAAATAAGAAGCGTACATTTAAAAACAATAGTCATAAGTTTACATTAAAAATATAATTAAAAAAAGAAAACATTGTAAGCGCAACATTCAGGGGGAATCTGATTGTCCTATTCACCCCATCTGCCGGAAGAGCCATGTTTTTAAGGCTTTACGGAAGGCCAGCAGGGTGGGGATGGTCCGGATCTCTGGTGGTAGTTGGTTCCAGAGGGACGGGGCTCCCACAGAGAAGGCCCTCCCCCGCGGCCCCGCCAATCGACATTGTTTAGCCGACGGGACCCGGAGGAGGCCCTCTCTGTGGGACCTAACCGGTCTTAGGGAGGTATGTGGTAGGATGCGGTCCCGCAGGTAACTTGGCCCTGAACCATGTAGGGCTTTAAAGGTAACGACCAACACCTTGAATTGCGACCGGAGACTAATTGGTAGCCAATGCAGCTGACGAAGGAGAGGATTTACGTGGGTGTATCTCGGCACACCCACTACCGCTCGCGCAGCTGCATTCTGTACCAGTTGGAGTCTCCGGATGCTCTTCGAGGGTAGCCCCATGTAGAGCGCGTTACAGTAGTCTAGCCGTGAGGTGACAAGGGCATGAGTGACTGTGAGCAAGGCCTCCCTCTCCAAGTAAGGTCGCAATTGGTGCACAAGACGGATTTGTGCAAAGGTCCCCCTAGCTACAGCTGAAAGATGTTGCTCCAATTTTAGCTGTGGATCTAGGAGGACACCCAAATTGCGAACCTGTTCTGAGGGAGTCAATTTTTCTCCCCCGAGAACCAAGGAGGGACAGTCGACATAGTCCTTGGGAGGCAATATCCAGAGCCACTCAGTCTTGTCTGGGTTGAGCCTGAGTCTGTTCACTCCCATCCAGACCCTCACATCGTCCAGGCAGCGGCACATTACATCAACTGCTTCACTGAACTGACATGGGGTGGAGATGTACAACTGGGTATCGTCAGCATACTGCTGATACCTCACCCCATGTCGGCGGATGATCTCACCCAGCGGTTTCATGTAAATGTTAAACAGGATGGGCGAGAGGACCGAGCCCTGTGGCACCCCGCAAACCAGGGGCCTAGGGGCCGACCTCTGTCCTCCTGTCAACACCGACTGCGTCCTGTCAGAGAGGTAGGAGGAGAACCACCGTAAAACAGTGCCTCCCACTCCCATCTCCCCAAGACGACGCAGAAGGATACCATGGTCAATGGTATCGAAAGCCGCTGAGAGGTCAAGTAGCACCAGGATGGAGGAGTGACCCCCATCCCGGGCTCGCCAGAGATCATCCATCAGCGCGACCAAAGCAGTCTCCGTACTGTAGCCGCGCCTGAAACCCGATTGAAAGGGATCCAGATAATCAGTATCCTCCAATAGCCGCAGGAGTTGGAGCGACACCACCTTCTCAACAACTTTACCCAAAAAGGGTAAGTTGGAGACTGGACGGAAGTTCTTTAAATCCGCTGGGTCCAGGGAAGGCTTCTTGAGGAGGGGCCTCACCACCGCAGCTTTTAAAGGCTGTGGGATGGATCCCTCTCTCAGAGAAGCGATCACAACCGCCTGGAGCCAGCCGCGTGTCACCTCCCTGCTGGCAGAGACCAGCCAGGAGGGGCACGGGTCCAATAAACAGGTGGAGGTGCTCATCGCTCCTATGGCCTTGTCCACATCCTCAGGAGTGACCGGTTCAAACTCGTCCCATATAACAGGACTAAGACTCACCCCTGTCATCTCGGCTTGCCCTGTCCAAATGGAGTCCAGGTCTGTCCGAATCTGAACGACTTTATCCGCCAGAAACTGAGAAAATTCCTCAGCTCTGCCCTGCAAGGGATCTTCAGCTCCCTCCTTGGCTAGGAGGGAGCGAGTCACCCTAAACAGGGCGGCTGGGCCGGAGTCGGCGGACGCAATAAGAGCGGAAAAATACGCACATTTTGCCGCCTTTATCGCCACTAAGTAAGACTTAATGTAAGTTCTTAAAAGTGTCCGGTCAGACTCAGCTTTACTGGCTCTCCATCGTCGCTCTAGGCGTCTCTTTTGGCGCTTCATCTCCCGGAGCTCCTCAGTAAACCAAGGGGTCCGCCGGAATCCGCTGCCACGGAGAGGCCGCAAAGGCGCAATCCGATCTAAGGCCCCCGTTGCCGCCTGATTCCAAGCAGCCACTAGGGCCTCAGATGAATTGTGTACCAGGGAGTCAGGTATTTCCCCAAGTTCCCTCTGAAATCCTTCAGATTCCATTAGGCGCCTGGGGCGGAACCACTTAATCGGCCCCGCCTCCTTGCGGTGGAGGAGTGGTGCCATGAAATCCAACCTCAGAAGGAAATGATCTGACCACGACAAGGGTACTGTAACTAAACCCCTCAGCCTCAGATCATCTCTCCACTGCCCCGAGAGAAACACAAGGTCAAGCGTGTGGCCTCCCTCATGAGTCGGACCCTGAACTACTTGGGTCAGGTTCATGGTTGTCATGGAAGCCATGAACTCCTGGACTGCCTCCGAGGTTTCACCGGGCGATGGCAAATTAAAGTCCCCCAGCACCATCAGCCTGGGGAACTCAATCGCCAGCCCTGCTACCGCCTCGAGCAGAACAGGCAGGGCCTTTGTAACGTAGCTAGGAGGCAGGTACGCTAACGAAAGGCCCACCTGGACCCCTAAGTCCAACTTCAGAAGGAGCGTCTCACACCCAACAATCTCCGGGGCAGGGCTCCTTCGAGGATTAAGGTTCTGGCGAGCTATAATCGCCACTCCTCCACCCCTTCCCTGGGGTCGCGGCTGATGCTGCACTAAGAACCCGTCCGGGCACATCTCGGAGAGGGGAACCCCCCCCTCCTGGCCTAGCCAGGTCTCAGTGATACATGCCAGGTCCGCCCCCTCTTCCAGGATTAAATCCCGTACAAGGGGGGCCTTGTTGGTAATTGACCTGGCATTCAACAGCAGCCGCTTGAGCCCAGGGCCCTGACATCCCTGATTACCAGGACCTCGGGTTGAGCAAGATGGAACCAAACCAGAGGGGCCGGAACAAGGAATCGCTTGGAGACAGCGAGTTCTCGTTCCCCGAGAGCGGCCTACCCCCCTGCTCCCGCCATACCTACCTCTCCCTGTAATGACCTTAATGCTCCCCCCTCACACCAGAGATCCCCTCCCCCCCCAACTGGTCCCCCTCTCTCCCAGCAGACCATGCATACCGGTCATACTGAGCCTGGGGATGGACTGAAACCCCCCTCCGCTTCTGTTTCCACACTCAGCAGAGGGGGGCAAAGACCCAATCCCCAGCTCACTCATTCTACCACTGTCAGTCACACAATCTCTATCGTCCAATCATAACGCATTCATAGCCCAAACCATTAATAAAATCACAGTACTTCCGGGGGTTAAAAACCATAAGAGCAATAGGAGGCAGATGCAGGCAACCTCCAAACCCGGTATAGCTTAGTTCTTAATATTGCCTTAATCTCAGTCTTGTTGTTATTTTTTGTGAATCCAAAATCCGTTGCCTCTGCTGCAGCAGTGACAATGTCCAACAGCTGCCCCCGTGATGGTAGAGGGAAAACTGAGTCTCATTTAGCATTAAGGGGGATCGTTTGAAAGCCAGGCCCATTCCCTCGCCTAACAGAATGTTGTCCCAGGCTTGGTCGCCGCCAATACTGCGGGTTATAACGGAGGAGTTGATGATCTGGGATCCAAACGCCGTATGATGTTGGTCTAATGTCCTGGTGGCCCGCCTGGAAACCAGGCCAATCCAGTCTCTGGGGGGTTCTTTCCAAAGGGCCTCTCGTCGCCAAGATGACAAGCAACGACATCGAGATGGCCGTCCCCGGTGCCAGTCTTGTCCGACTCATCTGCAGCAAGTCCGAACCTCAGCTCTTATCTCCGGGAGCCAGTGCACCATCTGTGGCCTGGGAGACTCTCGACACCTCAAGGTCGAATGATGAGAGCCTTCTGAGTCAAGCAGTTTGCCAAAACAAAGAGATTGCACTGGATTGGTGGACACTGGACAGTGGGTGGCCCAGGGGGGAAAGGGGGATTTTAACTAAGCAGTTTTTCACGCGAAAAGTCAGAACTGGCTTTGCTTCCTACTGTGCCTATATGGATCTATCACTAAAGTTATACTCTTGGTAAAATAATGTCCCAGGAGTTTCTTTTGCTGCATATGGGATGGTTGACATTAAGCCACTTCTCATAGTAGTAGCCTACCTGGATCCCACCAGGAGGCCAACAACCTCGAGATGTCAGTGGCAAATACATTTGGATGAAAGTGAGAAGCCAGGAGAAATCCTGGCCTAGGAGGCTTTGGTGATGCTCCAAGCCGGAGCATGGGTGCAGCCAGCCGGCATGCGTCCCAAACAGAAGACGAAGGGATCCGAGCAACAGCCTGTGAGCACAAGAGGGCAAAGGCCACCCTGTACCAGGGGCCAAAAACCCACTGGGTGCTAAATGTGGGCTAGGCGGCAGAAGCCAAGGACCCCCTGGGTCCCGAGGGAGTCAACATGGTCCGAAGGAGCAGGTGGAAAACGAGGCGACTGGCTGAGTGAAAGCTTCTGGTCGCTACCTGCAGCCCATCAATGGAGCAGCTGAGAGAGAAGTTTGGAGATTTGGCCAGTTATATCACCGGGGACCACGACATCGGTAACCGGGGCGGGAGAAGTGAAGCTGCCAACAGTGGTGGCTACCCCGTCTCCCCCTCTCCTGCAGTTGACTGTACCGACACCAACGGTGATGGCTGGAGCTGTGGTGCAGACGGCGGCAGCAGCTGACCCCGCCACCCTACCTTTGGCGTTGCAGCAGACGGTCCTGATGGTTCCAGGGGTGGCTGGGCCCCCTGCACTGGTGCCGGTGGCAGCGGCTGACTTGCTGCCAGGATATGTCCTGGTGCAGGAGCAGCAGCCCCCCCCCTTGGTGGTCCGCTTTGACAGATGCCCAGACCTGGCCCATTTCCTGGCTCAGATATGGCTCTATATGGAGCGCTACGGAGTGATGTACCCAGACGATGCACCCAGGTTCATGCTGTCATGTCCAACCTGGGAGTGCTTTGGGATGGTTGGTGTCTCTGCATGATGAGGGGTCTCCGGAGCTGACTGACCTGGACGCCTTCATGCAAGCACTGAGAGTGGTTTGAATACCCTATGGCAGCTCGATGCGCGGAGGCCCGCATCCGCACCCTAAAGCAGGGCAAGCAGATGATGACAGAGTACATCCAAGACTTCCACAGTCTGGCCAGCCATCTGAGAGACTGGCCTGAGCGCATAGTGGTTTACCAATTTTGGGAAGGACTAAACAAAGAGCTGTACCACAACTGCCTACCCCGGGGGTGCCATGCAACCTGCAGGCATGGTACCGAGTACTAATGGAGCACTGCGAACACACCACATAGGAAAGCCAGCCCCGCCAAGCGCCTGAGAAGCAACTGGCCCCCAGAGGAGGAAGAGGGGGGTGCCTTCAATCAAAGGAGGGAAGCCTCGCCAAAGCCCAGGAGTGTCAGGCCGAAGCCAGATTGATTGGAGATCTTGGCCTGCCACATTATGCTATATTCTTTTGGAATGTATCTTGCTGTGGGAAGTTGGGAGGGGCGGTTGCATGAGGAGGTAGAGATAGTCAAAATAAATTCCTTTTAGAGTTTCAAGGTCATCCTTTGTCCAGCAGTCACCCGGAAGAAGATGGGAGTGTACGGACCCGGTGGCAGAAGATTAGTGGTCCATGTGATGAACTTGTGGGTGTGGGACAGGGGAATGAACTTTAAACTGGAAGAGAAGCCCTGGGGAAACCAGATTCGGGTTTCCACCGATGTACCAGCATGGCTCTAGGAATAAATTGGAACTTTGAGGAGACTTTTGCCTTGGACTCTGATTTAAGCTTAGATGTTATTTGGAACCCTGACAAGGAGTTTGCTTCCACTGTGGAAAGGAGGGCCATTGAGCAGCCGAGTGCCTTGCACCACGCCTGGCTACTGCTCGCCCACCTCCGAGCCAGCTGAAGAAAAAGCTCCCCGCGAAGCCAAAAGAGAAGACACATGTGAGACAGCAGGTCATGGACTTCTCTCCTCAATCCAGCAAGGAGGAGGGAACTCCGACCCCCACCAAACTGGGCCCGATCTTCTATGAAAGCAACAGTGAGGGGGAAGATGACCCAATGGTATGTGGCACCATCATCCCTATGACAGCCAGGGTGGAGATTTTGGTGTCCTCCTCAGGAGTAAGGGAGGTCCTCAAAGCCCTACTGGACTCGGGATGCACCAGGTGCTTGGTTAGCCCCCAGGTGGTAGAGAAGCTAGGGATGAGGCTGAGGAGACTGAGGCAGCCCATGGTTTTTTCCCATTTGGATCATTCCATAACAGGAGTAACAGAGACCTGCCTGACCGAGCCCATAAAGCTCATGGCTGGGGCCCACATAGAGCCTATTCGATTCATTGTAGCCCCTGGGATGACAGAAGCCATGGTCCTAGGGATAGCATGGTGGAAAAAATGGAACCCCTCTGTTAAGTGGGATAGTGGCAGACCAAGTGGCAGATGTAGAGAAATCTAATTGCCCCCTGGGTTGCTACCAGTTTTGAGTGATGCCATTTGGATGGCAGGGAGTGCCTGTTGTGTTCATGCAGCTGATAAATGAGGTTTGCATGAGCACCTGTACAAAGGGGTCTTGGTATACCTGAACAATATATTAATTTATACCAAGACTGAAGAAGGGCACGTGAAACTGGTCAGGGCGGGTACTCAAGAAACTACAGAAAGCCCAGCTTTACGCCAATCTGTCTAAGTGTGATTTTCACAAAACCAGCCTCGACTACCTGGGGTACCGCATTTCGAGAGAGCGGGCAGAAATGGACACTGATAAAGTGAAGGTAATAGCCGCAGTGGCACAGTTGTTAGAATGCAGTACTGCAGGCTACTTCTGCAGATCACTGGCTGCCAGCAGTTTGGCAGTTTGGGTCTCACCGGCTCAAGGTTGACTCAGCCTTCCATCCTTCCAAGGTCGGTAAAATGAGGACCCAGATTGTTGGGGGCAATATGCTGACTCTGTAAACTGCTTAGAGAGGGCTGTAAAGCACTGTATATAAGTCTAAGTACTATTGCTATTGCTATTAGAATGGGAACCCCTGTTGTGGCTTGCCCGTGTCCCGTGCAGCTGGTCGAGGATCCGGAGGACCTAGAGCCGCCCGTGGCGCGGCACTATCATCCTGTGTACCTGGCACCTGAGTCTGACAGCGATGAGGACTCAGTGCCAGAGGAGGAAGACCAGCCAGGGCCTTCTGCACCTTCTCAGCTGGTGCAGAGTGAGTCCTCAGAGGAGGAGGAGCCTCTGCTGGATGTTAGGGCTCGCAGAGCAGCCAGCAGGCGGGATTGGCTTTACAGCCGGAGGTCTCCTCGCAGGTAAAGCTGAGGGCTAATGGGCCACGCCCTCAGGCTATTTTAGACTGGTGCACTCAGCACTTGGTGCTGGAAGCAACACCTGTGATCTGCAAGCACTTCAGAGTACTTTGCATCGGTGTTTCTGTTTTGAGTCCTGTGTTTGGAAATAGCAGCTTCTGGAATGCTTATTTCTCGGATTCCAGCCAACTCGAGTGAGTGAGAGAGATAAGAAAGACTTAATTGCGTATTTGTTTTGGACATTTGAACTTTGGCTAATAACTCACAAAGAGACGAAGGAACTTTATTCCCCGAGACTCTCTTTATGTTTGTTTCTGGACTTTAAACCCCTGCGCTTTTACTAAGCATCTTCATTAGTAAAAAAGACCCCTTTGCTTTTGTAGCAAACAGTTGTGTGTGTGTTTTTCTGTGGGTTTGCGGTGCTGGGACACAACAGTTTGCTTCCAGCCACAGACCACACACAACCCAAGATAGCAACATGGAGCAGCTTCAGGACGAAAACGATCAACTGAGGCAGCAGATTGCAATCATGACTGCTCAGATGACGCAGCAGCAGAATCAGCAGCTGCACCTGTTTTGGCTCCCGTCCAAAGGAGAAGCTGCCCGATAGCCATGCCGGATAAATTTCAGGGAGATGAGACTATGTTCCCTGCGTTCCTGGGCCAGTGCCAGCTGTTTATGTCTTTGAGGCCAAATGATTTCCCCCACAACCGGGACAAGGTGGGGTTCGTTATTAGCCTGCTGTCTGGCACTGCAGCACGTTGGGCCACCCCTTTACTGGTTCAGAACAGTCCTCTCCTCCAGGACTTCGGGCGTTTCTGTTCCTATTTGGAGGAGATGTTCGCTGATCCAATTAAGGCCCAGACGGCGTGCAGGCAATTAAGAAATCTGAGGCAAGGCCGGAAAACCTTCCGTGAGTACATCAGTGAGTTCCGGATAATTAGCCAAGACTCGGCCTGGAACGAGGCAGCTTTGTTGGATGCCTTCCAGGAGGGCTTGGCAGATAGCATTCAGGATGAACTGGCGCGAGTGGACATTCCTTCAACCACCAACGAACTGGTGCGGCTCTGTCTAAAAATTGATGCCCGGTTGCAGGGGAAGAATTTGCGTTGTGCTGCTCCGACACCTCCTGTTCAACCTGACGTCTCATCGGTTCCAGCTCCACAACGCGCTGCCCAGGCACCTCCTGTTCATTGTGGAGTGCTGGTGGCCCCGGCTCCACATGATGAGCCCATGGACCTTGGCGCTGCTCGACCCCGCTTGTCCGGTGTGGAAAAAGACAGACGCCGGGCAGGGGGGTTGTGTTTGTACTGCGGCGAGCCTGGCCATTTCGCTCGCTCGTGTCCCAGGAAGGGTCATGGGGCCACTGTTTCTGGTCCTGCTCCACAGTCCCAGGGGGCCCTGTTGGGAAACGGCCGGCGGCTGGCCTAGTGGAAACACTGGGTCGGGCACACACACAAAAGGACTCCGGCCCGGCTGATGTGGATCCTGGTCCTCCACGTCATTTGTTGTTAGACACCAAGGTCTTCGTCAACCACTGGGCCTGAGGGATCCCCGCGCACGCCTTGGTGGACTCCGGAGCGACCACCAATTTCATGGATGAGGTGTTTGCTCGGCATATCGCTGCCCCATTGTGCCTCGTGGACCCGCCGATGTGGGTGGAAACGATTGATGGCCGTGTGTTGCTGTCCTGTCCAATCAAGGGCATCACGCAACCGGTGCGCCTGGCTATCGGACGGCACGAGGAGGCCATCCAGTTTTATGTCACACCGGGACTCCATTTTCCCCTAGTCCTAGGACTGGCATGGCTGCGCACCCACGATCCTCGGATTGTTTGGTCCCAGAACTTCATTTCCTTTCCAAGTTTGCAGTGCATGGACCATATGCGCCAGGTCTGTGCGGGCGTGGTACCGGATCCTCCCGACATCTCGCTGCCGGCCGACTTTTCGGACTTTGCCGACGTCTTCAGTGAGAAGGAGGCAGACCAATTGCCCCTGCACCGGCCATATGATTGCCCCGTTGACCTGATCCCCAATGCTCTGCTTCCTGTTGGGTGCATTTATTCAATGTCAGAAACCGAACTGGCCGCCTTGCGGGACTTTGTTGATAAGAACCTGGCCAGGGGTTTTATCCGGCCCTCCTCATCACCCTTGTCTGCCCCTGTCCTCTTTGTCAAGAAAAAGACCGGAGACTTGCGCCTGTGCTGTGACTATAGGAAACTTAATGCCATCACAGTGCGCAACTGGTACCCGTTGCCCCTCATCCCGGAGCTCATGGAACGGCTCAGATCGGCGACCATTTTTACGAAGCTGGACCTGCGCGGCGCCTACAACCTGGTGCGGATTCGTGAGGGGGACGAGTGGAAGACTGCGTTCGGGACTTGGTATGGCCACTTTGAGTACATGGTCATGCCGTTCGGCTTAACCAACGCTCCAGTGGTGTTCCAGCATTTCATGAATGACATCTTCAAGGATTTGCTGGACCAGTTTGTGGTCGTGTACCTCGACGACATCATGATTTACTCCATGTCCCGGAGCAGTCACATCCAGCACCTCCGCCAAGTCCTGCAGTGGCTGTGAGACCACCATTTGTACGCCAAACTGGAGAAATGCCAGTTCTTCCAGACGACCATTGATTTCCTGGGCCATCGGATTTCGCCAGAAGGCATAGCCATGGACCGTGGCAAAGTCGAGGCCTTGAAAACGTGGCAACCTCCTCACCGGGTGAAGGATGTCCAGCGACTCCTGGGGTTTGCGAACTATTATCGGACCTTCATCCCGGGGTTCGCCACTCTGACCGCGCCTCTCACTCGGCTCCTGCAGAAGAAAGTCCCCTTCCAGTGGGGCGCTCCCGAACAGCAGGCGTCCAAGATCCTCACGGATGCCTTCATGCAGGAGCTGATCCTCAAGCACCCAGACCCTCACCGTCCATTCGTGGTGGAGGTGGACGCATCCGATATTGCCGTGGGAGCTGTATTGTTGCAGACTCGACAAGATGGCGGTCCCTTGTTCCCGTGCGCGTACTATTCCAGGAAACTCACCCAGTCGGAGTGCAACTACACCATCTGGGAGAGAGTTGCTGGCCATCAAGATGGCGTTCAAGACCTGGCGGCACCACCTCAACGGGGCCCAACATCAAGTCGAGGTGCGGACGGACCACAAAAATCTAGAGTTCTTGCAGACAGCAAGGAAGTTAAACCAGCGACAGATCCGCTGGTCTTTCTTCTTTTCCCATTTCCACTTCCGCATAACCTATATCCCGAGCGGACGTAATCAGCAGGCGGACGCCTTATCCCGCAAACCCGAGTATGCCCACACCCAGGACCCGTTGCCACCTCGGACGATTCTGCCCGCCGAGTCCTTCGCAGCTACCTGTTGTGTCCCAGCACCGCAACCCACAGAAAAACACACACACAACTGTTTGTTACTAAAGCAAAAAGGGTCCTTTTACTAATGAAGGTTCTTAGTAAAAGCGCAGGGGTTTCAAAGTCCATAAACAAACATAAGGAGAGTTTCGGGGAATAAAGTTCCTTTGGTTCTTTGTGAGTTAATAACCAAACGTTCAAATGTTCAAAAACAAATACCAATTAAGTCTCTTCTTATCTCTTTGACTCACAAGTTGGCTGGCTTCCCGGAATAAGCCTTCCAGAAGCTGCTCTTTCCAAACACAAGATTCAAAGCAGGACTCCGATGCAAACAGGACTCTGAAGTGCTCGCAGATCACAGGTGTTGTTCTCAGCACTGATCGCTGACTGCGTCGGACTTAAATAGGCACTGAAGGGCGTGGCCCAATTAGCCCTCAGTGCTACCTCCGAGGAGACCTCCGCTTGCTAAGCCAGTCCTGTCTGCTGGCTGCTCTACGAGCCCTAGCATCCAGCAGCGGCTCCTCGTCCCCTGATGACTCACTCTGCTGAGCAGGTGCAGAAGGTCCTGGCTGATCGTCCTCCTCTGGCACCGAGTCTTCATCACTGGCCGACTCAGGTGCCAGGCACATGGGCTGGTACTGCTGCACCATGAGTGGCTCCATGTCCTCCGGGTCCTCCATCATCTGCACGGGACGCGGGCAAGTCACAACACTGCCCAGACTCCCATGGACCTCCGAGGGCAGATTCGTGAGGTGCAGCGTCAGGACGGATACGCGGCGCAACAGCGGCAGGAGATAGGGCCCGGGTCTCCATGGACGTTTTTGGACGACCTGCTCCGTTTCCGGGATCTGATCTATGTGCCCGCCGGGCCGCTCCATGGATTGATTCTCCAACAGTGCCACGACAACCCTGCGGCAGGACATTTTGGCCTGTTTAAGACCTTGCATCTGGTGTCCCGGACTTTTTGGTGGCCGAGACTCTGGGACGACGTCCAGGCCTATGTGACTTCATGTGTCCGCTGTCGCCAGGCCAAGTACACCCCTGGAGCGCCTCCGGCCCTGTTGCAGCCTTTGCCATCATGACCATGTTCGTGGTGGTGGACATACTGACGAAGATGGCGCACTTCATCCTGTTGAGGGTTGCCGACAGCTCGCGCCACCGCCCACATGTTCATTCAGCATGTCTTCCGGTTACACGGCCTGCCAGATAGGGTCATGTCGGATCGAGGGGCCCAGTTCACTGCCCAATTCTGGAAGGGTCTGATGGCGGCCCTAGAGGTCCAGAGACTGATGGCGGCACGGAGAAGGTGATCGGCATCCTCAAGCAGTACCTGCGCTGTTTCGTCAATCAGCAGCAGGACAACTGGGCCGAGTACCTTGCCGTGGCCGAATTCGCCTTCAACAATTCCCAACATACCTCCACCCAAACCAATCCGTTCTTAGCCAACCTGGGCTACCACCCCCTCTTCTTCCCGCTCACACTCCTGGATTCCCCGGTCCTGTGGCAGAGGAGTTCCTGTCTGAGCTCCAGGCCGTTCACCAGCTGGTGAAGCGATACCTGAATAAGGCGAAAGAGGACTACAAGAGGGTCGCGGACCACTCCCGGCGAGCTACACCACCTTTGGCGGTAGGGGATCGCGTCTAGCTTTCTACCAAGCATCTCCCCTCCGACCGACCGGCTCGCAAGCTCGACCACCATTTCTTGGGTCCGTTCCCAGTGGAAGCGGTCATCAACCCCGTCGCCTATCGCTTGACCTTCCCTCATTCGCTCCGCATCCACCCCGTGTTTCATCGCTCCCTCCTTGTTCCCGACTGTCCTGCCTGTCCACTCCGCCCTCCTGCTCAGCCCAAACCTGTGCCCAGTGCTCCTGACGAACCGCCCGAGTACGAGGTCACCAGCATCCGGGACTCCCGATGGATGAAGGGCCGGTTCCAGTACCTCATTGAATGGAAAGGGTACGGCCTGAAAGATTTCATGTGGGAGGATGCGACCTCTGTTCACGCTCCGGACCTGGTTCGTGCCTTCCACACGCAATTCCCCTCGAGACTGCATCTGGACCGACAGACCCGGGGGAAGGGCCCTGCAGTGAGGGATAGTGTTGTGGCTTGCCCGCATCCCGTGCAGCTGGTCGAGGATCCGGAGGACCTAGAGCCGCCTGTGGCGCGGCACTATCATCCTGTGTACCTGGCACCTGAGTCTGACAGCGATGAGGACTCAGTGCCAGAGGAGGAAGACCAGCCAGGGCCTTCTGCACCTTCTCAGCTGGTGCAGAGTGAGTCCTCAGAGGAGGAGGAGCCTCTGCTGGATGTTAGGGCTCGCAGAGCAGCCAGCAGGCGGGATTGGCTTTACAGCCGGAGGTCTCCTCGCAGGTAAAGCTGAGGGCTAATGGGCCACGCCCTCAGGCTATTTTAGACTGGTGCACTCAGCACTTGGTGCTGGAAGCAACACCTGTGATCTGCAAGCACTTCAGAGTACTTTGCATCGGTGTTTCTGTTTTGAGTCCTGTGTTTGGAAATAGCAGCTTCTGGAATGCTTATTTCTCGGATTCCAGCCAACTCGAGTGAGTGAGAGAGATAAGAAAGACTTAATTGCATATTTGTTTTGGACATTTGAACTTTGGCTAATAACTCACAAAGAGACGAAGGAACTTTATTCCCCGAGACTCTCTTTATGTTTGTTTCTGGACTTTAAACCCCTGCGCTTTTACTAAGCATCTTCATTAGTAAAAAAGATCCCTTTGCTTTTGTAGCAAACAGTTGTGTGTGTGTTTTTCTGTGGGTTTGCGGTGCTGGGACACAACAACCCCCTCGAATCAGGAGGCAGTTGCAAAGTTTCCTCGGCTTTGCAAACTTCTACTGCCAATTCATCCCTACGTTTGCCCAGATAGCCGTCACAGCCTGCGAAGCTTCCCTTTCACAGGGACCGCCCCCGCCCCCGTGTGTGAAAGTAACAGCGATCAGCAGCACTGCCAATTTCTCCCCCTCCTCTCGTCCCTTCCTGAGCGCGGAGGAAGGAGATGGGAATGAGAAACAAGGAAGGAAGGAAGGAAATGGGAATGAGAAACAGGGAAGGAGGGGAGGGGAGGGAGATTATGAGAGGGAGGGTCTGAGGGAAGTAATGGTGTAAACCGCTTAGAGAGTGCTTGCACTTAAGGCGGTATATAAGTCTCACTAATAAATAAATAAATAAGTCCTGCCTTAGCACTTGGCCACCAGCAGCTCTGCTGCCCTTTCACCATCCCCTTGCCCCCTCCTCTCCTGGTTGTCTCCCATCCTATTGCTGAGTATGCTTTGGTTACAAAGCCAGGTGTCCTTGCAAGGAGAGGGAGTGAGCCTCCCTGTGACCCACACTTTGCCCTCCCGTACACACCATGAGCAACCTGGGCAAGGAGAGCTAGCACAGCAGCCTGGAGGAGGAGGTAAGCGCAGCTGGGCACCTCCTCGGGGAAGTGGGCTGTGGGGTCTTTGTGCCCTCAGGCAGGGCTGGGCGCTTGCCCTCTGCTGCCCAGGGCTCAAGGCAACCCATGCCACCGTCCGAGGGTCCTACGTGTGGCCTGAGAGAGACGGCAAGGCTCCTCTGGTGGACAAGGGTTTGGCGCTTGCCCTGGTCTCGCCTTCCTCTGCTGGCAACAATGGATCACCCAGCCCTGCCCGGGCCACCACAGGCGCCCCCTGATGTGAGCGACGTCAAACTGTCCACGCTCATGCCAGCCACCCGAGACCAACCACAGCCCTGATGTGTTCAATCTCCGGCAATGTTTTGTTGAGAGAAACAAAACTGGCCATCTTGTACAACATTTGTGCTCTATTAAACAAAATAATAAAAAAATTCTCATGGGAGCTTCTGGTTTGACGTCACGGTGAGAACGACTGGAAAATAGCAGGCTCCACCGAGCCTGGCGAAATCCAGCCAGTAACCGCTGTCGGGAGACCCTACGGCCGTGATGGCGAACCTGTGGCACGCAGAGCCTTTTCTGTGGGCACACGCACAGTCACTTCATCTCCGCTCGGCAAAAAAAGCAGTTTCTTTTCCTGCAGAGATGCCTGTGTTGGGATGCCCCGCCTCCCCGCCAGCCAGCTGGGCTTCTTCAGGCACTTAGCTTGGAACCTATTAGCTCCACCTCACCCTCTGCCTCTGACAAAACATCATTTGCCATGTTTCTACAGAGTGGGGAGGGGGAATACAGTGAGGGTGAGAAGTTAGAGATAACACATTCTTCGTTACTTCTCCAAGGTCATCCTTTGTCCAACACCTGCAAGAAGCTGGGAGGAGAGGTTGCCACGCTGGCAGAAGACCAGTGGACAACGTGACCCAGTTGGGGGTGGGGGAAAAAGGAGTGCCCACTTCCTATCGAGTGGAAGCTTGGGAAAAAGTTAGATTTGGGTTTCAACATGCACTTGCCAACATGGTCTCTGCATTAAATTGGAACTTTGGTAAACTCTTTGCCTTGGACTCTGATTTCTGCACGATTACTATTTGGAGCCTTGACATTAACCCAAATCTCATTTAAACTTTGCCCAGCTACCCCTGTTCTTGGGGCGCTGGCCGGGGTCCTGAGCCCCAGTTCCGACCCGAAGCTGGGCGGAGCGAAGACTCAGGGAAGATGGAGAAGGAGAAAGTAGCCGGGGATCCTGCAAGGGAGGAGACGGAGGAATACATTACAAGCCTCTACTCTCGACTTCCGGTTGGCTCCGATGCATCGAGGACGCTCCTCGTCGAGCGCCTAATCCCGGGCTCCGTAAAGCTGCCAGAACAGCTGTCTGCCGGCTTGAAAATCTTCTCCCCGGGCATAGGGGAGAGATGAGAGCCGACAGGCGAGGGTAGAGCCCCCCTAGTGCCCCAGGAGAAAATCTGGGGCGTGAAGGGTGAGGGCTCCCCAGGCAGCCTGTCATCTGCTCCGGGACCTGGGACGCCTCCGCTTTTGCGGAGCAAGATGCAGCGACCAACTCTGCCTTCAATATGGGATTTTTAACAATTTGACTACAGCAGACAGAAAAAGCCAGGAGGCAGAGTGGCAAGTATCTTAACTTAACTCCAAAGTTGACTTTCTATTTCGGAAATGATTAATTGAGTAAAGAGTAACAAAATGGTGATTGAAGCTTCAAAGGGTGTGAAAGTGAAAGTTAAAAGGAAAGTTTTGTTTCGCTAGCAGCCCTCTGTCTGAAAATGCCTGACTTTGATGGACTCTCTCTTCTCTTTCTGATTTTGGATCAAAACAAAAAGTTTAACTTTAAATCTTAAATGGCTTTAAAACCTGGAAAGACTGTTTTTAACAAAGGATTTGAGCACCCTCCTGTTTATACTTCAAGAATGCAACCCACTCTTTATTCAACACCCCCACAGACTTTAACACCTGAAAAGTTATTTGAAGCTTTAAAAGTTATGAAGAATGAACTTGTTATGGAATTTAACTTAAAAATTAATGAAATTAATGAAAAAATACAGGCTGTTTCAGAGGAGATTGCTACTCAACACCAGCAATTAAGGGATGATATGATATTTGCATTTAAAGGACTGGTAGGAAATATGGAAATTTTGGAGGAGGAGGTGGAAGAAATTAAACAGTCTGTGATAACTTTGGGTGAAGATATAGGAAAGACTCAAAATAATATTGAAAATTTTGAAGCTGAGGTGTTAATGATTCAATATAGAAATATGGAGTTTGCTTTAAGAGTAAGAGGTGTAAAAGAGAAAAAACAAGAAGATCTAAGAGAAAGGATGTTGGACGCATTTGTGCACACGTTAGGAGTGACAAAAGAGGAATTGGGTATGCAAATTGATAAAATATATCGTGTTAATTCCTGGATTGCTAAACAGAAACATCTGCCAAGAGATATTGTAATATATTTTACTACAAGGACATTACGTAATGAAATTCTACAGGTGACTTTCAAGAACAAGCTTCAGGTAGATGGACAGGAGGTAATGACATTGAAAGAAATTCCTCCTAAAATGTTGAGAGCCAGAAAGGATTATGCCTTTCTGGTGGAAGAATTGAAAAAACAGAAAACACAGTATAGATGGGAGGCTCCAACTGGGATAGCGGTGATACATCTGGAAAAGAGATATCGGCTCAATACGATATTGAAAGCAAGTGATTTTTATGTAAAAGTGTTAAAGGCCGACATATCCAAAATACCAGAAGGAAGAAGAATGAAGGAAGCAATGGAAGATGAGAGAGGAGAGTCGTCGACAGTTGTCCAAATGGGAGGAGTTTTGATGAGTCAAGGTGATTTACAGAACCAGAGTGATGTTCATAATGTGGAAGAAGAGACAGAGGATCAGAGTCAGACTAGAGCAGCGGCTACATGTATCAAAGTATCAAGACAACAACAACTTAAGCTGACAACTCAAAAAATTACCAAACCACAAGTGGGTGCAAGAGTTAGATCTAAAGTTCGAATGAGAAGAAGGAATGATTAGAACTTGGTCTTAGTATGGGTAGTCATAGGCCAGATGGAGAGAAGAATAAAAATTGGTATTTTGCAGTAAGAAGATACATTTATTATCGAGGAAATGACGCTGATGGTTGTGCATCTGGCCGAGATGGTGAAAGAAAGACTTTTTTTTCTTCTTCCACTTTTTTTTCTTTTCGCCTTTTTATTATCTTCTTTTTATTACTATATTTTAAAGATTATATAAATGAAAGACACATAGAGGATTGGTTTAAAAAATTTTCTCTTTGACTACTTTTAAAAGGTTTTGAGTTACCGTATTTTTCGGAGTATAAGACGCACCGAAGTATAAGACGCACCTTAGTTTTGGGGGAGGAAAACAAGGAAAAAAGGCCTCTGCCTCCAAGCAATTTGCCAAACAGCAAACAGCAAAGATGATATACACTGTTTGCTGTGTATTTCTGTGCATGTGTGCCTGACCCATAGAAATAGCAAAGAATTGGAGAAATGTACATTATGCCAGAAAGTTTTCTTAAATGTAGTCACACTAACTCCTCCCAATTATTTAAATAGATCTACTCCAAGGTAACTAAACTCTAATACTAAACAGGACACTGTTACATTTCAGACTATATTTGTACAGAGCTGTTAAAATTAATTAAAATTTCTGGAAGTATACATTATTCTCTATTATTTAAAAGAAGATACAATAGCACTGGGCCTCTTCAGAGCAAGCATTTATTTTAAAAAGCTTCTTTATTTTGTTAAGTTGTCTAGATTTACAGGGAACTCCAACCTTGGCAACTTTAAGACTTGTGGACTTCAACTCCCAGAATTCCACAGCCAGCAAAGCTAACAAAGCTGACTGTCGAATTCTGGGAGTTGAAGTCCACAAGTCTTAAAATTGCCCCTGGCTCTAGAACAATAATAAAGCAGTCTTTAAAAAATAAGTCTAATAATTTGAACATTCTACAGACATTTATAGTTATTCACTTACCCCCTTCCATCCAGTTCAGCAAAAAATAAAAATCTGCATGTGTCTCCTAGCTATTTGCCTTTGCAGTTTCACTTTCATTTTCCCATGTGGCAAATCAGCTGTAGATCGGGAAGTGCTAGTGACTTGCTTGACTTTATAGGCTCTTCCCTCTTTGCTGCAAACAGGTAAATTGCTGGAAGACAGAGGCCAAAGGGTGGGGGTGGCTGGCTGGCTGGGGCTACATTCGGTGTATAAGACGCACCCAAGTTTTCACCCTCTTTTTGGGGGTAAAAAGGTGAGTCTTATACTCCGAAAAATACGGTATATGGAATTAAAGATTTAGAATAATTGTGAAATTAATAATTTGATATATTGGAATGTTAGGTTATTAACAATGTGTTTGATTTTTAGATTATGCTTAAAAGATTTTGAGTAATAAGGGGTTAAAGAATTAGAGAAATATTGGAATTAATAATTTGTTAGTATATTTTAATTTTATGTTTATCAAGGAGGTATAGCGTCGGAAGAAGGAAGATCAATTTATCATCGAGGAAATGACGTTGATGGTTGTGTATCTGGTTGAAATGGTGAAAGAAAGATTTCTTCTTTCTCTTCTTTTTATTATTATATCTTAAAGACTATATAAATGAAAGATACATAGTGGAATAAATTAACAGTCTGATATATTGAAATGTTAGTTGATTAATAATATGCCTGATTTTTAGACTATGCTTAAAAGGTTTTGAGTAACAAGGAGTTAAAGATCTAGAGAAATTTTGAAATTAATAATTTGTTAGTATATTTTAATCTTATCTTTATTGAATATTATACCCTGTGCTTTTTCTGGGAAGTCGGGGGGGGGATGTGAGGGGGGGGGATCGGGGGGAAGGGGAGGGGGTTGGGGGGAAGAAAAATGTTTGCACTTTGTACTAATAAAACTTTTTGAATTTTTTTTTTAAAAAAGAAGCCTCTACTCTCCCACCCTGGCATTCGTGGAGGCCAGAGAGGCCGCGGAGAGAGAGCACCAGATGGAGGCACGGAGCAAACAGCCAGCCCCTCAGCCTCTCTCTCAGCTAGAGTGGACCCCGCCAGGAGCCGTGGGAGGCTTGAGGCTGGAGCAGCCCTTGTATACCGGGGTGGCCCTTGGCCCCGAATGGGGCCAACAGAGAACCACGCTCGCGGGGCGCTCCGAAGACAAGGGATCCAAGCCGGGCTCACACGCGCAGTCGCTGGCGGACCTTCATGACTGGTTTTGATGGCTAAGCGTGAGTTGGACAAATCCCCCCTCGGGAATTGAAGCTCCGAAGTGGAACCAGGCCCAGCCCATGTTCTCCTTCCCGGAAGGACCTCGAGCCTCCCATCAAAGTGGGGTTGCAACCTCCTTCCACACCGCTGCGGAGGGGAGTCTAGGAAGCCTTCCTACCGGGCCAGCTCCCAGGTGGGAGTCACGCTACCCCTCTCCGAGGCCAACCCGCCAACCCAAGGGTGAGAGGCCCCAATGGTGGCAAATGGGAGGAGAAAGGGCACCAGCGCCAACCGCCCCCAACCTTTGGAGCCATGCCGCCATGGCAAGCCCCACCAGGATGGGGGTTCTTCCCCGGAGTGGGGTGGGTGCAATGCCAGTGGGTGCAATGCCATGAAGCGGCACCTGAGTTAGACGACCTGGACGACTTTGTCCAGCTGATGAGGATCAGATTCCGCAATGAAGCCCAACAGGCAGATGCCGAGGCCCAGATCAAAAAGTTGAAGCAAGCGGGACGCCCAGTGAAGGAGCTGGTGTGGCAGTTTAGAAGAGCAGCAGGAAAAGTGCGAGACTGGCCCGAGCGGCTCTTAGTGCACACGTTCCGAGACGCGCTAGACCCAGAACTGAAGAAAGCATGCAAAATCTGGGGGGTTCCGTGCCGGATCCAGGAGTGGTACTCCACTGCCATTGCTCTGGACCATGTGGTCAGTCAAAAAGGAGACCCCGTCGGACCGCCCCCCTAGAAGGCTACCGGGCCACAGGATCTCCTCTAGACCGGCGCCGACCCCCCGGGTTGAGCCGATGAGGGGAGTGAAGTGTTATAGATGCGGCCATGCGGGTTCATCGTGCAACCGAGTGCCTCGCACCAGCCCCCATCCCTCTTCCGAGGACCTGGCCAACTCCAGCCTCCAAAAGAAAGCTGAGCAAGCCACCCGAGCCGGGGCAGTTGGCCCTGCAACCGGAGGGGCCCCCTCGCCCTCCTGAAGATGACAAACCGCCATGATGGGGGAATCGAGCCCTCCATGGGAGGAGGGGGTCGACGAGGAAGACGATCCGATGATGAGTGCAGCAGTTCGGCCCTTTCTTATAAAAGCCAAAATCATGGTGCCCGAGACGGGAAAGGAAGGGGGAATAGATGCCATAATCGACATGGGGTGTTCGAGGTGCCTAATCAGCAAGATAGTGGTAGATAAGCTGGGGATCCACACTAGACCCCTAGCCAGCCCCATTCGATTCCAACAACTGGATGGGTCATTAGTGGGGGGGGGGGCTCCCGCCACCCTTCTAACTTAATCAGTAAAATTGCAGTTTGGGGGGCACCACGAACGAATTCGATTCATAGTAGCCCCCAAGATGTCCGAAGCAATAATCCTGGGTCTGGCATGGTTAGATAAGTGGACCCCCACCATTCGATGGGAGAATGGATATCGGAAGCTCAATATACACATCGGCCCGACACCTCCTCTAGAAAGCCAACAGCAGCGGGAGAAGTTCATGCGTGGGGGGGTGACGGAACCTCAACTGGCTGCACCTGCGAGGGAGATCACCCCCCCCCCAGGGGCCCAAAGGGTGCCGAGAGAGTACCTCGACCTAGAGAGGGTGTTTAGTAAGGAAGAATGCAACGAACTCCCCCCTCACCGGCCAACAGACTGCGCAATAGAATTCGAGCCAGGTGCTACGCTCCCAAAACCAAAGATGTACTCAATGTCCCCTAAGGAATTGGGAGAGTTGAGAAGGTACATCGACTCCAACTTGGAGAGGGGGTTCATCCAGCCAGCGAAGTCAAGAGTAGCCGCTCCCGTACTGTTCAAAGAGAAGAAAGATGGGGGGTCAGATTATGTGTGGATTTCCGTGGGATCAACGGGGTGTGTGTGCAAAACACCTACCCCCTCCCCATCATGAAAGACTTGCTGAACCACTTGTCCAAAGGCAAGATATTCACTAAGCTAGATTTAAGAGAAGTGTACTGTTGCATCTGGATCCGAGAGGGGGATGAATGGAAAACCGCCTTCAACAGCCCCCTGGGAAGCTTCCAATTCAAAGTGATGCCCTTTGGGCTGCAAGGGGCCCCAGCGGTCTTCATGCAGTACATTAACAAGGTGCTCCACCCCCATCTATACAAGGGGGTGCTCGTTTATTTAGATGACATCCTCATTTTCAGTGAGACAATGGAAGAGCATGTGAAATTGGTGAGGCAAGTCCTAAGAAAACTCCTAGCCGCCAAACTGTACGCCAAACTTTCCAAATGCGAGTTCCACAAGACTTCGCTAGACTATTTGGGGTACCGGATCTCCAAAGATGGAATAGAGATGGATCCGGGAAAGGTGAAAGCAGTGCTTGATTGGCAGCCCCCTCACACCCGCAAACAGCTGTAGAGCTTCCTGGGCTTCGCGAACTTCTATAGGCAGTTCATCCCGGCCTTTGCGGAAGTAGCCCTGCCGCTAACAGAACTGTTCAAGACGGGGCCGACACCCACCAAGCCAAAGCCTAGTCAGCCACTAAACTGGACGATGGGCTGCCAGAAAGCCTTCGAGAAATTGAAGCGACTGTTTGCCCAGGAGCCGATCCTACAGCACCCCGATCCAGAACGGCAATTCATCATTCAGGCGGATGCGAGTGATGTGTCTGTGGCGGTGGTGTTGCTACAGAAAGGTGAGAAAGGCCATCTCCTTCCGTGCGCTTACGTTTCGAAAAAGCTCACCACTACAGAGAGGAGATGGGCCATTTTGGAAAAGGAAGCCTATGCCGTTCGTTGGGCGCTGCTGACTTGGAGACAATTTCTCGAAGGAGGAAAAATACCTTTCGAGGTATGGACTGACCACAAGAACCTAGAGGCCCTAAAGACCCCAAGGAAACTGTCACCCAAACAAGTGCGGTGGGCACAATACTTTAGACGAATTACATTTGAACTAAAACACATCCCAGGGGGGAAAACTTGCTGGTGGATGCTCTGTCCAGGAAACCGCAGTACGACAGCCAGAGAGAGGAGGAATTCCATTAGGTCATCCCCTCATCGCTGACAGAAACGGAAAGCCTTCTCCCCTCACAGGGGGAACTCGCGGCTCCGGTCCACACCAGAGGCCAATCCAGACGTCTGAGCGCCCGGAGCCATGAGGAGTGGACAGACAAATATAAAGCAGCCTTGCCCAACGACCCCTGGCTAAAGGATAACAAGGAAATATTGACCATGAGGGATGGACTGGCTTGGAAGGGGTCCAAACTATATGTGCCTGCCAACCTCAGGCTGCAAGTGCTCCAACGAAGCCACGATTCCAAGCTGGGAGGACACTTCAGATTCTTGAAGACCCTCCACCTGACGAGACGGCAATTTTGCTGGCCAAAAATGAAATCTGAGGTGGAAGACTATGTAAGGAGCTGTGCCACTTGCGCCACAAGGAAGCACCGACCAGGAAAACCACCTGGATTTCTGCAGCAGGTAGCCAACCCCAGTCAGCCCTGGAAAGAAATAGGGATGGACTTCATTGTGGAACTCCCAGAGAGCAAGGGAAATACAGTGATCTGGACGGTCATCGACTTATTCTCCAAACAAGCACACTTCGTTGCCTGCTCTGGGTTGCCGTCAGCCAGGCACTTAGCAAAACTCTTCCTCAAACACATTTACCGCTTGCACGGAGTGCCAAAGAGGATCATGTCTGACAGAGGCGTCCAATTCACCGCTAAGTTCTGGAGAGAATTCCTGTGAACCATTGGATCCACTCAAGGCCTTAGCTCTGGCTTCCATCCCCAGACTAACAGAACCGCAGAAAAAGCCAACTCCATGGTGAAACAGTATCTTTGCTGTTATGTGGACTACCAACAAGCCGACTGGGCGGAACTGCTGCCATTTGCGGAAGTAGCGTACAACAACAGTACACAGCAGCACCGGATTGACACCTTTCCAAGTCACCAGTGGACAGGAATTCATCCCAATGCCAGAACTGCCCACAGAAGCACCCACATCCATGTCCGTAACTGATTGGATGGAAGCACTAAAGAAAGGATGGGAAAATACAAAAAAGGCGTTGAATGAAGCTGCAGAGACATATAAAAAGCAAGCGGACAAGCATAGAGCTGTTCAGCCCCCTCTCAGAGTGGGGGATAAGGTCTACTTATCAACAAAATATATCCGCTTAAGAATACCCAGTAGAAAGCTGGGTCCAAAATTTTTAGGACCTTTCCCAATAGTAAAGATAATTAATCTGGGATTTCAATATGGCGACTGAGGCAGACGCCTAGCCACATTGCTGGAGATCAGTAATAGGAAAGAATCCAAAACCTAGGGTTATAGACAGGATTAGAAGCAACCAAACAAAGAGAATAGACATAGTTTAGGTCCTTATTAGAATTTTTATTTTGTTTTTTTACAACAATATGCAGGTAGTCCTCAATTTACAACCTTTCATCTTTTCCCCTCCCCCCCAACCCCACATCCCCTTCCACCCTCCCACCCCCACAACCTCCCAGAGCAAATACAGGGTATAAACATTTAGCAACCATATACTAGAATAAACTAACTAACTTTGACTTCATCCCTCTCTTGTACTTTAACTCCCCTTATATAAAGGTGAATTTAGATAAGTTGTAACATTCCTTGGTCATTCATTCATAAACTATCTGGAATTTCTTAGTCCCATATTTATTTTGAATATAATCAATCCATCGTCTCCATTCCAGCTTGTATTTCTCGTCTGAATGGTCCTTAAGATATGCTGATATTTTAGCCATCTCTGCTAGGTTTGTTACTTTTAACGTCCATTCTTGAATAGTAGGCAATTCTTCCTTCTTCCAATACTGCGCCACCAACAGTCTTGCTGACGTTATTAAGTTCAAAATCAGATTAGACTCTATAGCTATAGAGTCTGTGATTATACCCAGGAAGAATAACTGAGGAGTAAACTTTATCTTCTTTTTAAGAATATTTTGCATAATCCACCATATTTTTATCCAAAATGCTTTGACCTTTTTACAAGGTCCTGATTACAAATATAACAACAATTAGGGTCTAGGACCAGCTGAACCCGAGAAAAAAAAAGACTAACCACGTGGATCCAGATTTGACCGAAGGAGATTTGACCGAAGGAGGACACCCAGGAAGACCGGCTAAACGATCTACTGCGAATCCGGCGTTTCTGAAGGGTGATCCTGACAAATTCCCAAACGAAGGTGAGACTTAAGAGATTCCCTGAAACTCCCTGTGGGGTGATTCTGAGCTATTCCCTGCAAGGCTATTCTCTGCAAGGCTACTCCCTGTGAAGGAATTCCCTGTGAGGTGACTCTCTGCTTACGAGCTCTGCGAAGCACAGAGATTATCTACAAAGCGATCCATCTCGTGTGTTGAAGTGAGCTGGAGCTGTGAGGCTAGGAAGGCTATTCCCTGCAAGCGGAACCTGTTTCAGCGTAACCTGATCCCCCTGCAACCATCGGATTCCCCTGCACCCAGAGGATAAAGGGAGCCACGTGGCTGGGAAGCCAGGAGCAACGGTAGCACAGCAGAGGAGAGAGCCGGCAACGAGAGGCAGCACAACGAAGCTTATACCGGCAAAGATCAGTGGAGCACGTGTGATCCCCAGCATGTTACAGCAGAGTCAGAAGCTTTTAGAGCCTGCTTGTTCCCCCCATCGGAACTTGTTTGTTTCCCTCATTGGAGCCTGCTTATTTCCTGGACTATAGATTGGGATTGATAGATTGAGATTGATCATTGACTGTTTAATTTAACCTAACTGATTGATAGATTGGGAATTTAATTGATTGATAGATTGGGAACGATCATAGGACCATTGATTGTTAGTTGATTAAGTGATTTGATTGTTTAATTATAGGGATACCTACTAGAAAAAATGATAGATTGTTTAGCTAACTAACCCATCTGACTAATAGATTGATCAACCGATAATAGAGTGATTAGCCAACTCACATCTGATTGATAGACTGGGACAACTGATTATAGTAAAATAAAGTAGTAAATAGTAAGTAGAATAAGATAGCAAGAAGCAGTAATATAAGTAGTGAAGAGTAAGTAGAATAAGACAGTAAGAAGCAAAATAAGCTAATTGATAGACCGGGACAACTGATTGTAGTATAAAAAAAGTAGTAAACAGTAAGAAGAATAAGATAGTAAGAAGTAGTAAAATAAACAGTAAATAGTAAGTAGAACAAGATAGTAAGAAGCAAAATAAGTTAAATAGTAAGTAGGATAATTTAGTAAGAAGCAAACAGAATAAGTAAAATAAGATAGTAAATAGTACCGTATTTTTCGGAGTATAAGACGCACCTTTTTACCCTCAAAAAGAGGGTGAAAACCTGGGTGCGTCTTATACACCGAATGCAGCCCCACCCAGCCACCCCCACCCTTTGGCCTCTGCCTGCCAGCAATTTACCTCTTTGCAGCAAACAGGGCAAAGCACAAGATGAGCACAAGAAGAGATAAACTGCCTCCCGATCTATTTATTTATTTTTATTTATTGTTTGTTCTTCTATGCCGCCCTACTCCCGAGGGACTCAGGGCGGCGTACATCAGTTTTAGGAGAACATTAATAATAAGTAGTAATTTAAAAACAACAGTTAAAAACATACAAAAAATTAAAAAATGTTCACAATCAGCCATACCAAGGGGGGAATTCAGATGGATTTAATCGTTCCCCCCTGCCTGCAGGAAGAGCCATGTCTTAACGGCTTTTCGGAAGGCCAGCAGGGTGGGGATGGTTCGGGTCTCTGGGGGAAGTTGGTTCCAGAGCGCGGCCCCCCCCACAGAGAAGGCCCTCCCCCTGGGGCCCGCCAGCCGGCATTGTTTGGCTGACGGGACCTGGAGGAGGCCCACTTTGTGGGCCCTAACTGGTCGAAGGGAAGTGTGAGGCAGAATGCGGTCTCATCTACAGCTGACTGAGGGTTGCAAGCCACGTGGTAAAATGAAACTACGGTGGCTGTAATGTGACAAATTGCTGGGAGATAAACTGCTTGCAATATTAGACTGCTGAAATCAAAAGGAGGCAAGCTATAGCTGCTATGGCTCAGAGCTAGAGCTCTTGCCTCACAATCAGGAGGTTGTGAGTTCTATCCTAGGTAGAGGCAGATTCTGTTAATATGTTATTTTGTTAAATGTTTGTAGAGTGTTCAAATTATTAGACTTATTTTTTAAAGACTGCTTTATTATTGTTCTAGACAACTTAACAAAATGAAGAAGCTTTTTAAAATAAATGCTTGCTCTGAAGAGGCCCAGTGCTATTGTATCTTCTTTTAAATAGCAGAGAATACTTCCAGAAAGCCACATCAATTTTAAAGATCTGTAAAAGTATAATATGAAATGTCCTGTTTTAGTATTAAGTATTAGTATTAAGTATTAGTATTAAAAGAAGGCAGCTGAGAAACCCTGACTTAGTCATGTTTGGAGTAGATCTATTTAAATAATTGGGAGGAGTTAGTGTGATTACATTTAAGAAAACTTTCTGGGATTGATATACTGCCATAAATGTACATTTCTCCAATTCTTTGCCATTTCTATGGGTCAGGCACACATGCACAGAAATAGCAATAGCACTTAGACTTATATACCGCTTCATAGTGTATATCATCTGTACTGTTTGTGTATATCACAAACAGTACAGATGATGTGTATATAGTGTATATCATCTGTACATAGTGTATATCATCTGTACTGTTTGCTGTTTGATGTTTGGCAAATTGCTGGGAGGCAGAGGCCTTTTTTCCTTGTTTTCCTCCCCCAAAACTAAGGTGCGTCTTATACTCCGGTGCGTCTTATACTCCGAAAAATACGGTAAGTAGAACAAGTAAGAAAGATTGAGACCACATACTGTAGTAGAATAAGATAGTAAATAGTAAGTAGAATAAGTTAGCAAGAAACAAGTAGAATAAGCAGAATAAGTAGTAAATAATAAGTAGAATAAGCGAGCAAGAAGTAAGTAGAATAAGTAAGCAAGCAGTAAGCAGAATAAGTAAGCAGAATAAGCAATTTGATAGACTAATGGACAATAGGAAATCTTCTAGTAACCACACCCCCACACTCTACACGCTCACAGACAAGGGAAACTTACTAGTAACTCCACACTCCCACACTCTACACTCCTATTCTCACTCCCAACCAAAAAGCCACACACATGGATCAAGGAACAGACTCCATTGTGACATGCAGAACATGCTCCATGTACACGTTTATGCCCACAGAAAACCATAACTACACATGCACCAAATGCAAACTAATCAAATTACTAGAAAAAAAATTGAAGACCTGGAGAAAAGCCTAAACACCCTGAAACTCAACAAACAAAACGAGAAACCCCAAACCCCACAAAAAGAACACGCACAAAAAGAACACAAAAATGACCAAGCAACTTCCACTTCAGCTAACCCCTCGGAGGAAGAAAGCAGATGGACACATGTCACCCACAGAAAAAAACACAAACCAAACACAAAACCACTGTCCAAACCAACCCACCCAGACCCAACCCCGCTGGCTCTAAGCAACCAATACCACGGACTTCCAATAGAAGATAATGCACAGACACACAGACAAGAAACACCAGAAAGAACCCTCAACAAAGCAGCACCACCAAACACCACTACGACAAAGAAAGAAACTCCCCAAACAACCCCAGGCAAAAAGAAAAGGCGAGTACTGGTAATAGGAGATTCAATCCTCAGAGGAACCGAACCCGCCATCTGTAGACCAGATAACCAATCCAGAGAGGTATGCTGCCTCCCAGGAGCCAAAATCATAGACATAGCAGAGAAAGTAACCGAAATAATAAAACCCACAGACTATTACCCCCTACTATTACTCCATGTAGGAACAAATGACACAAAAAAGAACTTGAAAGCAATACAGAACGACTATGAGCAACTAGGCAAGAACGTCAAAAACCTAGGTGCGCAAGTAGTCTTCTCATCCATACTACCAACAAGAGGACAACACCCAGCAAGGGAACAAAGAATCCTACAAGTAAACCACTGGCTAAAGGGTTGGTGTTGCCAAAAAAACTTTGGATTTCTGGACCATGGACTGTACTACCTCCAAGATGGACTTTTGGCAAGGGATGGGTTACACCTCACAAAGACTGGGAAGAATGTCTTCGGAAAAAGACTGGCCCAACTTGTCAGGAGGGCTTTAAACTAAAATCACGAGGGGAGGGTGACCAATCTACAGGATCCCTGGGACCCAACTCCAAGAATGGACCCCAAGCAAACAAAACAAACAACGAACCAAAAAGGGATGGGGAAGAAAACAAACTCAAACGCCAAACAAGAGACAAAGAAAGAACACCCACAATCAGGCACAAAGAACTCAAATGCCTCTACACAAATGCACAAAGCCTAGGGAATAAACAGGGTGAACTTGAAATGTTAATGCACGAAGGTACACATGACATAGTTGGAATAACAGAAACTTGGTGGGACGAATCACACGATTGGAACACACAGATAAAAGGATACAAACTCTACAAAAAAACCAGATCACACAAAAAAGGAGGTGGAGTTGCACTGTATATAAAGGACCACTATGTAGCTACAGAGCTACAAGTAACCAAGGAAGAAAACCCATTAGAATGCATATGGGTCAACATAAAAGAAAAAAAGAATGACACAACAATAGGAGTTTACTACAGACCACCAAACCAAACAGAAACAATGGACACCCTTTTTACCAACCAGCTAAAGAACATATGCAAGAAAAACAACATTGTAATAATGGGAGACTTCAACTACCCAGATATCAACTGGAAAACCAACTCAGCACCAAGTGAGAAATCTAACAGATTCCTAACCAGCCTAGCTGACAATTTCATTGTCCAAAAAGTGGAAGAGGGAACTAGAGGGGCAGCCATACTGGATTTAATACTTATAAACAGAGAAGAAACAATAGAAGGAGTCGAAGCTGCGGGAACCCTGGGCGAGAGTGACCACGTAATACTAAAATTCACCATCACACAAAGACAAATAACTGAACATAACAACACCTATATCCCAGACTTTAAAAAAGCCGACTTCAATAAATTCAGAGAAAACTTGTGGAAGATCTCTTGGATGAAAATACTAAAGGGTAAAACAACTCAAGAAGCCTGGGAGATCCTGAAAAACACGATCATAAAAGCCCAGAACACCACAATACCGATGAGGAAGAAAAACAAGAAATCCAAAAGGAAACCAGCATGGCTAAACAAAGACCTCACCGATAAACTGAATTAAAAAAAAGATAAATACAAAAAATGGAAAGAGGGGCACATAACCAAGGCAGAGTACCAACAGACAGCCAGAATCTGTAAAGAAACAATCAGGACAGCAAAGGCCCAGAACGAACAAAGACTCGCAACAAAAGTCAAAGACAACAAAAAAAGCTTCTTCCAACACATTAACAACAAGAAAAAAATCAAAGAAACAGTTGGTCCACTAAAGAGAGAAGTCGGCAAAGAAGTAACAGACAACACAGACAAAGCAGAGCTACTGAACACGTTTTTCGCATCAGTCTTCACACAAAAGGAAACTGCAGCTCAACTACCCAGCAACACAAATATAAAAAACAGATTTGAAGCAAGACTCAACCTAAGCAAAAATACAGTAAGAGATCACCTATCTGAACTTAACCAATACAAAGCACCAGGACCAGACGGATTACACCCCAGAGTCCTAAAAGAACTAGCAGGAGTCATTTCAGAACCACTGCACCACATCTTCCACAAATCCTGGAACGCAGGGGAACTACCTGAGGACTGGAAAAGAGCTGATGTGGTCCCCATCTACAAAAAAGGTAAAAAAACAGACCCAGGAAACTACAGACCAATCAGCCTAACAACAATACCTGGGAAAATACTGGAAAAAATAATTAAAAATCAGATCTCCCATCATCTAAAAACAAACCAAGTAATAACCAACAGCCAACACGGATTTGTTAAGAACAAGTCATGCCAAACCAACCTCATTTCATTCTTCAACACTGTGACCAAATTAGTAGACCAGCGAAATGCAGTAGACATAATATACCTGGAATTTAGTAAAGCATTTGACAAAGTAGACCACAACCTACTCCTTCATAAGCTAGAAAAAAGCGGGATAGACAGCTACACAACCAGATGGATTAACAATTGGCTGACCAACCGTACCCAGCGAGTAGTCCTCAATGGCTCTAAGTCCACATGGAGAGAAGTAAGCAGTGGGGTACCACAAGGTTCCGTCCTAGGCCCAGTACTCTTTAATATCTTCATAAATGACCTAGATGAAGGAATAGCAGGAGAACTAACCAAATTCGCAGATGACACCAAGCTGGCGGGAGTAGCAAACACCCCAGAGGACAGACTCAAAATCCAGAGGGACCTTGACAGACTCGAACACTGGGCCCAAACCAATAAAATGAAATTTAACACAGAGAAAAGTAAAATTCTGCACCTAGGCAAGAAGAATCAAAAATACACATACAAACTGGGCGAAACCACACTCAATAGCAGCGATTGCGAGAGGGATCTCGGAGTCCTGGTAGACAGCCAACTAAATATGAGCCAGCAGTGTGCAGCAGCAGCCAAAAAGGCCAACGCAGCCCTGAGCTGCATAAATAGAGGGATACAATCAAGGACCAGAGAGGTACTAGTACCACTCTATAAAGCCTTGGTCAGACCACACCTAGAGTACTGCATCCAGTTTTGGTCACCACACTACAAAAAAGACATTGAAACCCTAGAGAAAGTGCAGAAGAGAGCAACCAGGATGATAAAGGGTCTGGAAAATAAAACATACGAAGAGCGGTTGCAGGAACTGAGCTTGGCCAGTCTAGCGAAGAGAAGGACCAGGGGTGACATGATAGCAGTGTTCCAATACTTGAGGGGATGCCACAGAGAGGAAGGGGTCAGGCTGTTCTCTATGGCACCAGAAAGCCAAACAAGGAATAATGGATGGAAGCTGACCAAGGAGAGATTCAATCTGGAAGTGAGGAGAAACTTTCTGACGGTGAGAGCGATCAACCAGTGGAACAGCTTGCCAGCAGAGGTTGTGAGAGCCCCAACACTTGCGACCTTCAAGGAGAGACTGGACTGCCATCTGTCTCAAATGGTGTAGGAACTCCTGCTTGAGCAGGAGGTTGCACTAGATGACCTACAAGGTCCCTTCCACTCTAATAATAAATCTAAATCTAATCCTGTCACAGTACAGTTGGCGCTGCCAAGAATATTGGGAAAAATACACCCAGTATTTCATAGTAGCTTACTTAGGCCAGTGAGACAATCAAATATTAGGCCACCAACCCTTCCTCCACCACCCCCAGTAGTAATACAGGGGGAAAGACACTATGAAATGAAAAAAATCCTAGACTCCAGGCTATTTAGAGGCCACCTCCAGTACCTTATTCATTGGAAAGGGTATGCTTTGGCTGAATCAACATGGATCAATAGCTGGAAAGTGAATGCAGATAGGTTAGTCAGGGATTTCCATAACAAATACCCAGATAAGCCAAAAGAGCCCCCTGGGGGAGGGAGGGGTGGTTAAGATCATTAACTTAATCCCCTGTGGTCTTACTTTCACTCTCTTTTGTGTATTGGTAGGACATGCTTTTCGAGTGAGGAGAGGCAGCCTGACAAAACATCGTTTGCCACGTTTCTACGGAGTGGGGAGGGGAAATACAGTGAGGGTGAGAAGTTAGAGATAACACATTCTTCGTTACTTCTCCAAGGTCATCCTTTGTCCAACACCTGCAAGAAGCTGGGAGGAGATGTTGCCACGATGGCAGAAGACCAGTGGACAACATGACCCAGTTGGGGGTGGGGGAAAAAGGAGTGCCCACTTCCTATCGAGTGGAAGCTTGGGAAAAAGTTAGATTTGGGTTTCACCATGCGCTTGCCAACATGGTCTCTGCATTAAATTGGAACTTTGGTAAACTCTTTGCCTTGGACTCTGATTTCTGCACGATTACTATTTGGAGCCTTGACAGCCCCAGTGAGTGGCACGCAAAAGTTCGGCCGGGCTCCTCCAGAGACGGTTTTTTCAGGGGGACGATCCATCACCCGGGCTAGCTTCAACACAAACGTTCATTCTTGGCTTTGAGATTCCTAGCTGCAATGGGCAGCAAAGCTAGGTTTGTCCCCCTGTGCCGATCCGGCAGACAAAATAGGAAAAGGGGGCGGAGAGAAACAGTCCTGTTGCCAAGATGCGCACGTTCCCTGCTGGGGGATCCCATGCAAAGAAGGGAACAGCAGCGTTAGCACACAGAAACGGCAGCACGCAGGAACACCACCCCCTTCTCCATTTCCATTGCTGGGGGATCCCACGCAAAGAAGGGAACAGCAGCGTTAGCACACAGAAATGGCAGCACGCGGGAACGCCACCCCCTTCTCCCTCAGGTTGCTGCTTCTGGGATTCAGGGACTCGGGAAATGTCTGGGTCTGGCTCACCCGGCTTCTCTTCCTCTCACAGCCAGCTTTCCCAGTCTAGTTTGCCCCAGGCCCCCATCTGTTTCCCCCCCCGACAGCTGGACAAAGCTAGGCAAAAAGCCAGTCCTCACTGGCGCCCAGCTTCACCGACAGCGGGCTTGCAAAGGGCAAGGTGAGTTGTGTTGCCGCCTGCATCAAGCTAGACTGGGGAGGGAGAATGTGAGCGAGCACCGAGACCACGGAGGAGGGAAGCCAGGTAAAGGGGCAAGTGAGGGGCATCTGCAGCATGCCGGGCCTGGCAGACTTTCTAAGCCTGCCTAAAGCAGGGACAGAAGGGCGGGGGAGAGAGAGATCTGATCTAACGTGTGTGTGTGTGTGTGTGTGTGTGTGTGTGTGAGAGAGAGAGAGAGAGAGAGAGAGAGAGAGAGATCCGATCCAATCTTGGAGAGTTATATCAGGGCTGGCAGCGGTGTTCTCTCTCTCTCTCTCTCTCTCACACACACACACACAGAGGTTGGATATTTCTTTCGTCCCACCCCCCTTCTGCCCCACCCACCAGAGACCCCAGGATTCCCTCCCCAACCCTGCCTGTCTCATACAGGCACCACCCACACGACTGATGTAGAGTTGGCCACGCCCACTCAGTCACATGACCACCACCCCAGCCACACCCACCAGGTCATTAGGAAGAACAGGTTGGCACTTTGCGATAAATAAGTGCGTTTTGGGTTGAAGTTTGGGCACTCGGTCCCTAAAAGGTTCGCCATCACTGCCCTACGGGGTCACAGCCGCCTTGTAGGGGAGGTGAAGGAAGGAGAGGTGCTTCACTGAACACAAGGAATCTGCAATTTCCTTGTTAGGTCCGAAGCAAGCTCTCCCGAACGGCAGCAGGGACCACGGACATTTTTGGCAGTCACGAAGCTGGGACAACCGGGACCACAAGATTCCTGTTGGAGTAGTTTATGGACAGAGCATTGAAACTGGGTGAGATAATTACCAACTTTTACTCTAAAGACCTGATGTGAAAACAAGAATATTATTGGTTCCTCTGCGGTGGCCTAGAGGTGGTGCTCTTGCCTCACAATCAGCAGGTTGTAAGTTCAATCCTAGGTAGAGGCAATTGTAGGGTCTCCTGCTTGGGCAGGGGTTTGGACTAGATGACCTGCAAGGTCCCTTCCAACTCTGTTAATCTGTTAAATCTGTTTAAAAGATAACTCCTAAGCCTAAGATAGTGGCGACTTAACACACGGAGGAAAAAATACTGAAAATTAAGAGGCGAAAGAAGCCCAAGGGAAGCTATAAACCAGGCTACTTGCGGGACCGCATCCTGCCACATACCTCCCTACGACCAGTTAGGTCCCACAGAGTTGGTCTCCTCCAGGTCCTGTCAACCAAGCAATGTCGGTTGGCGGGACCACGGGGGAGAGCTTTCTCTGTGGGAGCTCCCTCTCTTTGGAACCAACTACCACCAGAGATCCAAACTATCCCCACCCTGCTGGCCTTCCGCAAAGCCGTGAAAACATGGCTTTTCAAGCAGGCGGGCTAAAATAAGATCAATTATGCCCACGTATTAATGATGATAAGCTCTTTTAAATTTTTTATAATTGTTTTTAAATCAGTATTATTATGTTTTTTTTTCTATTGATTGTTCCTCTTACATGTTGTACGCCGCCCTGAGTCCCCCGGGAGTTGGGCGGCTTATAAGAAGGAATAAAATAAATAAAATAAATAAATAAATAAAACATAGAAAGCTTGGAAAAAAGCTCAAATAATTTGAAAAGTGATTTTCGGGAGAAACTGTTTTGTCTATTCGTATTTTTAAATCCCCTGGAATTATTGATAATCAGCTGTTTTTGACAGACTGTCTAACGTTGGATTTGGGAATAAGGGTGCCATCTACTGGAAGAAGAGAAGCACTACAGTACTATAGCTACAGTATATTTAGTGAAAGTGAATTCAATACACATAAAGTCTAATACACATAATAGAAGTAACAACATCTGGAAGACGACCTGACCTTGACTTCACGCTAGAAGACAACTTGGATAACTTGAGAGTATTTAATGTGTTTGGGGTTTTTTGCTTCTCTTGTGAAGATTTTCAAAAGGAACTAACTTGCAAATAACTAAACTTTATTAAAATTGGCTATTGGACTATGGATTTGAAAGATTGGAGGTATCTAGTAGATTAACTTGGATTTGGACTATTAACGTTATTCAACAGAACACTATGAGTCAAAAGAAGAAAGGTGATAGAAGAAAAGAGAGAGAGAAAAAAGGAAAGTTAAATAAGACTTTAAAATTTGGACAATGGGGAAGATATATAATGGGAAACTTTAAGGTTGTAAATTACTAAAGAATTTTAAAGAGTATAAAAGGAGACTTAAATTATTGAGACATTGGAATTACAGAAATATACTGAGTAATTTTGATTAATTGTTATAAAATGGATTTACAGGGGATGATAGAGGTACATGAAGAGATAGTTTGATGTTAAAAAGTATGCGTGAATCTTTAAAGAACAATAAAGACGCAGGAATGAATGTAGAAGTCACTCAACAAGTGTCATGGTGTGATTTATTGCCTGTTACATGTATATGCAGGGAGATGCAACCCTATTCAATATAATGGTTTATTCCTGAGCACATGATTGATATGTTCTTGTACTCATGTGTGCATTCCAATCTCCGCTCTATCCCTCTTCCTCTGGCTTCCATTGAGAGAAGTCACACATTTATATCAGAGATGTAAACAAATGAGAATTTATTGTTTTTGTACCGAAATAAATATTTTACTTAGATTTTTAAACTGCGGTTTCATTTCTAATGTCTGATGTCCGGGAAAAGATCAAACATCTCCTCTGTAAGATTAATTCTCACATCTGTCAACAAGTGGGGGAAAAAGAGGTATATGATATTCAAGAAATAGATGAGAAATTAGAAGAAACTCAAAACGAGATGCAAGAAGCTAAAAATAAAGAAGAGAAATGATTAATAAGTAGGAATCAATCAGATAACTCCTCAAAAGCTTATAATAGAATGGAGAGAAAAGAGAAAAACCTTTTCAAAAAAAAGAAAAACTTGTTAAAAGGGAAAAAAGAAGTCTTGTTGATGGGTGTTCAAATAATACAGCAGAAAGAGACAAAGGATATTCAGAAGGGAATGTTTAGCAGGCACAAAAATATCAAAAAGAGCTATAAGAATCCAAGAGAGAGAGATAAAAGGCTGACTAAAAGGTCAATAAATGATGGGATCTTAGAAAGGTTTAGAGATTATGAATAATGAGAAGATATATTAATAAAATGGGAAAATACTAAAAGGGAAAATAGTAGTATATATAAAAAATAAGTTAAGACTAGTAGATGGAAATTTAGGATTAGGAAATCTAACTGTATTATTAACATTTACAGTGTGTTAAAGTATATTGTGAATTTAGAATATTAAGGATTGGAAATTGTGGGGATCTTGAGATACACTCCTGGGATTGATTAAATATTGTTAACATTTGGCGTTATTAGTAATCCTACACATTTGGAATATTGATGTTATGGTGGAATAATGAGTAATTTTTAAAATATTAAATAATAGCATTTAGTAGGGGATAACAAATACATGGCACAAAGAAATGTTATTTATATTTAAATGAATTAATGGGAAAATGATAAAGGATTATGAAAAGAGAATAGCATTGTTGAAGTTGGAAGATTAGGACTACACATACTGATTTGTATTATTATTGTTAGAGTTGTTTAAAAAAGATTTGACCCAGTCAATGCACTGTCCACAAAATATGTATGTTTATATGGAAAAAAATAAAAAATGTTGACAAAAAAAACATTCTCATGAGCGATCTCTATCTAGATAATTTGGAGCAAAGTTGGCCGAAAATATTGTGGCTCAAAAAAAGGTTAAAGTTTGGCTTCTTATATCTCTGGAAGGAACGGTATGAGAAACGTGAAACTTTGTGCGTAATAACTTAGCAACACAAGGTTTTCCAATATAAAATTTCATTCTCCTACTGCTTTCCAATAGTTTACATCGCTGTAGTTGGTTTTTCATCGCTGATGTATAAAGCCCTAAAAATAGGGACAAAGTTGAGGATATTTCTATGGCAACGTCACATGCATTCTATTATTGTTTTGTCTTGTTTGTTTTATATAGACATCATTACTACTGTTATATTGTATTGGTCCATGGCGACATTGTCACTACCAGTTCAGGCACTTGAACCAGCAACCCCATCGCCATAGGGGGCACGCCCGATAGCAGTGTAATACCAGCCACGGGTGGGTTTCTTGGTTCAGGATCCCAAGCCTGTAGTTTGGTTTCTTCCTCGAGGTTCCAAAGCCTTGTGTGGGTATCTGTCCAGTTCCCAAGCCGACAATTGGGCAGCTTATCCTAGGTTCCCAAGCCTAAAGTGGGTATCTTATATGGTTCCCAAGCCGAAGTCCATACTGTTCGTATGAACTGCCAAATTCCAACGATCGCTTATTTATTATAGAATTTACGCGCCATGTTCTTTAGCGTCGCTTCTGGGAATTGATACTGTTGACCTGATGATGTAACTGAAGGCGCTGGAAGCACGCAAATAAGATGTGGTTCTGGAACCCAACAAACGTCTTTCAGGCCAATAAAATGAATGAGCAGGGCCTCGCGGATGCATAAATGTTACCAATGCATCATTTTGTTCGATAGAAATTTCCACGACGTTGCCTACCCACCATTTTTTGTCTTAAATGCAGGCAACATAACAACCGGGAAATATGTCGGCCAATTTTAAATTTGGATCAACGGTATTGGACATTTTGGCCACAAAGTTAATTGTGTCATTTGAAACTTTGCTGACAGAAATCAAATTTGAATCAACTGGCACAAACTGGTGATGAATGGGTGCAGGCAGGTCTGGTGCAAAGTGCTGTTAACTTTCCATCTTTCTTCTTGCAGCATCCTGCTTTCTTCTATTTCTTCCTTCGGAACGTATTCCGGTATATATTTAATTCCGTGAATGTTTCTGTCGCAAAAGTTGAACACCACTTTGGTCTGAGTTCACAGAATTTGGAGAAACCAATTTCAGCACCATATTTGTTTCGATATGCCACATACAGTTCTTTCAGATTGCACAGTAGCAACCACTTTTGTTTGTGAACCTTGATGCCATGAAGCCGAACGGAAACACAATCCTTTTTGCTGGGGCACATCCTGCTAAATTCGTCATCCTCGTAGAAATCTCGAACTCTGTCGGCGATTTCCTTTGGCTGTGTCGAGGTTTGAATTGCGGCTAGAGGTGATAAGACCTTTTTCCTTTGAAACTAATCCCTATCAAATAAAACCCGTTCATAGAATCTAATTAACAAAATATTTATTTCAGTAGAAAAGAATATAAAAACCATAATCCTAATAACTACATTTCTGCAAAGCTAAAATCACGTCCTCTCTCGGCAGAGGACTACAGCAGAAGAGAAGAAAGAATGCAATGGAATGTTAGACATGCGCAGATCACCTATCATGTGTCTGCTTTGCTAGGAATATCTGAGTATCATAGAGCGTAGCATATGAGCACAGCTGACAATCAAAAATCACATCGTGACAGACTGCGGTTTGCCAACTTTTGCATCTGGTAGTGCACAAATGCCTCTCTTTTTATTCTCGCTGTTTTAACCATACGTTCTGAAACGCCAAACATTTTTGCTGTCACTGGTATCACTCTTTGGGGCCAAAGTCAATAATTGAACTTTCGTCGATCTATCCGATATTTTAATTTTAATTTTCATGTCTTCGATTAGGTCAGCGTAATCCTGGCATGACTGGCATTCCTTAGCAGCAGACTTGCTAGTTTGCCCAATATCTTCAGCTGCTACTCCAGCGACTAACATTATTTTGTCTGCTACCACTTTCTGCATGCGTTCAATTTTTCATTTCACATAGCCAGTTTTATCCCTACTGCTCAACTTCTGAATTTTTAATGGAGAAGTCCCTAAATTGGTCAAACTTCGATTAACAGTGTCCGAAATGTCCATATCGTAATTATCCGACGATGAAGAGTCTGCCATGCTTTGGACCATGGAAACATTATTTGGCTTTACACTTGGAACATATCTTTTGACCTGGCTTCACATTTGTTTTCGCCACTTTCGTTAAATCACTGGACATGGCTAGATCGACTTTCAACAGCCTATGTTTAGCTACGTGATTTTGTTTGTCAAATGGGTTGCAGCACGACTTTTGCTTCATGTCGTACTTTTTCAGATACATCGCTTTGCGATGCAAGCAGATTTGGTCATCATCTGTGAGCTCAACCTCCGATCGCCGAGTAATGAGTATTTTTTCTTCAGCAGACAAACTGTGCACATAATGCAGCCCAATTTCGTTAGAATAAAATGAACCATGGTGGCAAGTTGACAACAATTTTTCTCCAACAATGCATTTGGGCAAAGTAGGACTGCCAGTTGACTCATCAACATCCATTTCGCATATTATGGAAATTCACAATAATATAAAGTGTATTACTGCAAAATCTGAAACACAGAAGTTATATAAGGTTCTAATGTTATGACAGAAATACGACAACTACACCTGTACAGTTCAGAATCCTATAGCCGCAACATGCTAACGTGTGGCATCACTAAAGTACTTACAGCATTTAGCCGCTGTCATTAGTGTAGAAGCACCGCTAGTAGACTAACAGATTCATGTAGCATGCAAGAAATGAATTACACACTTTAAATTCCAGCATAAATGAAATGACAATGGCACAATATAAAAGAATGCATGTTGACGTACATGACGTTGCCATAGCAACGTCGTCAACTTTGTCCCTATTTTTAGGGCTTTATACATCAGCGATGAAAAACCAATCCTACTTTTTAAGGGGGTTTGAAACATACTCTGTCTAATGAGAATGATTTAACAGTGTTTCCAGGTCTTTTTTTGTAAAAGCGGGCTGAAAATACCCTATTTTTGGTGTTTTTACAAAAAATGTCACCTTTACGCTCAATTTGTAAACTATTGGAAAGCAGTAGGAGAATGAAATTTTATATTCGAAAACCTTGTGTTGCTAAGTTATTACGCACAAAGTTTCACGTTTCTCATACCTTTCCTTCCAGAGATATAAGAAGCCAAACTTTAACCTTTTTTTGAGCCACAATATTTTCGGCCAACTTTGCTCCAAATTATCTAGATGGAGATCGCTCATGAGAATGTTTTTATTATTTTGTTTAATAGAGCACAAAAAGTTGTACAAGATGGCCAGGTTTTGTTTCTTTCAACAAAATATTGCAGGAGATATTATGTCTCAAAGTTGATGGAACCTCCGAGTCATACTGTAGAAGGCTGCGGTATGGGGTCACACAAATGACTATATCTCCGCAAGTATTGCATCGGCACACGTAACACTTTACCAAAGTTCACTGGGGACATGTGTTCATGTTCACACAAAATTTCATCGAAATCCGTGATGGTCAAGCGGGGCACTTTCCTGAAATCAGACCACTTGACATGGAATGACCCATTCCTAAATCAGACATATTTTCATAAAAAATGTAATTTATAAAAATAAAATCATACTAGAACAGCTGAACTTTATATGGGCTTCAACAGTCACTTCAATTGATGGCAGGTGTGTACTGAGTGCTATTTTTAACATCAGTTTGAATGTGATTGGTTAATTCTGAACACAGTCACATCCCTACTTATAAGAGGGTGTTCACACTTATGCAACCACATTATTGTAAGCTTTTTATTTTTTCCTCCTAAAAGATTTCAGTTTGTTTTTGTTACAATATTCATGAACTGGGAGAGCCATGTTAACAAGGTCAGCCAATGAATAGGCATAGCAACTAAGTTAGCCAATGGGAGCTAAACACATCTGAGTCTGTGCAGAGAATCGAAACTGAAAACTTAGGCTTAAGGCTGGGCTACAACTTAATGCCATTAGAGACTGAGAGAAGCACAATTAACCAACCTGCTTAACATTCAACATTTCTTTTCCATTTATCTGTGGAACGTTAAGTCAAACCTGAAAGACATAATCCTCTATAAGCAGTACTATCTGTCCTTAACACAACTTTAATGTACGCACATACTCCGTGATAAAAAAAATTCAGTCAACATGACAATGGCTTTCGCACCAGTTTGCCTAATTTAGGTTTAAGTTTTATAAATCCAACTAAACTACACCTAATTTGCAGTTTCCTTGCTTAACACCTACCAAACTTTAGAAAAAGCAAGCATCATCAAATTGGTCCCAAATTAACTCATACCTTATACACATGCCTCTATAATAAATTAGGTTCTAAGGTATGTCTGTGATAAGGTAGCATGCTATGTTTGAAAATACCATACTTAGTTGAGACTGTCCCTCATCGCAATTTTCCCTCTATCTAAAAGAATATCCTTTCTGAAATGCTTCATGCTTCAGTGCAACAGAAGTGAAAACTGTGGGCATACAGTAGCTCAATGTCCTTATCGAATCACCCTCAAGTGATATGGAAAGAAGATAGGTGTCACAGTAAAAATCCTCCTCCACTTAACAAATAAATTATATAAAATTCTGAAATGATCTCCACTTCTGAGACAGCTTTACAAGAGACTTCTTGGACTTCTTCCATTACACTTCAAAGCACTTTTTTAGAGCAGTACAGATGTAAGAATAATTTTTACTATAGAAGCTATCTGCATCTTTTTTTTCTTAAAGAATCACATTTGAATGATTATAAAAATTATCTATTGTAACAACATAGGTGCAGCTACACTGAAAAAACCTTACATTGCTTATTATTTATTTATTTATTTATTAGTGACATTTATATACCGCCTCACAGTGCAAGCACTCTCTAAGCGGTTTACACCAGTAAGCAATGTATATTTATATTGCCCCCAACAATCTGGGTCCTCATTTTACCTACCTCGGAAGGATGGAAGGCTGAGTCAACCTTGAGCCGGTGAGATTTGAACTGCTGACCTGCGGATCAGTGTCAGCTAAAGTGGCCTGCAGTACCTGCCTCTAACCGCTGCGCCACCTCGGCTCTTTTATTAGAAATACATTTCATTTTAGAAACAGGCTACTAAATAGGTCGATACAAAAACTCTAAAATAATTTTTATATTAAAATAAAGAGTGTGTTAGAACAACTGAAATGAGATTAAATTTTGTTTACTGTTGTTGTTTTTGTTTTAATGCTTGATATTCTGCAATCATGTGGCTAGCTCACTCCCTAACAAGCACACCCACCCACACTCACACAAACGTGTATGCTTACACACACATACAGAGCTGAAAAGAAATACACAGTAATCATTAATGCTCTGGGCTTTAGTCTCACAGTCTTTCTTATTAGTAGAAAGGAAACCAGACCCACCAATCTGAGGAGAAAATCCAGGATATAAAAGCAAGCATACCTCATTAGCTGATATGAAATTATTTTAAAAATCCACAATTCTCAGTCCTTTTGAAATTTATAAAAGTTGAAATTTATAAAAGTCAACAGTAAAACATGCAAGCCAAATTGGGCATCTGTCCTATTGGCTCCCCTAGGCTGGATGATCACTTTGCTGAACAACTAAGTTTAATGCAAATTCACTTGGGGTCACAATGGTACCTTTTCTTAGGGGGCAGCACAACTCCAGGTTAAGAGCAGGAGAATGGCAGGCAGAAGACAAAGCAGTTAGTGGTGCTGCACTGAACTGTTCTTTTCTGCTAGGTGTCGCAGAACACTGTCCTCACCTTGGCCCCTATGAGTTAAATGCTCACTCTTAAATAGAGCAGGAGGTGGAGGCAAATGAGGGACTGGGGGGACAGGGACTGGAAGATGATGTGGATGGTGTGAATGAAGATGCAGATGAGAATACGGATGGCCAATGGGGCGAGGAGGAAGTGTGCTTGTTGGATTCATACTGATTGCCGGAGTAGGGGCCAGTGCATTTGGTGTGTTCACAACAGAAGGTACAGTGGTGGCAGATGATGTTGTGGCAAGTGAGATCTGGGCAGAAGGTGGTATGTCAACAGGACTAGTAACACGGAAGCACTTCTCCTTGTGTGCCTTAAGCATATTGGAGAAACGGAATCGCTGGCCACACACATCACACGGATATGGCTTCTCCCCTGTGTGAGTTCTGCGGTGTCTCTTCATGTTCGGGCGACTGGTGAAACTTTTGCCACAGATTTCACAAATAAAAGGCTTCTCTCCTGTTAAAAATTACAAAATGGCACCTTTAATCAAATTCAATTTTCATTAATATAATTTTGAATGCAAATCCTACATTCAAGAAGTTGTCAGAGACTCATCTATGTCGCTGATCTACAATATCCAGAATTGTCCATAGCTGGTCATTCTGGCTAGGGTTCATACTTCAGCTCAATCTCAAGTTAGCACTCCAACACATTATCTTGGTTTATACCCAATAATCCTTAGTAATTCTCAACTTCTGTCCTACATGTTATACCCTTCATCTTTCTCACCCTTTAATATGAAACTGGAGATATCCATACAATTTATTCCTATCCCTCCTTTGTTATATACCGTATTTTTCGGAGTATAAGATGCACCGGAGTATAAGACACACCTTAGTTTTTGGGGAGGAAAATAGGGGAAAACAATCTGCCTACCAGGTATTCATCTGGCTAGCGTCCTTAGTCTGGTCAGCTTCAGCACATTATTTTATCCCCTGGTTAGGACTTAAAAAAACCTTCTTCTGAGAGAGTAACAATGAAAGAGCCTGCAAGCCGGTAAGAGCTGGGAAGATAGTTAGCACCTGGTTAGGGCTAGAAAAAAACTTATTCAGAGCAAGTAGAGCAATGAAAAAACCCCTGCAAAGACTTAGGGCTGGAAAAAAAGTCTTCTGAGAGAGTAACAATGAAAGAGCCTGCAAGCCGGTAAGAGCTGGGAAGATAGTTAGCACCTGGTTAGGGCTAGAAAAAAACTTATTCGGAGCAGCTTCAGCACATTATTTTATCCCCTGGTTAGGACTTAAAAAAACCTTCTTCTGAGAGAGTAAAGGAGGGACATTTCGCAAGAAATTGCCCACAGCAGGAGATGGAGAGAGAGAGAGAGAGAGAGCAGAAAGTGTATAGATTAATGGACAAGGATGAAGAATCGGGGTGTCAGGGGCCCTTGATATTAAGGTTCCACCAAGAGCCCTTGATAAACATTCAAGTGGGACCAGAACAGCAAGAACTAGTATTTTAAATAGATGCCGGGGCTTCAAGAACATCTCTTACAAATATACCCCAAGGCTGCCAGTTAATTAAAAGCACAATAAAGACCTACCAGGTATTCATCTGGCTAGCATCCTTAGTCTGGTCAGCTTCAGCACATTATTTTATCCCCTGGTTAGGATTTAAAAAAACCTTCTTCTGAGAGAATAACAATGAAAGAACCTGCAAGCCAGTAAGAGCTGGGAAGATAGTTAGCACCTGGTTAGGGCTAGAAAAAAACTTATTCGGAGCAAGTAGAGCAATGAAAAAAAATTCTGCAAAGACTTAGGGCTGGAAAAACATTCTTTGGAGAGAGTAACAATGAAAAAGCCTGCAAGGTAAGAGCTGGGAAGATCTGTTAGCACCTAGTTAGGGCTGAAAAAAAAAAAAAGCTACATTCGAAGTATAAGACGCACCCAAATTTTCAGCCACTTTTAGGGAGGAAAAAGGTGCGTCTTATACTCCAAAAAATACGGTAGTTGAGAGAAGGGGCGTTGGTCTTACCTGATACGCTCCTTCTTGTTAATGTGGAGACAGCATCCAGGAATGGGTTAACTCCGTCTGTAATCCTATTGGACTGTCTGCATCTTAAAAGCACGCCTCCTCCGGCTCCTCCCCCAGCTTTTGACAAAGGAGATGACGCAGACTGACGTGTTTTGTTGACGTGAAAAAGTGTTCGGTGACCTCCAGCCATAATCCATCCAGATGAAACAAACACATCCACCCAGCACCCAGGGCCAGATGCGACTCCGGGTGGGACTGGATGCTGTCTCCACATTAACGAGAAGGAGCGTATTGACAGATAAGAATAAATCTCATCAGAGGCGAAATAGATCTTTCCCTGGAACTCTGACATTATAAAAAGAAACCGCAGTTTAAAGTTCTAATTAGAAAATATTTATTTCGGTACAAAAACAATAAATTCTCAATAAATCACATCTGGGAAGATAGTTAGCACCTGGTTAGGGCTAGAAAAAAACTTATTCGGAGCAAGTAGAGCAATGAAAAAAAATTCTGCAAAGACTTAGGGCTGGAAAAACATTCTTTGGAGAGAGTAACAATGAAAAAGCCTGCAAGGTAAGAGCTGGGAAGATCTGTTAGCACCTAGTTAGGGCTGGAAAAAAAGCTACATTCGAAGTATAAGACGCACCCAAATTTTCAGCCACTTTTAGGGAGGAAAAAGGTGCGTCTTATACTCTGAAAAATACGGTACTTTTACATTATTTTTCCCATTTCCAAGCTCACTTGATATTACAACACCAATAACCCTCCCATTATTTTTATTAATTCTCTCATATTTTCCTTTCTCTTTGGCATAAAGTCCTTTTATGCATCAAGTACCTTCTCTATTGTATTTAAGTGTTTAACTATATTCTGAACTCCCCTCCCCCAACAAGCTTTAATTCACTGTATATCCAACTCTTCAACCACATTATCTTTTTACATTTCGCCTTTAAACTCTAGAATATAATCCTTTTGTCCCAACTACTCTTCCTCTCTCAACCTCCTGCAATCAGATTTTTGTTCTCTATACTTATTATAATCTGCTTCATAATTTATTACACATCTTGCCTGATAGTAGTTTATCGAGGTTTCCCCATAGACTTCACCAGACCTGCTGGAAGTTGATACAGTGCATGCCCTTATGCCCTGGTCATTTCTAGCTCCAATGTTCCATTTTCTTAACCTCCCATTCCTTTTTTACTTAATTTGCCCTCTACTGCTCTACATCATACTCACACATCTCTATCAACACCTCTTCCTAAATCCCTTCAGTGCTTTTCCACTACTTTCTGCATGTAGTACAACCCCCTTTGTATTTTGTTCTGTCTTAATATTGCCCTTCATAACGGAGGCTCTCTCATGCATTATGTCAAAAGTTTTCTTCTTCAGAAGACACTGTGCAATCCTTAAATTAATTCTCCTTCTTTTGCTTTCCAATGTTGAAATTCAGATGACACAAGAACCTCCTTTGTTTATTTTAATTACACTGAAAACAGTATTATGTTTAGATTTTAAAGGAAAGAAAGAGCTTATGTGCTGATAAATTAAATCTGTTAACTCTCCTATGACCTACATATCATATCAGTTAAGTTTAGTATACAGAAAACAATAAAAATGTATCCTTACCAGTATGGGTTTTCATGTGCTCATCAAAGTACTGTTTCATATTGAAATCTTTACCACACCACTGGCACATAAACTGTTTGTGTCCAATATGGATGCTCATGTGGGAACGAAGTTGGTACTTGTACTGAAACCTTTCATCACAGTTCTGCAACATATAATAAGGAACCAGTCTCCTACTTGCAGGCAAGAAAGTTATGATACAGTAGCAGTATATCAAACAGAATAGAGTTAACTTGATATAAATGTATCTGACAATTTATTTTACCACCAAAAACTTCACCACTAACACTGGATCATACCAATACATAATAAAACAATTAGAATTTTAAAAAATTGCAATAGAATCCTATTCAGGATGAGTTGATTCTGGTAAAAGTATACTTTCAAAGTGAGACAAATTTTATCGTGTTTCCCCGAAAATAAGCCCTCCCCCGAAAATACCATTTCCTCTGGTTAAGGTTAGGGAGACAGAGCTGAAAATCTGGTAAGATGGCAAGAGGAGCCCCGTCTTGTTCCACGCGCCCCAAAATAATAAGAGCTCCCCGAAAATAAAGCCAAGCGCTTATTTTGGGGTTTAAAAAAATATAAGACAGGGTCTTATTTTCAGGGAAACACGGTAGGTAAATACAGGTAGTCCTCGATTTACGACCACAATTGAGCCCAAAATTTTTGTTGTTAAGTGAGACATTTGTTAAGTGAGTTTTGCTCCATTTTATGACCTTTCTTGCCTCAGTTATTAAGTGAATCACTGCAGTTGATTAGTAACCCAGTTGTTAAGTGACTCTGGCTTCCCCATTGACTTTGCTTGTCAGAAGGTTGCAAAAGGTGATCACATGACCGTGGGACACAGCAACGGTCATAAATATGAACCAGTTGCCAAGCATCTGAATTTTTATCACATGATCATGGGGATGCTGCAAAGGTCATAACTGTGAAAAATGGTCATAAGTAACTTTTTTCAGTGCCGTTGTAACTTTGAACGGTCACTAAATGAACTGTTGTAAGTCGAGGACTACCTATACTAGAAAACCTGTGAACCGTTGGGTCATTGTTTCAGAGCTATTTCCTTACCAGATTCCTCAATGCCTTCAACAATGGCAGAGCTTCTAATGTACTTGAAAAGGTCTTACAAATTCAGGGAGATATTCAGATATGCATCTGCCTTAAAAATAGCTCATGCTGCACTGTATAGACTGTCAAACATCAAAACATGACTACACAAAATATTTTATGACATTTTGTATTATGTGATAAAATGCTTTAATGTCTTTTTTATGACTTTTAATGTTATAGAATGTTTTATGAAATTTGCCAAATTTTAATTCCACAGGAGTCATGGGTCCCAGATTTTGGATGCATTCCGTAAGTTAGTCCATTTGAGGTATCTAAAACATTTTACCTATGATGTACCTTTTTGCTCAGTTGAAGATTGCAGACACAAGAGTTTTAGTGGTATATAGATTTGTGTTACTGTGTTAGAAGCAAGTGAATATGTATGCATGTAAGGAAAAGATAGAAGGGAAAATGAAAACTGGCTTAAATAGAGTATTTTGTTCTATTTGTTTGAATGAATGGATAACCAAGATTTAAGCTCTTAGAAATGATTTTGATTCTTAAGTTTTAACACAGGTGTATTATTTTAACCCACACCTCTGACAAATAACTGAAAAGCTTATATGTATTCATTAGCTTTCCCACTGCTTTGTTTTAGATTGCAGATCTATTCCCTACTTGAATAATTAAAGGCAACTCTAACTATGCATGAAGTTCTGGTAAGTGTGAAGTAATGGATCATTGTTTTCAATGAGGGACACAGCCCATTTGGCTGCTCCATCTTTCAAAAGACTCAGAACAAATGTTGGAACCATTTGTAGAAAATTCTGTCGGTTGACATGACACTAACAACTCAAATTGAGTCATAAAAGTAAAAAAAAATAGCTGATCTTGGGCTCCTCCAAATGTCTCTGGAAAATCCCTTGAGACCAAAGAAATACTGGCTGGGCTGTAAGCTGTTGAGCTGCCATGATGAGACAAGTCTTGTCTGAACTGCAGTGTTAATTGTACTACGACACTGTGCAGGTTTGTTATTTGTATTTCCATTTGCTGTTAATATTCTATCAGTGCTTGAGCATGTTGTTCTGTGGATAGTAGGGTGCCTGAAGACTTGATGCAATTTCCACAATCAAAAGAAAGATTGATGCCTCTGTAAGTAGAGAGCAGTGAGGCTTTTAAAACTGATGTCAGTCCTTCCAGGTAGGCCAGGTCAGGAAACAGACTCCACAAGGACTGTTGTCATTCTATTTTATTGTTGCAAGGTATAACAGAAGCTCCCCACCGCCTTATAGCAAGAGAATCAAGGGATGACAATCCTGAGTTTCTTCTTCACTTCCTCATCCTTTTCATGACTAAGCTGGTGCTTACCTCATGGCTGTTAACTACCGTATTTTTCGGAGTATAAGACGCACCTTTTTCCTCCCTAAAAGTGGCTGAAAATTTGGGTGCGTCTTATACTTCGAATGTAGCTTTTTTCCCCAGCCCTAACTAGGTGCTAACAGATCTTCCCAGCTCTTACCTTGCAGGCTTTTTCATTGTTACTCTCTCAGAAGAAGGTTTTTTTAAGTCCTAACCAGGGGATAAAATAATGTGCTGAAGCTGACCAGACTAAGGACGCTAGCCAGATGAATACCTGGTAGGCAGATTGTTTTCCCCTATTTTCCTCCCCAAAAACTAAGGTGCGTCTTATACTCCGGTGCGTCTTATACTCCGAAAAATACGGTACATTTGTGAAAGTCATCTCTGTATTCCTCTACAGGCAAGAAGAAATAATCAGAAGCAAGTGGTCCCACAATTACCCTGGCCCTGTATACAACGTAGGTCTTTGTAGGTGATATCCAGCACCTTGAATTGCACCCAGAAGCCCATTGGGAGCCAGTGCAGCTTACAGCAGGGGTGCTGGGCCGCACAGCTGGAGGTGAGCAGTGGGCAAGCAAGCAAAACCGAAAACTATCCCCCCCCCGGGTCCGTGGAAAAACTGTATTCCACAAAACCGGTCCCTGGTGCCAAAAAGGTTGGGGACCACTGGCTTACAGAACAGAGGTGTCACATGGATGTATTAGGGGGTGTTGGATGTGACCCCTCTGCTGCAGTGAGGAAAAGGGTGTTGGTGGCTTGAAGGGACTGAGAGCAAGTGCAGGGGTCCTCAACCCCCGGGTCGCAGCCCATTACCAGGCCGAGGCCTGTTTGAAACTCAGCTGCGTGACCGATGGGCAAGCACGCGCATGTGAAGCTCCAGTCACGCGAGCAGAAGAAAAGTGTGCGTGTGTGAAGTTCCACTTGCGCGAGCGGAGGATGCTTGTGCTCACGTGCGAAGCGCCATTCACGTGAATGGAGCTTCACGCGTGAGCACTCTCCACTCGCACGAGTGGAGCTTCATGCGCGAACACAAGCACTGTCTGGTTAAATATGTTCTGCTCGCGCGAGCGGAGCGTCACGTGTGAACACAAGGTCCCACTACTTGTGCACGAAGCTCCACTGGTGCAAGCGGAGGGTGCGTGCATCCGCTGCTCACACCAATGGAGCTGTGAGCATGCATGTTTGCCACTCACGCCTCCCCCCCCCGATGCCAGGCCAGGCCGCCAAAGTGGAAAGGTTGGGGACTGCTGCTACAGTGCCTGTTAGGCTCACCTTATCACTGACTGCTTGCTAGTTGGAGGAGGTTCCCCTTTTAGATCAATAGTGTTGAAGATGGGAGATGGAATGGCTTTTGGGGAAGGTAGGGTAGGGCAGTGTATTTCAGTGGTATCAGGTAATGGGATACGCGTGAGCACTCTCCACTCGCATGAGTGGAGCTTCATGCGCGAACACAAGCACTGTCTGGTCATTGTTTCTTTTACGATTTCATCCTCCATTTTACGTTTTAGCAAACAATTATAAACCTTAGTAATCATTTTTTCATCTGTACCTGTTAGAATTTTATCGATTTCTTGTTCATTTTGAAAGCCATATTGCTCTAAGTCCTTTTTATACTTTGTTTGGATTTGTATGTAGGGCCACCAGTCTATTTTGATTCCTTGTATTTGCAATTCTTGATTTGATTTTAACCTTCCTTGTTCATCTAGTAATTCTTCATATGTAACTATTTTGTCTAAATCTATGACATTTGGATAGACCAATGCTTCCATTGTTGAGATCCATCGTGGCATCTTTATATAAAAATTTTGCTTAATTTTCTTCCAGATCCCAATTAGTGCATCTCTTATTTGATGTCTTTGGAAATAATTGTGATTTGTTCTTTTCCACCCATAAAAATGCGTGCCAGCCTCGTTGTAGGTCATGTCCTTCAATTGCTAAAATTCTTTTGTTCTTTAAAATTATCCATTCTTTTATCCATGTCGCCGTGGCTGCCTGATAATACAGTTCCCAATCTGGTAGGCCCATACCCCCTCTCAATCTAGAGTCCTGTAAAAGTTTACATTTAATTCTGACCTTTTTCCCTTGCCAAATGAATTTTAACATTATTTTATTTAATTCTTCAAAAAAAATTGTTTAATTTTATTGGGATTGTTTGGAATAAGTGTAAAAATTTGGGTAAAATATTCATTTTAATGGTGGAGATTTTCCTATTAGCGATAATTGTAATTTTGTCCAATTTTCCAAGTCTTTCCGAGTCTGTGCTAATAATTTCATATAATTATCTTCTTTTATAGAAGAGCATTTTGCGGTTAGCCAAATCCCTAGATATTTTACTTTTTTAACTATTTGAAATTCTAATATCCTTTCTAATTTTTTGTTTTGATCTTGTGTAAGATTTTTAGTTATCATTTTTGTTTTGTTTTTATTTATTTTTAATCCAGCAACCTTTCCAAATTCCTGTAATTCTCGGACCAATGCACTTCCTGTTTCCAAAGGGTCTTCAACTATAAACGCTATATCGTCAGCGAATGCCTGCAATTTGTATTCTTCTAGTTCTCAACCCTTTTATGTCTTGGTTTTCTCTAACTTGGTTCAGTAAAACTTCTAATGAAAGTATGAATAATAGCGGTGATAAAGGGCACCCTTGTCTGACCCCTTTATTTATATTCACTTCTTCTGTTGTTTCTCCATTTAGTAATATCTTCGCTGTTTGATTTGAATATATTGTCTTAATCATTTTATTAAATTTTCCTCCAAATTTCATCATATCCAATTGTGTATTAAGAAATTGCCAATTTAAATGTATCAAAAGCTTTTTGTGCATCAACCAAAATTAAAGCAAATTGTTTATCTGGGTGGGCTTCATAATATTCTAGTGCGTTTAATATAATTCTTGTATTGTGCTTTATCTGCTGATTGGGAAAGAATCCATTTTGGTCTATATGGATGATTTTGTTTAATATTTTTTAAGTCGTTCCGCTATAATTGTTGCAAATATTTTATAGTCTACATTCCACAGCGAGATTGGCCTAAAATTTTGAATTTTTTGAATATCTGTTTCTTCTTTAGGGATTAATGTGATAAGTGCCTCTGTCCAGGAATTTGGTATTTTTGCTTTTTCTAATGTTTCATTATATATATCTAACATAATTTCTTCCAATGGTTCCTGTATAGTTTTGTATATCTCAGCAGGAATTCCATCCGGTCCTGGCGTTTTATTATTTTTTTGTTTTTTAATGGCCTCTTTCATTTCAACTAACGTTATCTTTCCATTTAGGATTTCTCTATCTTCATCTGTTATGTTGGGTAGGTTTCTATTTTGTAGATATTTTTTGACCTCTTCTTCTCTAATGTTTTCTTGTTTATACAATGTTTGAAAAAAGTTTTGCACTATCTTTTTCTTTTCTTCTTTCTTGTGGGATACAGTATATTCCCCTGTTCATCTTGCAATTGTTGTATTAATCCTTTTGTTTTTTCATGGTGCCCCAAGAAAGATGGTAGGAAGGAAGGAAGACAGACAGAAAAAGAAAGGAGGGAGGGAAGGGAAGGGAGGGAAGAACAAAAGAGCGAGAGAGGAAGGAAGGAAGACAGAAAGAAAGAGAAAGAAAGATGGTAGGAAGGAAGGAAGATAGACAGAAAAAGAAAGGAGGGAGGGAAGAAGGAAAGAAAAAGGAAAGAAAAAGAGAAAGAAAGAAAGAAAGAAAGAAAGAAAAGGTAGGTAGGAAGGAAGGAAGGAAGGAAGGAAGGAAGGAAGATGGTATGAAGGAAGGAAGGAGGACAGACAGAAAAAGAAAGGAGGGAGGTAAGAAGGAAAGAAAAAGGAAAGAAAGGAAGAAAGAGGGAGGGAGGGAGGGAGACAGACAGACAGAAAGAAAGATGGTAGGAAGGAAGACAGACAGAAAAAGAAAGGAGGGAGGGAAGGGAAGGGAGGGAAGAAGGAAAGAAAAAGGAAAGAAAGAGGGAGGGAGGGAGGAAGAAAGAAATATGGTAGGAAGGAAGGAAGACAGACAGAAATAAAAAGATGGTAGGTAGGAAGGAAGACAGACAGACAGACAGACAGACAGACAGACAGACAGACAGACAGACAGACAGACAGAAAGAAGAGATGGTAGGAAGGAAGGAAGACAGACAGAAAGAAAGAAAGGAAAGAAAGAAAAAGAAAGATGGTAGGAAGAAAGACAGAAAGAAAAAGAAAGAAAGAAGGAAGAGGGAAGGTAGAGAAGAAAGAAAGAACGAAAGAAAGACTTATGACCACAATTGAGCCTAACATTTTGGTTGCTAAGCAAGAGCGTTGTTAAGTGAGTTTCACCACACTTTACAAGTTGGCCACGCCCACCCGGTCATCTGACCACTAAGCCACGCCCACCTGAGGGGGTGGGGTGGGGGGCGGTGAGGATGAGTTTGTAGCACCAAGAGGGCGGTTGACTGAAAAAGTTTGGGAACCACTGCCTTAGAGTATAGAACAGTGATGGCGAACCTATGGCATGCGTGCCACAGGTGGCACGCGGAGCCATATCTGCCGGCACGCGATCTGTTGCCCTAGCTAAGCTCCAGCGTGCATGTGCTCACTGGCCAGCTGATTTTTGGCTCATGTGGAGGCTCTGGGAGGGCATTTTAGGCTTCCGGAGGGCCTCCTGGGGGGCATTTTTGCCCTCCCCAGGCTCCAAGGAAGCCTCTGGAGCCTGGGGAGGGTGAAAAACGGGCCTACCGGGCCCACCGGAAGTCGGGAAATGGGCCATTTCCGGCCTCCAGAGGACTGCTGCTGGGGCGGGGGAGGCCGTTTTCACCCTCCCCAGGCATTGAATTATGGGTGTGGGCACTCGCATGCGCGTGATAGCGCGCGCACACACGCTTTCGGCACCCAAGGGACAAAAGGTTCGCCATCACTGGTATAGAATGACTTAAGAAATGACTTAGGGGAATAAAGGGGTGTGGGGAGGGCCTCTTGAGCGTGGCGTGCCTTGTGTAGGGGGTATAAAATGTATGGTTTGTACATTGTTCTTTGCTCTCCTTGTACTCAATCCACTTGGGAAGAGACTTGGAGGCCGCCTTTGCAAACGCTTTTTCTTTGAACTAAAACTTTGAATTGTGAACCAGATCTGTATTGTGAGTATTAAAATAATTGGCTATCTCATATCTAACAAACTTGGTGCCCAATGTGGGGCTCGAGGGCCACATTTGGGGTTCCCCTCTGTAATTCGGGGGGGGGGGGCGCCAGTTGATTTCAACTGCCTAGAGTAATCTGAGGCTGAGCTCCCTTTTGCAGGCCCCGAGCCAAAACTAAATTGACAACTCTGGTCTACAATATCAAAGAGGAAGAAAAGAATCAACAACGGAAGCGGCCCAACCAGATAACCCGGTGCATCGGCCCAGGTAGGATACTTTCACCCCGAAGGAGGGAACGCGCAATTGTACCTGGGTGGTCAGGAGAACGATTGTGGGAGGTTTATCGATAACGGCAGTGTGTGTGTGTTGGACTGTGTTCTGGGAACACTAGTAAGTCCAGGGTGAGTGCGGACTTGAAAGGTTGCGGTTCCTTACCTCCGAGAGGGGGAAGGCCAGTCTGAGGGGAAGCGGACTGGTGTCGTGGATTTTGTGTGGCCGTAAAATTGAGAACCTCAGGAAACCATAGTCAGGAAAACTCTCAAGAAGATGGGCAATTGTTGTAGTTGTTGTTGTAAATCAGAGGAGAAGAAAGTAAGTATAAAACTAACAAATCAGGAGGTAGAAATCCCTTCCGACAGTCCTTTAGGACAATTATTAAGTCAATGGGATGATGAAAATCTGGCAACATAGACTTGCAAGTTGACAAAAAGTAGGATGATAACTTTGTGCCAAAAGAAATGGCCTCAATATGTAATAAGCCCACCCGATTATCGTTGGGATCGGTTGGGAGAGCCAAATAAATATTGGATAGGGAAACTAGAACAAGATATTCTCAAAGGACCAACCTTAAGCAGCGAAATACCATATGTAAAACCATGGTATTTTGTAAATTGGGAAGGACCAGTTCCACCCAGGGAAACTAGAATTCTAAAATTGGAAGAGGAAAGAAAAATGGGCAAAAGGGGATGGGATCCTTTAGAATATTTTCCTCCCCCACTCCCCCTCCCCCTCTGATACAATACAAAACACTCCAGTACTACAGGAAGATAAAGGGGCAGTAGGGGGAGTAGAAGAACAACCCATAGCAGATAGAACTACACAAAGGGTAAAGGAAAGAGAAGGAGAAGAAGATAAGGAAGAAAAATTATTCCCATTGCGGCAAGTGCCTCAAGGCATAAATGGCCAAGGACAGCCAGTAATGGGATATGTAGCAGTAAATATCACAGCTACAGAACTGAGAGAATTGAAACAAAGAATGAAGAAGGTCCTAGAGGAACTACAAACAGTCGCTGAAGAGTTCGCTGCCTTTTTAGGCCCCAACACATACACTTGGGACGAACTCCAGTACTCTTTGGGCATTCTGTTTACTGTAGAGGAAAGACAGTTAATTAGACAAGCAGCTGTGAAATATTGGCAAGAACATCATGCAGGAGCGAATGCAGAAGACTCGGAGAGAAAATTTCCACTGCAAAGACCAGACTGGGACAATAACGTCCTGGCCGATAGACAAATGGATGACTTGAAACAGATGATTATAGAGGGCATATGTAACTGTGCACCCCAAAGTAGAAACATTAGTAAAGCTTTCAATGTACTGCAGAAAAAGGAGGAGTCACCAGGAGATTTCTTAGAGAGACTTAGAGACCAGATGAGAAAATATGGAGGACTGAAGGAGGATAGTGAAGCTTTTAGACAACTGTTGAAGAGCCAGTTTGTGATAGGAGCCTATGGAGATATAAAGAGGAAAATAGAGAATTGGGGGAATGAAGACATAATGAAATTGTTAGAAGAGGCTCAGAAAGTGTTTGTGAATCGAGATGTGCAGGAGAGGCGAGAGGACAAGAAAATGTTGTTGGCAGTAGGAGTAATGATGGATAAGAAGTCAGGACAGAGAAGAGATTTTGGGAATCGAGGACACTGGAGAGGAAGAGGAAGAATGAGAGGACAAGGTAGCAGAAATTGCCCACAGCAGGAGATGGAGAGAGAGAGAGAGAGAGAGAGCAGAAAGTGTATAGATTAATGGACAAGGATGAAGAATCGGGGTGTCAGGGGCCCTTGATATTAAGGTTCCACCAAGAGCCCTTGATAAACATTCAAGTGGGACCAGAACAGCAAGAACTAGTATTTTAAATAGATGCCGGGGCTTCAAGAACATCTCTTACAAATATACCCCAAGGCTGCCAGTTAATTAAAAGCACAATAAAGATATCAGGGGTTTAGCAGGTAATAAAAAGGTAAAGCCTGTCTAAATGGGAAGACTCAGATAATTTGACTTGATCAATTGAATGTGATTTCTGCTAAAAAATTCTTAGATGTGCATCTATAATAATGTGTAGAATTGAATGGGATTGAATTGGTTGTGATATGTTTGGCCGGCCGGCAAATTAAGTAAACTTCTCAGCTTGGACCTAAAGCTGTGGGAAATGGGAAGTGGTTAGGGCCCAAAATCACACTTTTGATTAAAAATACTTCCTGAGTTATCCCACTGGTTGAAGAATGAGCTACAGATTGAACAAATCTATTTATGTGTCTGTGTGTAATCATTTCCAAACCTGGATGGAGGATGGAACCCTCTAATAGTAGTACACAAAATTATTTAGAAAATGGAGCTCATTGGCTTGTGAAAAAGCTCCCTGAAATAATTGTAATGATTGGTTTGCATGAAATGGGATTTATGCATGTGAAATTGGTTTACACAAGCAGTTTAATTGCAGTGCAAATGTGAGTATATTGGGGATAAAAGTTGGTGTGAATGTATTTTGATTCCCTTTCATATAAAGAAAAAGTAAGATTTACTAAAGCTAGAGGGGGAGAAATGGAGAAAATTATTTACCGTATTTTTCGGAGTATAAGACGCACCAGAGTATAAGACGCACCTTAGTTTTTGGGGAGGAAAATAGGGGAAAACAATCTGCCTACCAGGTATTCATCTGGCTAGCATCCTTAGTCTGGTCAGCTTCAGCACATTATTTTATCCCCTGGTTAGGATTTAAAAAAACCTTCTTCTGAGAGAATAACAATGAAAGAACCTGCAAGCCAGTAAGAGCTGGGAAGATAGTTAGCACCTGGTTAGGGCTAGAAAAAAACTTATTCGGAGCAAGTAGAGCAGGGGTGTCAAACATACGGCCCGCGGGCCGGAACCGGCCCCCAAGGAGGTTCGATCAGGCCCGCAGGATAATTTGAAAGTGGAAAAAATGCATAAAAGACATGGAATTAATATTTTTAATTCGCTGCAATTCATGGATTATCCGCTAAGGGGCGCACTCTTTCCATCAGAGTAGAAGACAAGCCGCATCACTGAGACAGACTGAAAACAGCAGACGGTATCAGTGCGCCATCTGCTGCTGAATTTTCAAAGAAAAATGGACCACGTCCTATTTATTTACAGAGATGCACGGAAAACCTTCGTGCTTGGTGTGTTTGCAACAAGTTTCGGTATTGAAGGAATATAATATTCGACGCCACTACGAGACTCATCACAGTGAAAAATATGACGGCTTGCAAGGACAACTGAGAAGAGATAAGATTAACGAATTGCTGGCGGGTCTGAGGAAACAGCAGTCAACTTTCATCCAGAGCCGAGAAGTCAGTGAAGCAGCGGTAAAAGCCAGCTACCTAATTGCTAGCGAAATAGCATTAGCATCGAAGCCGTATTCCGACGGTGACTTTGTTAAACGATGCATGATGAAAGCGGCTGAACTTGTATGTCCCGAGAAGCGACAAGCTTTTGCCAATATTAGCCTGACGAGGAATACTATAGCAGAGAGGATTTCGGAACTATCGGCAGATTTAGACAGTCAATTGAAACAGAGAGTCAAGTCATTTATTGCATTTTCCGTGGCAATTGACGAGAGCACTGACATCACAGACGTGGCCCAACTGGCCATATTTATTTATGCTGCCTTAGATACTGTTTGCATTGAAAGAATACAGCTCTGTGAAGATGAATCCTTACTGTGGTGATTTAAAAAATGTGCACTTTAATGTTAGTCAGCAGCTTCTAAATAAAAGTTGTGTGATGGAATTCTACTGTTCATACAACTCCATAAATTTTTAGTATGTATTGTATGTGTATGTATGTTTCATGTATGAAGTTTACAGATTTACAGGACAGGCGAACACTTTCTTCATTACACATTTAAAATCACTCTCCTTAGTTTGTAAGGTGTGCAGGGATTACATTTAGATTTTATATGCGTATGTGTAAGTGGTTTAAAAATTCCTTTCTTTAAAAGTCTCATTTAATCTTAAAGTGCATTACTATATTTTTCAGTACCAATTAAAGTTTTGTGCCTTTGTACAATCAGTGGGATCTGTTGCAATGCATATTTGTGAATGATAAAAGTAAATTGCACATTTGTCTAAGGAAATATGAGGTGTTTTATGAAATGTTTTGTAAAAGGATAGTTTATTAAATTTCAATATTTTCCTAATGTTCTTGTGCTTCTTTACACCAAAACAAAGAAAAGACATGATATTTTAATTATTTATAGCAGAGTATGGTATAATTTTAATGGTCCAGCCCACTTGACATCTCCCTAGGCCGTATGTGGCCCACGATGAGAAATGAGTTTGACACCCCTGAAGTAGAGCAATGAAAAAAAATTCTGCAAAGACTTAGGGCTGGAAAAACATTCTTTGGAGAGAGTAACAATGAAAAAGCCTGCAAGGTAAGAGCTGGGAAGATCTGTTAGCACCTAGTTAGGGCTGGAAAAAAAAAAGCTACATTCGAAGTATAAGACGCACCCAAATTTTCAGCCACTTTTAGGGAGGAAAAAGGTGCGTCTTATACTCCAAAAATACGGTAGTTGAGAGAAGGGGCGTTGGTCTTACCTGATACGCTCCTTCTTGTTAATGTGGAGACAGCATCCAGGAATGGGTTAACTCCGTCTGTAATCCTATTGGACTGTCTGCATCTTAAAAGCACGCCTCCTCCGGCTCCTCCCCCAGCTTTTGACAAAGGAGATGACGCAGACTGACGTGTTTTGTTGACGTGAAAAAGTGTTCGGTGACCTCCAGCCATAATCCATCCAGATGAAACAAACACATCCACCCAGCACCCAGGGCCAGATGCGACTCCGGGTGGGACTGGATGCTGTCTCCACATTAACGAGAAGGAGCGTATTGACAGATAAGAATAAATCTCATCAGAGGTGAAATAGATCTTTCCCTGGAACTCTGACATTATAAAAAGAAACCGCAGTTTAAAGTTCTAATTAGAAAATATTTATTTCGGTACAAAAACAATAAATTCTCAATAAATCACATCTTAGCTATAAAAACAGGTCTTGCTTCTTACAGAAGCTGAAATAGAAGGGCGGATCAAAGAAAGGAATGTACACATGCGTATTAGGAACATATTAATCACGTGCTCAGGAATAAACCATTATATTTGATAGGGATGCATCTCCCTGCATATACATATAAGAGGCAATATAAAATTACTGCCTGACACCCCTTCTTTGTCTGTTGGATGGATATGCTTATATCACTCTACACACATTAAATATGTTAAAGATTCATGTCTTGCTGCAGGCAACGGCTTGTGTGATGGCAAGAGTGGCATATGGGCCAAATGGGTCGCGCCTTGGACCTGGGCGACGTTGACTGCCACTTCTGCTTCTGCTGCCTCTGAAGACTGTTCCTCTGGGCAGGGATGCACTTCTCCTGTAGGTTGTGCCTCTGGGTTGGTACTGGTCCCTGTAGTCTGTTCCTCTGGGCTGGACAGGAACTTGAGTGCGTTGCAATTGAATACAATCTCTACTGGTGTGACCTACACGATCACAATATTGGCAACGTAGCAATCTTGGAGTGTATTCCCTCTCTGGGGGTCTTCTAGTTGGAAGATGTGTTGCAGCTAGGGGGCGCTGCAAGTGAGGGGCTGCAAGTGCAATATCTTCATATTCTGTTAAAATTCTAAAACATTGTCAACAGTTCTTTGAGCAAAAGGTACATGATTGATTTGTGTGATGGCCTCTCTCCATGTGTAATTTAAGGAATTGGTAATAATACTGACCATTTGATTATCATCCATTGGATAGCCACGTTCTGCGAGGTCTTTCCTCATGCGTTTCATCTTTGTTAAATGCGCCCCCATGCTGTCTGTAGGTTTAATTCTAGTTCCATGAAATTGTGACAAAAGTAGGTTAGTAGATTCAGCTGAAACTGGCCGAAAACAATGTTCTAATTGAGCCCATATTTCTTGGGCAGTTGCATTTGGAACAAAAGTTTGCTGCATTTCGATCTCCATCGACATCAGTATACTGGTAGACAACTTTATATCTAATAATCTGATGGCATCTGACCAAGGCCGCTCAGGTGGGTCAAATACCATGTCGTGCGTGCCCTCACGACGAAGCAAAATAGTCATTTCACTGACCCAGGCTTTATAATTCTGTCCTGATGGCTTTAATTTTGAGTGTCCAGTTAATGGGGCAACTGGTGCCTGGTAAGGTGGAGCAACAGCTTGAATTGGCTGTAAAGGCGGGGCGCCTAATGGGGCCTGCGCAAGTGCGGCCTGAGGAAATGCCTGTGGACCCACTTGGGGTTGAAGAGGAGGCGGCAAAGGAGCCTGCACTGGAGCAGGTGGTGGTGCCTGGGCTGGCTGTTGTACAGCAGCTGGTGCAGCAGCAGGGGCCAGCTGCATAGAAGCAGGCGGTGGAGAAATTGGCACAGGCTGGGCCAGTTGGGGCAGGCGTAGGAGCTTGCATTGGAATAAGTAATTGTCCCATTTGGGGTTGCTGTTGGGCAGTTGAAACAGCAGGGGCTGGAGCAATTCCAGCTTGCGAAGCAGCTTGAGTTTGCTGCATAATTTGTGCAGCCATAGGAATGGGTGGTGCACTTTGTGCCTGTATTGCTTGGGCAGGTTGAAGAAATTGTTGTTGGGCTATAGGTGACAAAGGTTGTCTTTTGCCAGACATTAAAATCTCCAGCCTGTCTAATACGGTTTGGAACATAATTTCTGTTCTATTTTGTTCTCCACTAGATGGCACTGCAACATTACTTTTAGGAAAGTCTCTTTGTTCATAAAATCTCTGATCAGAACCAGCCCCTATTGACGTATAGTCATATGTCCCTTCCGGCAAATGAAAGGTAATGCCCATTTTGGGGTGGGACTCTAATGTTGGAGAGACAGGAAAAGATGACCCAGGAAAAGTTTCTGGAATGTAAGGAGGCTGGCAGACATCTTGTTTTTCATATAGGTGTTGGCTTTCTAGTAACTGCTTCCTTAAGTATTTAATTTCTCTGTCTTTACTAGCAAGAAGGTCTTTGTGGCGTGCATCACTATCTTTCTGTGGCTGATACGGTACTCGAGGGTGCTCCCTCAGAAAAACTTTCAAGTAATTGGGGCTGAAGTGGCTCATAATGAGTAATCTTTGGAATGGCCCCCGTTTGAACAGCCCCCATTTGAGTTGAGCTAGCACCCGGGAAAAAGGGAGTGCTTTTGACTTCCACTGACCTTTGAAAATATTGTTCCTGTTGCAAAGCCTCTGCCGCTGTGATTGAGTGCGAAGATGGCGCCGGAGAAGTTTGCAGAGATGCGATAGGAGTCTGTCTCGGAGTAGTAATTAAAAGCGGGGATGAGACAGGCAAATAAGTAGCTTCTGGTTTCTCTGCTTCTTGAATCGGCTGGTCAAGAAGAAGTAAAATTTCTTTCTCCGGAGAAGACATTTTAGTAGATTTATGGAGTTTTCACTTCAAAACAGCCAAAAACATTGTTATCTATCTGACTGAGCTAAAACGCAATAAACCTGTCAGAATTAATTAAGATCCAGGAACCAAACTCTGCATACCATGACAGATAAGAATAAATCCCATCAGAGGCGAAATAGATCTTTCCCTGGAACTCTGACATTATAAAAAGAAACCGCAGTTTAAAGTTCTAATTAGAAAATATTTATTTCGGTACAAAAACAATAAATTCTCAATAAATCACATCTTAGCTATAAAAACAGGTCTTGCTTCTTACAGAAGCTGAAATAGAAGGGCGGATCAAAGAAAGGAATGTACACATGCGTATTAGGAACATATTAATCACGTGCTCAGGAATAAACCATTATATTTGATAGGGATGCATCTCCCTGCATATACATATAAGAGGCAATATAAAATTACTGCCTGACACGTATCAGGTAAGACCAATGCCCCTTCTCCATCCAGGTGGAGACAGCATCCAGGAATGGGACATACCAAAGTTGGAAGTCCTATTGGGAGGGAGCAGTCCGGTCCAGGACCACCTGGTCCACGTGCACTCGTTGAAGAACCCTTCTGCCAAAGGCAGCATCCGCAGATGCGTAGGTGTCCAATTTATAATGGCGAATAAAGGGTGATGGAGACGACCATGTAGCCGCACAACAGGCCTCTTCCAGGGATGCTTGGGTCGCCCAGGCAACAGAGGTGGCAGCGCTCCGTGTGGAATGGGCAGTAAACCCTGTAGGCACCGGCAATGATTGAGCTTCGTAAGCCTTAGATATGCACGCCCTAATCCACCGACCCAAAGTGGAGGGCGTGACCTTAGAACCCAAAGTAGCAGGCTGAAAAGATACAAATAGAGATTCCGTCCGTCGCCATGAGGAAGTCTGTCTGATGTAAATGCGCAAAGCCCGACGCACATCCAACGTATGCCATAGATGTTCTAGACTATGGGCTGGGTTAGGGCAGAAGTTTGGAAGAACTAGCTCCTGGGCCCTATGAAACCATGTGTTGATTTTGGGAAGAAATGTAGGATCAAGTCTCAAGACCACCCTGTCAGGGTGGAAAATACAAAGGTCGGACCTAATAGACAGAGCTGCCAGCTCCTAAATCTGTCTGGCAGATGTGATGGCCACTAGAAATGTCACTTTATAAGAAAGGAACCGAAGAGAAGCCTCCCTCAATGGTTCGAATGGACCTCGAGTCAGGGCATTCAGCACCTTGGTTAGATCCCAAGTAGGGAACCAATGGACCACCGGAGGACGGAGGTTAGTTGCCCCTCTCAGAAACTGACGAATTGCTGGATGTTGCGAAAGTGAGTCCAAAGTCCCACACGTCAGGATGGAAGCTAATGCAGCTATCTGTTGTCTGATGGTGTTCGGGGAAAGACCGCTGTCCAACCCTTCCTGGAGGAATTCTAAAATCTGTGGAATGGAAACGTCTATGGGATTGAGATGTCCTTTCTCACACCAGGTACAGAAAGCCTTCCAAGTGGCGTCATATATCCGGTTAGTTGACGCCCTGCGTGAGGCCTGTATAGTCCTAATGACCCTGGAGGAAAAATTATCACCACTCAGGAGGCTCCGCTCAAGCGCCAGGCGGTCAATTGGAACCACTGAGGGTCTGGGTGGACCAACGTCCCCTGGGAGAGGGACACCCTGCCCTGAGGGATTCTCCAGGGTCGGGCCACGGATAGGTTCACCAGGTCTGCGAACCAAGGTCTCCTGGGCCAATGGGGTGCCAGCAGCAACAGCTCCGCCTTCTCCTCCAGCATCTTCCTTATGACCCTTGGGATGAGTGGGAGGAGGAAAGGCGTACAGAAGACCTTAGGGCCAAGGGCTGCGCAGGGCATCTATCACCTCTGCCCCTGGCGTTGCGAATCTGGCAAAGAATCGAGGTATTTGACAATTGTCTCGAGTGGTGAAGAGGTCGACTGTCGGGAGACCGAAGAGATCTGTCAACTCCCGGAACAGGGACAGGTGGAGGTGCCACTCCACCTGGTCTACAGATGCTCGGCTGAGCCAGTCCACTTGAACATTGGCTGCTCCCGAAATGTGAGCCGCTCAAATGGACCGTAGATGCGACTCCGCCCAGAGGCCTAGTTGTTCGGCCTCTAGCATCAGCGGCTTGGAGTGGGTCCCTCCCTGGCGGTTGACGTGGGCCTTGGCGGCCACATTGTCCATCAAGACCAAAATGTCCTGGCCTGAGACCAAGGTCTCGAATGTTCTGAGAGCCAGATGAATAGCCCGGAGCTCTAGCCAATTAATGTTGTGGCTCAGGTCTTGATGAGTCCACTGTCCCTGAGCCATGTGGGTCTGTATGTGAGCCCCCCAGCCGAACAAACTGGCATTGGTCGTAAGGATCAGGCGGTGCGGCTCCCTGAAGTGACAACCCCTGGAGATTGCCTCTGATGTCCACCAATCTAGAGAGTTCAGTAATTCCAGAGGAACCCGGACCTTGGTCAGCGCACTGCCCCTTCCTGCCCTCTGATATGGGAGCAGGAACCATTGTAACTTCCTGCTGTGGAGACTGGCCCAAGGAGTGATAGCGATGCATGATACCACCTTTCCCAGGAGATGGGAAAGAAGGATCAGTGGAACCACGCGTTCCCTCCAAACGCATCCTGCCAGATCCTGCAGGCTGGACTGGTGCTCCTGAGACAGATACACTTTGGACTCCACCATATCTATAACTGCTCCTAGATGGGTTAGCCTGGTTGTAGGCACAAGGTGGCTCTTGGCCACATTGATAGAGAACCCGTGTGCCTGTAGCACCTGTATTGTGAGGGCCAGGTCTCTCTCTGCCTGCTGTGCTGAACTGGACTGAATAAGGATGTCGTCCAGGTAACATTGGATCCTTATGGGGACTGTCCGGAGGTGACCAGCTAGGGCTGCCATCAGCTTGGTGAACACCCTTGGGGTGGAGGATAGGCCGAATGGAAGGGCACGATACTGGTAATGTTAGAGGCCTTAACAGCCCAAGCAGCTGCCTGATGAGACTTTACTAAAGTTTGTTCTGATCTTTTGTCCTCAGGGCAGAGAGATTCCTCTGGAGATCCAGTCATCAAAGGAGGAGAAGCCAATGCCAGCACTGGAGCATCAACTGCTGGCACTTGCAGCGCCTTAGAGAGATCAGGCCCCATGTTATAAAAACACCTATCCAGGCCGCTAGGGATGAGGCCTGCTCCAGGAGAAGCCCATTGTCTCTGTACAATGTCTAAAAACATCCTCGGTACTGGTACCTCCTCTGTCTCAATGGTAGGTTCTGCAAAGAGAGGATCTGCAGGATTAGCCGACCCAGAAGCAGAATCGGGAGGGGTTTGAGTAGACCCCAGCTTGGTGGTATTCTTAGCCTTGAAAAGTAAGGACCGAAACAGGGGCGGCTTAAACAGGCCTACAAATGCTGGAGAATCTGGCATTAGGCCTTCATCCTTCGATAAATCTAGATCAGGCTGAAGTTCCTCTCCTGCCTGAGATGCCTGGCTGGAATGGGCCGAGTACTCCTGTTCATGAAGAGGGATGGCCTCTGCCTGAAAGCCATGTGCCAGGGGAATACCTTGGGACCTAGGGGAACCAAACCCCAGTACTGGCCTTTGTTGCAATGCAGAGACAAACCCCTGTCTGATTGGCTCAGAAATCATGGAGGCCAAGTCTGCAGGAACCTGGGGAGCTATCCCCTCCTCCGGGCAGAGGCCTGCAGCAGTGGGAGTGAAGGTGGATGGGGCAGAAGACACCCTCTGCTCATGAGGTGTCTTCCAGACAGGTAATGAGCCTGAATGGGCTGGCAAATTGCCCAATATCCGGTCACTGTTGCTGGGCAAAACAGAAGGTTGTGCCATGGGATCATCAGGTGACCACGAGGCAGTCATCATGTCCTCTGCAGGAATGGAAGGATCCAAATGCAGAGGAGGTGCAGGAGAAGCGCAGGAGGGCTGGGCCAGCTGTTGGGCACTAGGCCCTTTGATCGCTTTGTCTTGAGCCTTGGCAATGACTTTTTCAATTGCCTTGTGCCGTTGCTGAGCTTCTCGCTCAGCAGATTTGGAAGACCTTGGGGTTTTACTTGAATTAAGCTCCTTCTCAGCCCTTTTCTTGGCTGCTCTGGTGGTAGCTGGAGCAGCGCTGGAACCGCTGGCCCGTGAGGGCTTCCAGCCATGAGGGCTGAGGGCTGAGTCATCAGCAAAGGCGTCCGCCATTTTGCTGGAAAGGAATGCGTGGGCGGATTCCCAATGGGAGAAAAAGCCACCGACTGCTGCTCCTTAAACACGCTTGCTAGCTTGCTCCGATTATGATCAGAGGCTAGAAATGCCAGCCAAAGTAATTGGGGGCACAGGCACTGCTCAGGGGCATACTAAGCCGCTCCTAAGGGGAAAGGACTCACCCCGGTTGCACTAGCTGCAATCCAAAATGGCGGCTGCCACCTGTGCGCTGAGAAAAAGCGCGATCTTAGCCCCGGCTAGCACTGCGGAGCAAGCTTGTGCGTGCTGCCTCCTCTGCCGTCCGGCAGGCACTTCGATCAGGCCGATGGACTGATTAAACGAGCCCCAGGGTCAGCGGTGCGGATCAAGGATCGTGAGTGCTGCCCAGCCGACAGTCGGAACCACTCCCATGCGGTCTTCAGCGGGACCGGGGAAAAACTCCTTCACGCTGAAATGCAAGGTGCTTACCAGTCAGGCTGGGAACAGCGAGTTCGAAGAAAGCTGGCAGTAAAAACAATCCTTGTCACACTAAAGAGCTTGAACTAAATTTAAATCTGTTTCCAGGAATGGGAAACTAGAAACACGTCCTGTCCAGATTCGACTGAGTCTAAAGCTGGGGGAGGAGCCGGAGGAGGCGTGCTTTTAAGATGCAGACTCAGTCCAATAGGATTACAGATGGAGTTAACCCATTCCTGGATGCTGTCTCCACCTGGATGGAGAAAGTTGAGTGGAGAAAAGGGGTGAGATATCTGTGTAGTCTTTTAAATTTTCCCCCCTTGTCCTCGCTGGTTGTTAACTCAAGGACTTTTTGCCTTGGAAAAGTGACAGCAGCAGATAAGAGGGGGGAGTGAGGTTTTTCTGCTTGTTTTAAACATTTTTTCTTTCTCTTACCCCCACCCCCCTCTCTCTGCCGAGCCTGTCTGAGAAAGGCGGGGCAAATGGGCGACCTGCGTATGCAGCCTTGCCTTTCACTGTTTTGGTCTCTTTCATCTGCATATAAAAGCTATGCAGATATATTTTCTTTTCTGCTCTGGATACAATCTTGATTTTTTGGGGTGGGGAAATTTTTGAGGTTTAAAATGCTTAATTAAACCTATATAAAAGAAAAGATTTTAAAAGATTTTGCTTACATTTGTAAATGTTTTAACCTACTCAATGACAAAATAGTTAGAAAATATGTACAAGAACTGTCCAGGTGTTTTTCTCTTTTATGACCGAAAGGCATCCTCATGCAAACCCCAGCCTTGGACTTTGCTGTGCACAATTATAAAGCTGATAAAAAATTTGGAAGGACGAGAAACTAACTCCAAACTAGGAAAGACCTTTCATTGTCCTGCTGACCACTGAGACTGCAATCTGAACTGTGGTAAAAGGCTGGACTCATTACTCCTGAGTAAAAGGGCCCGTGCCAGCCCCAAAGGAGTGGAAGGTGGAGTCTCACCAAGGAGATCCACTGAAGTTGAAATTTCAAAGGACTTAATGGACTGGGAGACCATCATCTTACCCATAGGAGTGGTAACATTTGCATTTGGGCTAATCTTTGCATGTTTTCTATTTAGGGCAGAGTGGTTGCCTATGCATTCCCCACAACTAAAGAAGACCAAGACGGAACAAGTTTCGTTGTGCAATCTCCCGGATGTGTTGGTTTTGTAACTGTGCTTGTGGATGTTGTTGTTGTTCTCATTGCCAGACTAGACGAGGCTATTTAGCTCATAATGAAACAAGGGGGGAGACCAGCGTACGGGTATGTTTTGATGCATGTCAAGCTATTAACAAGGGACGGGGGCCCAGTGACTCACAAGGGATTGGATGTGGAAACCTGGAGTGGGAAAGAAGTTATATGAAAGAACGGAAATACGTTTTTCAAAGAGCTTCAATGTTAAGTACAGGACAAATGTCTTTTACCCAGGCTTATGATTATTGGTACACCACAACGGTCCCAAATGAGAGGAGTATGGGGCCCCAAGAAATGAATATTAGCATGGGAAGCACCAGGACTGATTGTGACCAGGGAAAATGCAATCCTGTATGCTTACGTACTAATCAATCATTGGAAAAAGGAATACAATATAAAGGATTTGGAATAGGGATAGATAGGAAAGGAAAAGACTACAAAAATAAAACCAATACACAAAAGTACCATATTTTTCGGAGTATAAGACGCACCTTTTTACTCCCCAAAAGAGGGTCAAAAACTGGGTGCGTCTTATACTCCGAATGTAGCCCCCACCCACCCCCACCTGCCAGCCCGCCACTTAGCCAGGGGAGGAAAGCATTTTCAGGCGGCAGCGCTGCGATCCCCTCCCCGATTCCCAAAACGGGGCGTGCAACCGGCGCTGCCCGCCACCAGAAACGTGATGCTCTTCTTTGCCGAGAAGGACCCTCAATCAGCCATCTCCAGGGAGCCACCCCCGTCCTCAGGAGGCAGCAGCCCCTTTAAGAGTGAGGGAGCTTTTTTATTTTTTATTTCCCTCCTTCTAGCCTGAGCCGGCCGATCGCGAGCCCGCCGGCAGTGACAGCGCACCGCAGACGTTCGCGGAAGGGAGGGGGGAGGTGATCGTTTGCCACCGCCGCGCAGGTATGTGAGTCGCCCAGGGGTCAGCCGCACCTCGGGTTGGAGGGTCCTTGTCCTGCTGCTACCCCAAGGAAGCTGCAGAGCTGAAGAAGCCTCCACCCATCTGCCAGCTCGCCACTCAGCCTTTTGGAATCGGGAAGGGGATTGCAGAGCTGCCACCTGAAAACGCTTTCCTCCCCAGGCTGAGTGGCGAGCTGGCAGGTGGGTGGAGGCTTCTTCAGCTCCGCAGCTTCCTTGGGGCAGCAGCAGGACAAGGACCCTCCAACCCGAGGTGCGGCTGACCCCCGGGCGACTCACATACCTGTGCGGCGGCGGCGGTGGCAAGCGATCCCATCCCCTCCACGAACGTCTGTGGCGCGCTGTCACTGCCGGCGGGCTCGCGATCGGCCGGCTCAGGCTGGAAGGAGGGAAATAAAAAATAAAAAAGCTCCTTCACTCTTAAAGGGGTGAGGACGGGGGTGGCTCCCTAGAGGTGGCTGATTGAGGGTCCTTCTCAGGCAGAGACCCCCGCGGCAGCAGGGGCTGCAATGCAATGCTCTGAGCGGCGTGCAAAAAGCCTTCCTCCAATTTTGGAATCGGGGAGGGAAGTGTTTTTGGGCTGCAGCCTGAAACGCAATGCTCGTTTTTTGCTTCTGCAATCACTTTTCTCCCCATTCCAAAAACAGGGCAAACGGTGGGGTGTCCATAGAAACCCCACCAAAGCCAGCAGATTTATTTCAAAGAGAGGGAGGGAGGAAGAGAGGGGGGAGGGAGAGGGAGAGGGAGGGGAAGGGGGGAGAGAGAGAGAGAGAGAGGAGGGGGGCATACCACAGTCACTTGCTAAAGTATTGAATGCTAGGTATGGCAGAATTATTTTTTTCTTGTTTTGCTCCCCCAAAATTAAGGTGCGTCCTATATTCCGGTGCGTCCTATACTCCGAAAAATACGGTATATTTTGGTCATACTATCAGGAGTTTGAAAAATTAGAATTACCTGAATTCCCTAAGAAAGTAGTAAACATGTTCGTGCAATTGGCTGAAGAAATTGCAAAGGCTCTTACGGTAAAGAATTGTTTTATTTATTTATTTATTTATTTATTTATTTATTTATTTATTTATTTATTTATTTATTTATTTATTTATTTATTTATTTATTTATTTATTTATTTATTTATTTATTTTTATTTATTTATTTATTTATTTATTTATTTATTTTATTTTATTTATTTATTTATTATTATTTATTTATTTTATTTATTTATTATTTATTAATTTATTTGTGAGATTTATATACCGCCTCATAGTGCAAGCACTCTCTAAGCAGTTTACACCATTAAGCAATGTATATATTTACATTGCCCCCAACAATCTGGGTCCTCATTTTACCTACCTCGGAAGGATGGAAGGCTGAGTCAACCCTGAGCCGGTGAGATTTGAACAGCTGAACTCAAATGATCACAGTCAGCTAAAGTAGCCTGCAGTACTGCTCTCTAACCGCTGCGCCACCTCGGCTCATTTTTGTGTGTGTGGGAACAAATATGGGAGAACAATGGCCTTGGGAAGCTCAGGAATTAAGTCATAAAATAGTAGTTGATATGTGGAAAAATAAATCTTTAAAATTTACAAAAGGAAAAGAAGGGACATGGGCCCTGACAACAAATTTAGTAGGGAAAGTGTGCTATGAGAGAAAGAAGGGGGGTAGGAGAAGGAGAAGGATAGCCATAGGAAACATGATTTGCTTAACTGTATGGAACAACAGTAGTTGGTGGGGAGGAAGTGGAACCTCGAAAGAGGAAGCATTAAGCGAAATAACTGAAATGGCTTATTTAAAAGATCCTGAAAGTGACACTCTGGACTGGGTAGCTCCGGAAGGTATGTATTGGATATGTGGAAAATATGCCTATGGATATCTACCCAAGGGGTGGTATGGATCTTGCATATTGGGAATAATTAAGCCAAGCTTTTTCCTTCTCCCCATGAAACAAAAACAACTGTTGGGACTGACTGTGTATGACAGTTTAGCAAATGGTGTTAGAGCAAAAAGATCTGTACAACCAAGTGATATAAAAATTGGACACTGGAAAGATGAAGAATGGACTCTGGAAAAAATAATTAATTACACTGTTCTACAAATTTACAATTTTTGTTAGTTTCAGAAATGAAATGTGCCATTTCTTAATGAATTTCACATGCTGAATTCAAATATAATAATGAAATTTGTTAGTTGGCTCTAGTTTTCATGCAACAGACATTTTACATTTTCCAACTACAGGTAATAGGCAAATAATGCACCAAAACTGAATACGTATATATAAACCCGTATATTTTTATTAAAATTAAATGAATTATATTCGCAACAGTGAATACATGAAATAATCTATTGTATATGTTTATCAAGAAAAACTAAATTAGTAAACAAGTTTAAAACTTGGGGAAATACCTGAAACCCTGGTACACAATTCGGCTGACTCCCTGGTGGCTGCTTGGAACACCGCAGCATCAGGGGCTCTAGACCGAATTGCGCCTAAGCGACCTCTCTATGGCAGTGGATTCCGGAAAGCTCCCTGGTTTACCGAGGAGCTCCGGGAGATGAAACGCCAGAAGAGACGTCTGGAGCGCCGCTGGAGGGCCAGAAAAACCGAGTCTGATCGAACACTATTAAGAATTTACATCAGATCTTATTTAGTGGCGATAAGGGCGGCAAAACGATCCTATTTTTCCGCTCTTATTGCGTCCGCAGATTCTCGCCCAGCCGCCTTGTTTAGGGTGACTCGCTCCCTCCTTGCAAAAGGGGGGAGCGAGGAACACTTACAAGGCAGAGCTGAGGAATTCGCTGAGTTTCTGTCGGATAAAGTCGCTCAGATTCGGTCAAATCTGGACTCCGGCTGGGCAGAGTCCATTGAGTTGACAGGGGCTAGTCTTAGTCCATCATTATGGGAAGAGTTTGGGCCTGTTTCTCCCGAGGATGTGGACAGGGCTGTGGGAGCGATGGGTACCTCCACCTGTTTATTGGACCCGTGCCCCTCCTGGCTGGTTTCGGCTAGCAGAGAGGTAGCACGCGGCTGGATCCAGGCGGTGGTCACCGCTTCTTTGAGAGAGGGATCCGTACCGCAGTCGTTAAAAGCTGCGGTGGTGCGACCCCTCCTGAAGAAGCCTTCCCTGGATCCAGCTGACTTGAAGAACTATCGTCCGGTCTCCAACTTACCTTTTTTAGGGAAAGTTGTGGAGAAGGTGGTGGTTACTCAACTTCTGCAGCTCCTGGATGAAACAGATCATCTAGACCCTTACCAGTCGGGTTTCAGGCGCGGCTACAGTACAGAAACTGCCTTGGTCGCTCTGATGGATGATCTCTGGCGGGCCCGGGATGGGGGAAATTCCTCCATCCTGGTGCTACTTGACCTCTCAGCGGCTTTCGATACCATTGACCATGGTATCCTTCTGCATCGTCTCAGCGAGTTGGGAGTGGGAGGCACCGTTCTGCGGTGGTTCTCCTCTTATCTCGCTGATAGGATGCAGTCGGTGCTGGCAGGGGGGCAGAGATCGTCCCCTAGGCCCCTATTATGTGGGGTGCCTCAGGGGTCGGTTCTCTCGCCCATCCTGTTCAACATCTACATGAAACCGCTGGGGGAGATCATTCGCAGACATGGGGTGTGTTTCCATCAGTACGCTGATGACACCCAGCTGTACATCACCACCCCGTCTGACTTCAGTGAGGCAGTTGATGTAATGTGCCGGTGCCTGGACGACGTCAGGATCTGGATGGGGAGGAACAGACTCAGACTTAATCCCGACAAGACTGAGTGGCTGTGGATATTGCCTCCTAAGGACTACGACAACTGTCCCTCCGTGGTCCTTGAGGGAGCGAAACTGACTCCCTCGGACCAGGTCCGCAACTTGGGGGTCCTTCTAGATCCACAGCTAAAATTGGACCATCATCTTTCAGCTGTGGCTAGAGGGGCCTTTGCACAGGTTCGCCTGGTGCACCAGTTGCGGCCATATTTGGAGAAGGAGGCTCTACTCACGGTCACTCATGCCCTTGTCACCTCTCGCTTGGACTACTGCAATGCGCTCTACATGGGGCTACCCTTGAAGAGTATCCGGAGACTTCAGTTGGTGCAAAATGCGGCTGCGCGTGCTGTGGTGGGTGTGCCAAGGTACACCCACGTGACATCGATACTCCGCCAGCTGCATTGGTTGCCCATCGGTCTCCGGGTCCAATTCAAGGTGTTGATCACCATCTTTAAAGCCCTTCATGGCTTGGGACCAGGTTATCTACGGGACCGCATTCTGCCTCATACTTCCCTTCGACCGGTTAGGGCCCACAGAGTGGGCCTCCTCCAGGTCCCGTCGGCCAAACAATGCCGGCTGGCGGGCCCAAGGGGGAGAGCCTTCTCTGTGGCTGGCCCTGTGCTCTGGAACCAACTTCCACCAGAGACCCGAACTATCCCCACTCTGCTGGCCTTCCGGAAAGCTGTTAAGACATGGCTTTTCCTGCAGGCGGGGGGTAGAGCTTAATTCATTCGAGCCCACCCCCCAAGTATGTATGATGTTGAATGATTCTTTTTATAGTGTGTTTTAATTTTTATATTTGCTTTTAATTAACTTTTTAGATTTTGGTTATTCTTGTATTTTCTCACTGTTGTACGCCGCCCTGAGTCCTTAGGGAGTTGGGCGGCATATAAGAATTCCAAAATAAATAAATAATAAATAAATAAAATGTTCAAAAGTTTAAATTTCTCATTAATCTTGCCTTCAGTTTGTGTCCCTTTTGCTTCTCTTGACTTTTCTTTGGTATTCAAGGAAAGGATTGTCTCTTACAATTGTCCAACAGTAGTCTGCAAGCATTGATGGGCTCCATTTACCTTGATATCTTTTTTCCATAGCTGCAATGTCTTGATGGAAGCGCTCCCCATGCTCGTCACTCACTGCTCCACAATTTGATGGAAAGAAATTCAGATGAGAGTGTAGAAAATGAATTTTTAAGGACATGTTACAACCAAGATTTTTGTAGGCCTGGATGAGTTTTTCAACCACTTCCTTGTAGTTTGCTGCTTTATTGTTTCCAAGACAATTTGATGTCACTGACATGAATGCTATCCACGCAGTCTTTTCCTTGCCATGCAACAGAGAAAGAAACTCATCATCATTAATAAGTTCACGGATCTGTAAGAACATCACTTGCCAGGAGATTCCACTGCTTTAGTCTTGAACCTAAAACCTCTGCCTTGTTCTTCGGAAGATCCAGATCTCTTATTAGGTCATTCAATTCCATTTGTGTTATGAGGTGCAGTTCAGCGGATGTGGATGGCAGATAATCCGGGTCATGTAAGGCTGTTGGTTCATCACTACAAGCTTCCTGAGGTTCTTCCTCACTGGACTCAACTACAAAAGATTCAGGCGCTTTTGGAATCGGTAGTCCTTCTCCATGAGGTACTGGACGTATTGCTGATGGAATGTTTGGATACTGCACAAACAACTTTTTTTCTTAGTAAGACCTTTCTCAATTGGAGGCACCATACAAAAATAACAATTACTGACATGATCTGTTGGTTCTCTCCAAATCATTGGCACTGCGAAAGGCATAGAAGGCTTATTCCCATTCAACCATTGGACAAGTCTCGATCCACATGAATTTCAGCATATGTGTGGCGCCCAGTTTTTGTCCTGGTCTCCTATTTTGCAACCAAAATGCAAGTTGTAGGCTTTCTTAATCACGGTTGTGATCCTTCATTTTTGGGATGCAAAAGTAACTTCACCGCAAATATAGCAGGAATTATCTGCTTTATTTAAACAGGTTCGAGGCATAACTAAATTTACTAGCATAAAACAATGTTTAAAGACGCTGTCTAACTCGCCAAGCAACAGATACTGTGACTAATTAGCTAATATTGCATCATCTTGGTACGCGTGGTGGTTTTCTATTGGTCACCAATACTGACTATGTAATCTATGGTGTAAGTTGCATCATGCATTTTATAAACCTTACTTCATTAGTTGGTTGCTTATATCATGAAAACTAGAGCCAATATACATTTTTAAATGTTATTTTTGTTTTTAGCACCCCAAAATTATGTAAGAACAGCTGTTTTCATTCTCGCAACTTTTTACCTGTAGAACAGAGTTATTATGGACCTGCCACGTGGGCAGAGGATGGAACTCTTGGTGCCAGAGAGCCCATATACATAATGAATAGGGTGATTCGATTACAAGCGGTGCTTGAAGTAATCACTAATGATACTGTAAGTACCAGGGGTGGGTTCCGGATTCTGCTACTGCCGGTTTGCTCAGGGATTCGCCGTGCGGGTGCACGTTGCGCGCATGCGCAGTACTAAAAAAAAAGCTGCTGCGCATGCGCAGAAGCAAAAAAGAAGATGGTGGTGCCTATGACACCAATAGAACCGGCTCAGGGGTGTGGCAGGCCTGGGTCACTGCCGGTTCCAGCGACCCAGGCCGCCAAGTTACTAACGGTTCTATAGAACTGGTCCGAACTGGTAGGAACCCACCTCTGGTAAGTACTTTAAAACATTTAGCCAAGGAAAGTGTGAAATCCAGAACTTACATTATGCAAAATATATTAGCATTAGATTACTTACTAGCCCAGGAAGGAGGTGTGTGTGGAAAATTCAATTTGAGTAACTGTTGCATTGAAATAGATGAGAGTGGTAAAGTAGTGAAAGAAATCACGGACCGGATGATAAAATTAGCTCATGTTCCAGTCCAAACCTGGAGAGGACTGAACATAGATGGGGTAAGTAATTCGTTTGGTGGGTGTTTCTCAAATTGGAAATAATTAGTAAAATTTTCCATATTAGGATTCCTGGCTATCATGCTTTTACCATGTTTGATTCCTCTCATACAATAGCAATAGCAATAGCAATAGCGCTTAGACTTATACAGTATACCGCTTCATAGTGCTTTACAGCCCTATCTAAGCGGTTTACAGAGTTCAGCATATTACCCCCAACAATCTGGGTTAACAAATGTATTAACAAATGTTAATACAAAGGACTATTAGTAGTATGACCCTAATAACAACATCAATAGATGGGGGGGGGGAGGAAACAATGTTAATAATGAAGGTAGGAAAGCAGAGGTTCGAGATAGAGGAGTCAGAATATGAAAACATGCTGCCACATGAACCTGGGGAGAAATTAGGAAATTATGAATTGTTACAAGTATAAAAGAGTAATTCAGGTAGAAAAGAAAAGGGTGGATTTGAAGGAAATGAATAATGAGTTACTCTTTTATAAAAGTATTTAATGTACTAATAAGCTTTATATACTTTATGTACTATAAACATAAGCTATAATACTCTTTTCTGTTACAAACTAACCCAGGATGTACTTAGTAAAAGAATACTTGTTACAAATTTACACCCACGCCCAAGGCAAGGCCACATTCAGTTAGATAGGAACATCCGCCCAGGACGAAGCTACCAGTGAATGTGATAAGATATCTGTTACTCTGAAGAAATTGTCACGCTGACCCCTTAGAGCAGTGATGGCGAACCTATGGCACGCGTGCCACAGGTGGCACGCGGAGCCATATCAGAGGGCACGCGAGGCGTTGCCCTGTCAGCTCCACAGGCAAACTGGAAGTTTGGAAAAATGCACTTCCGGTTTGCCGTTGGGCTGTTTTTAGCACTCCGGAGGGTTCAGGAAAGCTTCCTGAAGCCCCGGAGTGCAAAAAACAGCCCAACGGGCAAACCGGAAGTGCGTTTTTCCGAACTTCCGGTTTGCCCGTTTTGCCGTTTTTCACCATCCCAGGCTTCGGTAAGGCCTTTGCGCGGGGGTGGGAGTGCGCATGTGCAGGGGGCAGCGTGGGGGGGGGGTTGTGCGCATGTGTGGGGGGAGAGGGAATGGGTGTGGGTACGTGTGCGCACGCTAGCGCACACACCCCCTTTTGGCACGCGAACCAAAAAAGGTTCGCCATCACTGCCTTAGAGTATAGAATGACTTAAGAAATGACTTAGGAGAATAAAGGGGTGTGGCGAGGGCCTCTTGGCGTGGCGTGCCTTGTGTAGGCGGTATAAAATGTATGGTTTGTATATTGTTCTTTGCTCTCCTTGTACTCAATCCACTTGGGAAGAGACTTGGAGGCCGCCTTTGCAAACGCTTTTTCTTTGAAATAAAACTTTGAATTGTGAACCAGATCTGTCTCTGTATTGTGAGTATTAAAATAATTGGCTATCTCATATCTCACAGGATCTTACCCATGCTTGGTCCGGTTTATTCTTCATTTTTCTCTAGCAACGCTCTAGGTCCCTTCATCACAAGAGGTTCCTCTGAAAACTAGGCAACTCTCTGGGATCTACTTACATAGAGTGTCTGCACAGGTGTGAGCTGATCCAAGGATGCTATTGCTCCCTTATTCCAAGTCATCCAGGAATGACCCCAATCCCCTTCTGAAACCCAGTCAGACTGGGGCAGATTGATTAAATAGGTCCTACCTCTCTATGGTGGGATACAGCTTTAGAGAAATCCAAGGCCAACTGGGAGTGATCTGTCCATGGCAAGGGATTCATGGTAATACTCTCCAGCTCCAGCTTACATTGCAACTGTCACAAGATAAAGACTAGGTCCAATGTGTGACACTTCTTGGCCCATGTGCTGGCACAGAGGTAACTTCAGTCAGGTCCTTGGTAACCATGAACATTTGAGCAGCCTAAGAATCTGCACCCAAAACCAGCAGATCAAAGTCTACAGTATCATAAACCTGGGCAACTCCATTGCCAACCTAGCTATGAACTCCAACAGGGAGACTGGTACACAAGCACAATTCCTTCTGATCCCTACCGCCCAACATTCACAAACAGGACCTCAGAACTGGGTAAATGCAGAGCAGTGACCATGAAAGCCATTAGGTTTTTCAGATGACAATGACTACACCACCATCTTAACCCTATGCTCACAGCTGGTGCTACACATGAAGTCCAGGAGGAAAAAAACAGAGAGAGGCACCATTCCCTTGGTTGATTTTGGTAATACAAAAAGTCCAGCCCTTTTAGCCACAGTTAAACTGTGGAGGAGGGGAGCTTTATTATAAGGTACTCCTATGCATAAAGTAGCAACACTTGGAAACCAGGGCATTTGAGCCTTCATTACCAGATCTTGGGGTACAGCACAAGAGGCTAACAAGTGAGATTGGTACCAAACACCAAGAATGTCATTGCTGGAAGTGGTATAAGGAGCCATGGAGATGACCTTGGAGAAACCATCCAGAAGCCATTAAGAGAACAGCAAGTGCAGAAGCACGTGTTGAACCCAGGGAGGCTGGAAAGTATTAGACTTAGACTGGCTGTCCTGATTCCCTGAAGCTAAGAGGGAGGGAAGGAGAAACATAGGCAGACTTGTAAGATTCTGTTACTATAGCCTATCTCAATAAATACAGTTCTAGTTTTTCTGTGGAGTCAAGTTTCCTAACCTGGTCTACCCCATAGGTCTGACAGTGGTCCAACCTGTTTCCTGCTGTATCTCCCCCTGCCCACCATACCTTCACCTGGCTGCAGTGCCTACCATAATATTCTTGCTTTCTCATCAAGCATTGATACATATTATCAATGTACCAATGTAAATGGCCAGCCTCACCGGGTTGTTGTGGGGAAAATAGGAGGAAGGTATGTTGGATATGTTCACCGCCTTATTTGTAAAAGTAATAAAGGCAGGATATTAATAAATAAATAAATGAATGAATATTATACTCTTATGTCCCAATTTTGATCATCTTTGGGGATACCATGCATTCTCTTCCAGAGATTTTAAGCAGGCACCATGAGACAAAAATAATTTGCAGTGGGGAGTATAGTGTGAGCATGTTATTATCCTCATGCCTTACTTGTATGCTGGCCACTGTAGAAATAGAATGTTAGGTAAGAGATAACTTTAATCTGTAGTACAGGTTTTATTGTTCATGTCTATTCAATTTTAGTATCACTTTAGAATTATATGCTTGTTTTTTACATTCAAGTCACTATCAATTAGACATTGAGCAAAATTCATACCTCACATCGGAAAGGCTTCTCTCCTGAATGCTGTAGTGAATGAACCTTTAATGACATACTGCGTTTGAAAGATTTTCCACAGGTTTCACATGTAAATGGCATGTCCTTAGTATGTGCTGAAACATCAGTCAATTAAATAAGTCAGTCATAACTAGCTTAAGCCTCAGTGGTTTCAAGAGGTACATTCTAAGCATAGATAAGATTGGATTCAGTTGTGTTTTTATTTTATTTAAAATATTTCTGTGGGTGCTATGCAATCAGAATGGTTCCTGTTGTGGTCTAAATAAACTGTAGTTAAATTATAATATAAACAAAATAATTAAAATGAGCGTTGCCTTACCTGATACGCTCTTTCTCATCAGGAGGAGCCAGCAGTCAGGATGGGTTTTGTCTCCGCCCACTAGCAGTGAGGACCGAGCCTTTTTTAAATATCTGGATCCGCCTCCTTGAAGCCCAGTTATGACGAATCCGAAGCTAAGACTTGATGTGGCGAACAAATTTTCTCGCACAATGACAAGATGGCATCCCGACTACGTTTTGTCTGGTTCAGTTCTAGTGCATCGTCCAGTGACTTAGGTGATCTTGAAGTGTGTGTACTTAGCCGATAGAATGAACTCTGTCCTAGCAGGAATCCTAATTGGGACCCCTGTCCCTGAAATAGTGACTAGCTCCTGCCTTCCCCTTCACGGATCATAGGCAGGTGAGGGAGTGAGATAGAGAGAAAAGGACCAAGGCCCGAGGAATTCGCAGGAGAAGATAGAGATGATAGAGAAGGGAGGGAACTGACTGCTGGCTCCTCCTGATGAGAAAGAGCATATCAGGTAAGGCAACGCTCATTCTCCATCCTCTGAGGAGCCAGCAGTCAGGATGGGACATACCAAAGCCAAGTCCCTATGGGTGGGGAGTCCTCGGGCCTAGGCCCTATCCCCTATCACCCGTTGCAACACCCTTTGTCCGAAGGCCGCATCGGCTGACGCGTACTTGTCAATCCGGTAATGCCTGATGAAGGGGGTTGGGGAAGCCCAGGTTGCGGCCCTACACAGGTCCTCTAAGGTGCATTGAGTGGACCAGGCCGCTGAAGTGGCCGCACTCCGGGTAGAGTGCGCTGTGATGCCTGTGGGCCGAGGAAGAGAGGACAGGTCATAGGCCTTCGCTATTGCCCCTCTGATCCATCTGCCGATGGTGGACGGAGAGGCCTTGAGTCCCAGAGACTGGGGAAGGAAAGTGACCAGCAGAGCCTCCGTCCTTCTAAAGGAGCTTGTGCGTTGGATGTATATTTTCAGGGCACATCGGACGTCTAAAGTGTGCCAGAGCCTCTCCGAGGAATGGGAGGGGTGGGGACAGAAGGAGGGTAAGATCAGTTCCTGAGCCCGATGGAAGGTAGAGTTTACTTCTGGGATAAAGGCTGGGTCCAGTCTCAAGACCACCTGGTGGAAAATACATAAATCCCCTCGAACCGATAGTGCCGCGAGCTCCGATATTCTACGGGCTGATGTGATGGCAAGGAGGAAGGCCAGTTTGAGGGAGAGGTGTTGGAGGGAGGCCTCCCATAGGGGCTCGTATGGGGCAGTCGTGAGGGACTGAAGAACCTTGGGAAGGTCCCAGGTGGGATATCTGTGGATGACCAGTGGCCTGCAGTTGGTAACTCCCTTGAGGAACCGTCGCACCGTGGGAATATGTGAGAGGGAATCCCAATGAGAGCATGACAGCACGGATGAGAGGGCGGCTAACTGTCGACGCAGAGTGTTTGGTGAAAGACCCTTGTCTAGGCCCCGCTTGAGGAACTGAAGCACCATGGGGAGGGGAACATTAAGGGGTGACAGGTGCTGAGAGGTGCACCAGGAACAGAACGCCCGCCAAGTGGCTGAATATATACGTTCTGTTGATGGGCGACGTGATGCTTGGATGTAAAAAATCACGTCTGGGTCGTATTGCTGTCTGCTTAGAGAGTACCGCTCAACCGCCAGGCGGTCAGTCGGCACCACTGGGGGTCCGGATGGAGAAGAGGACCCTGGCTGAGAAGAGACGGGAAGACGGGTAACGTCCAGGGCTCTTCCACTGAGAGAGCTCGGAGCTCGGCAAACCAGGGTTGACGAGCCCAGAATGAAGCAATTAAGATGAGTTCTGCCCTCTCCTGAAGGAGTTTCTGGAGAACCTGGGGCAGTATGGGTAGGGGAGGGAAGGCGTAGAGAAGGCCCTGGGGCCAGGGGCTGCGGAGGGCATCGATTCACTCCGCTGTCTGTGATTGGTACCGGGAGAAGAATCTCGGGAGCTGTGAGTTCTCCTTGGTTGCAAAGAGATCCACCAGGGGAGTTCCGAACCGAATTGAGATGGAGTGGAAGACCGAGGGGTCCAGCCGCCACTCGGCCTGGTTCACCGTCGATCGACTCAGGTAATCTGCCTGGACATTGTCTACCCCGGAGATGTGTTCTGATGTCAGGGAGAGCAAGTGGCGCTCCGCCCACAGCCCCAGTTTCCTTGCCTCCGCCATAAGTGTTCTGGAGCGGGTACCCCCTTGGCGGTTTATGTGGGCTTTGGTGGTAATGTTGTCCGTGAGGATTACTACATGACGGCCCGCTACTAGGTGTGAGAAGTGTTTTAAGGCCAGTGTGACTGCATGCAGCTCTACCCAATTTATGGAGCACCTGGTTTGTTCCTTTGACCACCTTCCCTGTGCGGTGAGTCCCACGCAATGGGCGCCCCATCCGGCGAGACTTGCGTCCGTAGTGATGGTGATGGTTGACTGGGGACGAAACAGCATTCCTTTTGAGATTGCTGACGACTGCCACCAATGGAGGGACCGTCGCACTGTGATCCTGACCTTTTGGAGAGATGATCCGCGACGCGCCCTCTGGAAGGGAAGAAGGAACCATAGGAGCTCCCTAGAATGGAGCCTCGCCCACGGTGTGATAGACATACAAGACACCATCTTCCCTAGGAGCGATGAAAGGGAAAGGAGGGAGGAGGAGGCCTGCTTCTGGATCTGGGAGGCCAGACCCCTCAAGCTGTCCTGGCGTTCCTGGGAGAGGAACACCCTCCCCTCAACCGAGTCTATGACCGCCCCTAGGTGGGATATGGAAGTAGAAGGTGATAGGGAGCTTTTCTGGAAGTTGATGGAGAAACCATGAGCTGAGAGTAGGTCAGTGACTATCTGGAGGTGCTGTGAAGCAAGGTGTTCAGAGGCTGCATGCACCAAGATATCGTCCAGATAGCACTGAACCTTGATGGGGAAGGACCTAAGGTGGGCCGCCAGAACAGAGAGAAGCTTTGTGAAGACCCTGGGGGCGGATGAAAGCCCAAATGGGAGGGCCCTGTATTGGAAGTGTTTGCCTGCGTAGCAGAATCTGAGATATCTGTGATGATGATGGGCTATGGGTATATGCAAGTAGGCCTTCATTAAATCAAGAGAGGCCATGAAATCTCCTTGGAGGATGCAAGCCAGAATGGTCTTTAAGGAGTGCATCTTAAACTTCCTATATGAAATTTATTTATTTATTTATTTATTTATTTTGGTTTTCTTATATGCCGCCCTACTCCCGAGGGACTCAGGGTGGCGTACAACAAAAAAAATACAAGAAACCAACAAATAAACATTAATTAAAACCAAATACAAACATTAAAAATTCAATATTAAAAAACATCCATCAACCAGACATACCCGGGGGAGAGCTCAGATGGATTAGTCTCTACCCCCTGCCTGCAGGAAAAGCCATGTCTTAACGGCTTTTCGGAAGGCCAGCAGGGTGGGGATGGTTCGGGTCTCTGGGGGAAGTTGGTTCCAGAGCGCGGGGGCCCCCACAGAGAAGGCCCTCCCCCTAGGGCCCGCCAGCCGGCATTGCTTGGCTGATGGGACCTGGAGGAGGCCAACTCTGTGGGCCCTAACCGGTCGAAGGGAAGTATGAGGCAGAATGCGGTCCCGGAGATAGCCTGGTCCTAAGCCATGAAGGGCTTTAAAGATGATGATCAACACCTTGAATTGTACCCGGAGACCGGAGACCGATGGGCAACCAGTGCAGCTGGCGGAGTATAGGTGTCACCACAGCACGCGCAGCCGCATTTTGTACCAACTGAAGTCTCCGGATACTCTTCAAGGGTAGCCCCATGTAGAGCGCGTTGCAATAGTCCAAACGGGAGGTGACAAGGGCATGAGTGACCGTGAGTAGAGCCTCCTTCTCCAAGTATGGCCGCAACTGGTGCACCAGGCGAACCTGTGCAAAGGCCCCCCTAGCCACAGCGGTAAGATGATGATCCAATTTTAGCTGTGGGTCTAGGAGGACCCCCAAGTTGCGGACCTGATCTGAGGGAGTTAATTTCGCTCCTTCGAGAACCAAGGAGGGACAGTTGTCATAGTCCTTAGGAGGCAATATCCAAAGCCACTCAGTCTTGTCGGGGTTGAGTCTGAGTCTGTTCCTCCCCATCCAGATCCTAACGTCGTCCAGGCACCGGCACATTACATCAACTGCCACACTGAATTGAGACGGGGTGGTGATGTACAGCTGGGTGTCGTCAGCGTACTGATGAAAACACACCCCATGTCTGTGGATGATCTCCCCCAACGGTTTCATGTAAATGTTAAACAGGATGGGCGAGAGGACCGAACCCTGAGGCACCCCGCATGAAAGGGGCCTAGGGGACAATCTCTGCCCTCCTGTCAACACCGACTGCATCCTATTGGCGAGATAAGAGGAGAACCACCGCAAAACGGTGCCTCCCACTCCCAACTCGCCGAGACGATGCAGAAGGATACCATGGTCGATGGTATCGAAAGCCGCTGAGAGGTCAAGTAGCACCAGGATGGAGGAATTCCCCCCATCCCGGGCTCGCCAGAGATCATCCATCAGAGCGACCAAGGCAGTTTCTGTACTGTAGCCGCGCCTGAAGCCCGACTGATAGGTATCTAGATGATCTGTTTCCTCCAATAGCCGTAGAAGCTGAGTAGCCACCACCTTCTCCACAACTTTCCCTAAGAAAGGTAAGTTGGAGACTGGACGATAGTTCTTCAAGTCAGCTGGGTCCAGGGAAGGCTTCTTCAGGAGGGGTCTCACCACCGCAGCTTTTAACGACTGCGGTACGGATCCCTCCCTCAAAAAAGCGATGACCACCGCCTGGATCCAGCCGCGTGCAACCTCCCTGCTGGCCGAAACCAACCAGGAGGGGCACGGGTCCAATAAACAGGTGGAAGCACCCATCGCCCCCACGGCTCTGTCCACATCTTCGGGAGAAACAGGCTCAAACTCCTCCCACAACGGTGGACTAAGACTTGCCCCTGTCAACTCCATGGACTCTGCCCAGCCGGAGTCCAGGTTCGACCGGATCTGAGCGACTTTATCCGACAGAAACTGTGCAAATTCCTCAGCTCTACCTTGCAAGTGTTCCTCGCTCCCCCCTTTGGCAAGGAGGGAGCGAGTCACCCTAAACAAGGCGGCTGGGCGAGAATCTGCGGACGCCATAAGGGCGGAAAAATAGGATCGTTTTGCCGCCCCTATCGCCACTAAATAAGACTTGATGTAGGTTCTTAATAGTGTTCGGTCAGATTCGGTTTTGCTGGCCCTCCAGCGGCGCTCCAGACGTCTCTTCTGGCGTTTCATCTCCCGGAGCTCCTCGGTAAACCAGGGAGCTTTCCGGGATCCACTGCCGCGGAGAGGTCACAAAGGCGCAATTCGGTCTAAAGCCCCTGATGCTGCGGTGTTCCAAGCAGTCACCAGGGAATCAGCCGAATTGTGTACCAGGGTTTCAGGTATTTCCCCAAGTTCCCTCTGGAATCCTTCCGGCTCCATTAGGCGCCTGGGGCGGAACCACCTAGTCGGTCCCGCCTCCCTGCGGGGGAGGAATGGGGCTGCGAAATCCAACCTCAGTAGGAAATGATCTGACCATGAGTGGGGTGATGACTATGTCCCTTATCTTCAGATCATCTCTCCACTGCCCCGAAAGAAACACTAGGTCGAGCGTGTGACCACCCTCATGAGTCGGAGATGTAGCGATTCAATCATTTTAGATCTAAAATGGCCCTCCATCCCCCCCGTAGCTTTGGGCACTATGAAAAGAATAGAATAGTGTCCCTGAAAATATTCGGCGGGGGGGACCTGTTGAATTGCCCGGATCTCAAGAAGATGTTGAATTGCTTGATTCAAAAGCAGCCGCTTAGCCGGGGCTCTGGGAGTGGGACAACTGAGGAAGGACCCTGGGGGAGGGGAGATGAAGTCTAAGGACAGTCCGTGTCTGATGGTCGAGAGGACCCACGGGTCGTCGGTAGTGAGCGCCCAGCGGTCGGCAAAGAAGGACAGCCGACCTCCGATGGGAACATCGGATTGGGCAGGGGGGCTACCATCTACCTCGTCTATTGGAGCGGCCCCCGTTTCCCCCTCGAAACGGTCTTCTGGATGCCCTCCCCCTCCCGGTTCTATCCTGGTTGGGACGGAACCGGGACCCGTACTGACCTGGAGCCTGGGGAAGGCTGGAGCCCTGGTCAGCCTGGCGAAAAGGCCGCCGGGAGAAGGAAGACTGCTGAGGAAAGCCTTTGCGGTTTAGGGAAGGTAGAATCTTGCGTTTGTCTCGAGATTCAATGAGGAAGGGGTCAAGTGCTTCCCTGAAGAGATTCTTTCCCTTTACTGGCTTGGAGGCCAGTCGCCACTTGTGGCGAGTTTCCACCGGCCATTGTTTCAGCCAAAGCAGTCTGGCCACGGTTGTTGATGCCATTGCCTTGGAGGCGAAACGAGAAGTGGACAAGGTGGAGTCCGCCAGGAATTGGCAAGTGGCAATCAATTTGTTAAGGTCTTGCCTTGCCCTTATGTTGGAAGGGGGAACGATCTCCTGGAGCTGGTTCAATCACAGGAGGGCTACCCTGGCGAAGAAGGAAGAGGTGGAGGCGTCCTTAATCGCCCAGGCTGCAGCCCTGTGGGCCCGAGTGAGAGCCTGATCCACCTTGCGATCCTCCGGTTTCAGGTTTTCGTCAGACTCCCCTGGCAGGGTCGTCGTAGTGTGGAGTGCCAGGACCGGGGGATCTACAGATGGTACTTCTAGCAAATCTGCCAATTCTTGGGCCACATTGAAAAATTGGCGATCAAGCCCGGAAGAGGCGGGCCCGGAAGCCAGGTTGGACCATTGGTTCTTGACCATGTCCAGAAAGAGGGAGGGGGCGGGTATCACATCTATTTCTGGGGTAACGGAAGAAAAGAGGGGCCCCAAAGGAGTATCTTTGGGTGGATCCTGAGAGGTCGGTGCAGCGAGGCCAGCTGCAACTCTGGCCTTGGCCAAGAGAGATTTGAAAAGACCAGCTGGAAGAAGGGTAGAAGATGGGGCCTGGGGTTTGGCGGGGTTTTCATCTTCAGATAATTCACCCTTATCTTCCCCTTCCCCTTCTGGGGTATCCTCCAATTCGTCCTCCCGAGAGGCATTAGACAGAAGGTCTTCCTCTACCAAGCCGGCACTAGTACTAGGTTGGGCCTCCATTTGGGGGGTGGAAGGCCCTGATCGCTGTTGGGGCAAGGATGCCGCCAAGGCCTGTAAATTTGCCGTGATGCTGGTCTGCACAGCCATGGCTATCCATTGCTGTATGGCTGTTTGATCAAATGGAAGGGGAGGGGGGGGGAAGGTGTTCCCGCATTTTCAGGTTGGAAACTGGGAATATGATCAGCTGAGGGGGAAAGGTGGGGGGGACTGGAGCCAGGGTTATTCCCCTTCCCCTTCTCCTGAGAGGGGATAGGTTCTTGATCCCGCTGTTCCTGAGGGTTGGGGTCCAGGGTAGAGGGGATGGGTGCAGGAATAGGCCCCAAGCCCCCTGGGCCCCACAGATTCTCTGATACTGGTGGAAATACAGAGCTGTCCAGTGAGAGAGGTGTCTCTGCAACCCCCTTTGCAATCGGATTAGTTTGATTGTTTTTAACTGCCCTAGCATGGATCTTTTGTAGGGCCTTGTCCCTGCGCTTCTCTGCTCTTGCAGTGGCCCTGGTGCTAGATGTTTGTAAAGGGGCTGCTGCCTCCTCCTCATTAGGTCTATTTGTTTTCTTTAAGCGTTCCCCCCCCCCCCCCGGTTTGGGGCTAGCATCAGGGCCTTTGTCTGCCATTGAGGCCTAAATCCTGCCCTGAGGGGCCCTACTGAAGCTGGCGGGGGGGGGGGGGGAGGAAAGCCCAGCAACAATGAAGGGAACTGGAGCCCAGAAAGAATGACCGCTATCCCGTTAGGCCAACTTTTGGGGAGCCCGGGTACTTGCCTGCAGTTCTGCTGATCCCAGCTAGACGATGTGGGAGGTAATGGTCGCTCCTGTTTTGGCGCGAAGCCAAAATGGCGCCGCCCTGCCGAGCGCGGGAAAATTCTTGGCGTCAGAGTTTCTCCACGTGGCCTGTTCCTCCGCTCTGGCTGAGCCCGGGCAATCCCTCTTCGCGTGCTGTTTAAATCAGGGCGGGCGTGGGTGCGGCAGAGGGATTTATCCCTCGCGGCCAAGCCGGAGCGAACGCTCGAATGGCTAGCGCTTGCTAAAGCGCCAAACAGCTGTTGTGTTGGGAGATCGGGCCGTGGCCGCAGCGCAATGTTTTGCCGGCTTCTGAGGCAAGGGAGGGAGGGCCGAGGGCCCGAAGAACCCCCCCTCCCACGTGGCAGACTGGGCGAGAGCCGCTGCGTCTATGCCACGGAGCCCAACGCCCCACAGCCTACTCACAATCTTCTTTGAGTTCTCTTCTTTTCTTGTCTTCTTCTTTCTTTCTTTTTTTTTTGAACCAGTAGTCGGGATGAGCTTTGTTCGCCACGTCCTAATCTGCTGAGGACCGAGAAATAACTGGGCTTCAAGGAGGCGGATCCAGATATTTAAAAAAGGCTCGGTCCTCACTGCTAGTGGGCGGAGACAAAACCCATCCTGACTGCTGGCTCCTCAGAGGATGGAGAAGGAGCAGTTATCACTCAGGAAATAAAATGCTATTTATTGTGCCTTATAATACAGAATTCAGCTTAGTACAGAATTAGTAAAAACAAAGCACAGTAATATGACTATAAATTAGGGTAAGCATAGACACAGAGAACTACTTAATTAGACATGTCATCACATTTACTATAAAACTAGGAAGGAAAAATAACTACATGGAGTTGAACTAAGACACCACACCTCCTGTGTTGCAAATAGACTGAAGTACCATTTACCTTCTCTCTATTGAATTTAAAACAGATTTCCCACATTATAGCCCCAGATACTCTTACATTGAGTGGATTGAGATGCCAAGGTCTGGTTTTCTCCCCTTTTACTATAAAGGCTTTCTATGGCTTTCTCAATCCCATCCAGTAATGACTAATGCAGATGAATAAAGGCATAGTTGTGGAGAGGTGATTTTAAAAATGACTAACCTATTTGTAAACAAGGAGCCACGTATAATGTTACATGGACAGTTGTTTTGAAGGAAGCACAATGCTATGCAAAGACAGGCAGCAAACACTCACCAACCATGTGCTTTCGCACGTGAGCCATGGTGTAGAACTTCTTTTCACATATCTCACAGGAGAATTTTTTCTCTGCATATCCATGGACAATCTTGATATGTTCATGGAGGGACCAAAGCTTCTTGAATGACTTATTACAGGAAACACACTGAATGGGTGGACAGAACAAAGAATACTTTAAACAAAGTTCACTTCAGATGGTACCAGGCAGCTGTAACCAAAATGAAATGAACATACACAAGGAAAAGATTGCAACTGTAAATAAATTGTTTTGTGACAAGTATTAAAATGCCACTCACTTCATTCTAATGTCACTGAAACCACAGATACAAGTTTTAAGAAAGTGAATAGTCATTCGATTACAGTGCCACCACCTCAAGAGCAAATCAGCAGCAACATCCAGATTGTACCAGACCTACAGACGGATGCACAGGTGGAATAAGCAATTATGTTGGAGAAGGATTTAGACACTGAACTAGCTTTCCAGCTTGAAAATGATATTTGATATCCATAATAGTGCATTTGTATAGAACATCTGGGAAGTATATTGCTGTGAACTGTGGGGTTAGAATAAGTTACTCAGAGTGAAACAAATGTTTTTTCTTATTTGGAGTGCAGGAGGTTAGACTATGGATGGAAAATAAGAGAAAATGAAATAATACATTTCCCTCTACCCAAACTCATGGCAGATCATATTTAAATAAAGTAATGTGATTTTGCATTAATGACTGATTTTAGTTGGAAAGGACACTTTCTAATTCAGGGGTCTCCAATCTTTCCGGCTTTGTGGACCAGTGGGGGGGAGAGGGGATGGTTCTGCGCAAGCAGAGGGCACATGCGCTTGCACGCACAGCTCCATTTACACAAGCGGCAGATGCACGTGCCTGCTGCTTCACACAAAAGGAGCTGTGTGCAAGCGCGAGCGCCCACAACTCACACAAATGGTGCTTCCCATGTGAGCGCCTGCCGCTCGTGCAAATGGAGCTGCACATGCTCGTCCGCTGCTTGCGTGGCCGTGGGTTGGGGACCCCTGTTCTAATTAATTTTTATCTTGTGTAGAATAAGACAGTGAAACAAAGCAAAACAAAAATATAAATTGTCACGGTGTGAATATTGTCAGTTTGTGCATCTCTATGTTTTCTGTTTCTTGTATCTATGGTCAAGCAGACGTATGATATATTCTATTACGCATGTCTGCATTCCAGTGGTTTCCTCCTCTCTTTTTCTCATCGCCATCTCTACCGGAGGTAGAAGTAATTTATCTCTTAGCCGATACAATGTAGCCTAATAAGAATTCTTTATTATTTTTCTACTGAAATAAATATTTTGTTAATTAGATTTGAATCTCGGGTTTTATTTTCTGAGTAAGTATGTTTTCAAAGGAGCTACGATCCATCGACCTCGGAGTGATTTCTCCGCTAACATGGTACCAGAGATGGCTGTAAGATTTATGGCTTCCTTTGAAAGTTTTATTGCGTTTTAGGATAGTTAGCTAATTAGAGAGATTTATGACCAGCCATGTCCTCCCCGAACGGAGATAAGCCAGAAGCAGCTGAAACGCCAACTGCAGAAAGTTTTTCCCTGCATGAAGAAGCCTCACCCACTCTCTTTGGAACGCAGACCGAAAAAATGATTTTAGAAGCCCAAGCAGAAATAAAAGCTGGATCAGAACTTTTTCAAAGGTCAGTGCACTATGTTAAAGGCACCCCTTTTCTCCCTGGGGGAAATTCTACATGTTTAGCAGCTATTCCAAAAATCTCTCAAGCTAATGCCCCACAAGATGAGGTGGCATCCTTTTATAGGCAGCAAATTGCCAGCCCACGAACGTCTTTCATAGGGCAGACAAGTGCTGAAAGAGAAATAAATTTAACTTATGGCCAGGCACTGCAAAGACAGCGGGAAAAGATTATTTTTTTGCAAAGGGAATTACACGAGATTAAATTGCATGCATTCTTTCATGCTAAAAACCAAGATGTCCGCCTGCCTTCAGACATTTCAGGGAGGGGCCATGATCCTTCTCCTTCTTCTCTAAACAAATTAGAACAACGCCCTTGGATGCACACGTCACAATTACGTGGGCAGAAATTTTTTGATGAAAGGGACTTTGCATTTCTCCAAGTGATTCAGGAACAGAATGAATTTTTGCATAAACAGAGTGGATTCTTGTTAAACAAAATGAAGAATTAAAAATATTACAAGCCCAGAACAGAATGAATGAAATGAGATTAGATGCATTAATGCAGCGTCCTTTATTAGCTGGAAAACCTTTACAGGCACAAATTGTCCTGCCTGCCCAACCTATGCAAGCACAAATTGTGCATCCACCACAAGCTGGATCACCTCCTACTCCAGCACCAGGGGCCCAACTTTTGCCTACTCCAGGGCCACCACCAGCTGTGGCAGCCCAACTTTTGCCTGCTCCAGCGCCACCACCTATCGCTGCCCCTCAGCAACAGCCAGTCCAGGCACCTCAAGCAGCACCTCCACCTGCTCAGGCCCAAGCCTTGCCACAAGTGATTTCACAGGCCGCACCAGTGCAGGCCCCAATAGTCGCCCAACAGTCACAAATTGTTCCATTGGTTGGCGACGCAAAATTAAAGCAATGGGGACAGAACTACAAAGCCTGGACCACTGATATAACTACTTTGCTTCGTCGTGAGGGCACTTTTGACATAATCCAGAATTCTTCACAAAAGGTACTAAGATGCCAATATTGCGACCATGTGGGCCATACAAGCAGAGATTGTCTTAAATTGCAACGCACTCAATTTCCTGTCCAGCCCAGAGGAACAGATTACAGACGCCAGTACCAGCCCAGAAGAACAGATTATAGGGACCAGTACCAGCCCAGAGGAAAAGCCCCTAGAGGCAGCAGAGGCAGAGGACAGCGCCGACCCGGTCCAAGGCGTGATTTCCCACCTCCATACACCATGCTAGCAATCACCAATGACACACAGCCAAAGAAATATGACCGCTCTCTTTTATGGACTCTCGATAGTGGAGCGGCTGTTCACATTACTTACAGAAAAGAACTTTTCAAAGAGCTACATGAGCCTGAACCAGAATATCGTGAACTGTACGCATTTGGTGGCCACCCTTTCAAAGTTGAAGGAAAAGGGACTGTTTTTATTGAAGAGTTAGGTACCCTGGTACCTGATGTTTATTATATTCCTACAGCTAATTGTAATTTGCTTAGTCAGAATCATTTATCTGCTGTTTTGCATTTTTATGTCCTTCATTTAGGTAACGCCAGTTATATTTTTAAAGATGGTCATATTGTTGCTGACACAATTGTGATTGGTCAGGTCTACTATTTGAGGCCAAAGGCAGAACCTCAAATTCAGGCAAGTATAAAAATCTCAATAGATAATATCACAGGCCCAGAGAGAGATACCCCAGAGAGAGATCCTGTGAATACTCCAAAGGCTCCTAAAGCCACAAAGCAACAGGTAATCAAACCTAAGGTTCCTCATGTTAATGTTAATGCTGCAACCCCACTTACAGGTTTTTGTTTACATGACAGGTGTATACATAGATGGCACAGAAGATTAGGCCATCCCAGCTTTGAGGTCCTTAAACGTATGCCATTTTTCACACAAGGTTTGAATTTCAAAGGATGTAAGGTACATCTAGATTGTGCTGTTTGCAAAAAGGCAAAATCGAGGGCAGCAGCTGTTCCAAAACATGCTATACGTAAGTCAACACGCATTTTTGATTTGGTTCATACTGATATTGTGGGCCCTTATGGTCCAATGATTGGCGGTAAAAAGTATTTCTTAACTATTGTTGATAATCATTCTAGATATGGTTATGTCTTTCTTATGAAAGAAAAATCTGAAGCCTTTCAGACCTTTAGAGATTTTGCAGTTCAAATTTACAATCAACACGGAGTGAGAATCCGGCGAATCCAGAGTGATCGTGGTGCCGAGTTCACGTCTCAACGTTTCCAGGATTGGATGCGACGAAACGGTATCCTACACCAAACATCTGCCCCATTTACGCTGGCTCACAACGGAGTCGCAGAAAGGAGACAGGGGGTCCTCCAAACCATAATGCGCTGCCTCCTAGAAGATGCCAATCTCAAACACTCATTTTGGGGCGAAGCAATTCAGTATGCAAATTACATTGTCAATCGTACATGGAGCAGTGTCATTGACCAAACACCCTTCTACATGTTATATGGCCACCAGCCAGATCTTAGACACTTACACATTTTTGGTTCATATGCCATGGTCAACATTCCATTGGCCCAAAGAAGAAAAGGTGGCCCAGTAGCAAAGAGACTGAGATATATGGGTGTTGATAGCAATTCTAAATGGGGAAGATTCATTGACTCTCACAATACGATAACAATTTCTAATTCAGCTAATTTTGAAGAAGATACAGATTGGTCCAGGATACATTCTAATGACCCTGGAGTTTATTTCCCTAGAACTGAAATTGTTGATACAGTGCAACCAGATGACCAACGTTCATCACCTGATATCCCATCCTACCATGCTGTGGATGCTGAAGCTAGCGACGCTGATGGAGATGTGGACAACAAGAAAAACGACTGGACAATCGTCCCGAGACGTTCCAAGAGAACTACAAAAGGTATTCCACCAAAGAGATACACAATGCAATTGACAAACACACCATCGCCATTGATCTGTAATGTTACACTCCCACCGGAGAACTTTTCACAAATTAAATATCTTTCTGAAGATGAACAACAAAAATGGTATGAAGCCATGCAAGTTGAGATGGATAGTTTGCAGAAACTCAAAGTATACACATCTGCAACACCTCCAACACACAAAAAAGTCATTGGCACAAGATGGGTCTACAAAATCAAACAAAAGCCAGATGGTGAATTATTATACAAAGCAAGACTTGTCGCACAGGGTTTCGCACAAAGCTATCCTGAAGATTACACAAACACTTACTCACCTACAGTGCGAACTGAAAGTGTGAAAATTGCTCTAACCACTGCTTCTATCCTTGGACTTGAAGTTTTCCAATTTGATGTTGAAACAGCTTACCTACATGCTGATCTAGATGAAGAAATCTACGTCAGGTCCGCTCCCGGCTTCCGGGACCGAGAAGGGGACACCTGGTTCCTAAACAAAAGTCTCTATGGTCTGAAACAATCAGGTCTGATGTGGTACACATGTCTAAAAGACAAACTAAATTTAATCGGCTTTATTAAGTCCAACACTGATGAATGCGTGTTCACAAAAAGGTATGGAAACATTCATGAAATTGTTCTTGTTTATGTTGATGACATTGTTTACATTGGTCCAAACAAACACATGAGTGAGAATTTTGTTAAAGGTTTGCAAAAATACTTCACATTGAAATCATTAGGACACATCAATGAATATTTAGGAGTTCACATTGAAAAGACACAGAAGGGGTTTAGCCTTTCACAAGAAGCTAAGATAGATCAACTTTTGCATCAATGCAACATGACAGATGCAACGCCTACACAAACACCTATGCAAACTGATTTTCACAATTTGAAGGATACACATAGTCCTGAGTTCAAGGATCAAACACTTTATCGCTCAGTAATTGGTTCACTACTTTACATTAGTGGATGGACTAGACCAGACATAGCACTTAGCGTTAATTTACTTTCAAGACATGTAGGCAAAGCAACAGAGTTTCACTGGTCATGTATTAAGAAGTTACTGAGATACTTGATACACACAAAACACTTCAAATTGAAGCTAGAACCAGAACATACAGATTTTGCTGACATGTATTGTTATACAGATGCAGATTGGGCAAGTGATAAAGAGTCAAGAAAAAGCACATCAGGTTACATAGTGTTCCTGAATGGATGTCCAGTTTACTGGAACGTAAGAAAACAAAGTTTCATTTCCTGCTCATCAACTGAAGCAGAGTATGCATGTGTGTCTGATGCGTGCAACTTTTTAACGTGGTTCGATGCCTTAGTTACAGATATCTGGACGAAGCCCGAAAAACCGATCACTGTGATGGAAGACAATCAATCAGTAGTTTACATTTCCAGGACTCACTTCACAGGTTCAAGGTCCAGACACATTGACATACGTTACAAGAATGTTAGAGAGTCAGTAAGACAAGGTCTCATAAAGTTAGAATATGTGCCAACAAAATATCAGATAGCTGACATTCTGAACAAACCATTACCTATTGCTCAGCATGATTACCTCAGATATTTACTGTGTGTTGAGTGACACATTATATTAGCCCAACTGACAAAGAAGGGGTGTCACGATGTGAATATTGTCAGTTTGTGCATCTCTATGTTTTCTGTTTCTTGTATCTATGGTCAAGCAGACGTATGATATATTCTATTACGCATGTCTGCATTCCAGTGGTTTCCTCCTCTCTTTTTCTCATCGCCATCTCTACCGGAGGTAGAAGTGATTTATTTCTTAGCCGATACAATGTAGCCTAATAAGAATTCTTTATTATTTTTCTACTGAAATAAATATTTTGTTAATTAGATTTGAATCTCGGGTTTTATTTTCTGAGTAAGTATGTTTTCAAAGGAGCTACGATCCATCGACCTCGGAGTGATTTCTCCGCTAACATAAATTATGTAATTTGTATCATTCTTCAGTGCAGTCATCACTATATCTTACCATAAGCTCTAGCACACAGGTCACCAACCTGTGGTCCGCAGACCACTGGTGGTCCACGAGAAAAATTTGGTGGTCCGTGGAGAAATCTTGGCCCCTGGGCTGGATATGGCCGAGAGCAATTAATCCAGCCCACGCGCGGGAACACAAGGCTGCACCACCCAACATCACCCCGCCCACATGCCAGCCCCTAGTCTTAAGGCTGAGCGCAAACCTCACCTTGAGTATAGCGGTGCGAGTCACATGAGCTGGAACAGGAAGGTAAGACCAAGAACTCGCTGCGCTCAGCCGAATGGCTGCCTGGGGGGGGGGGGAAGGTTCAGCTGCCTTTCGGCCTACATCTCTCCTTCTGTGAGGCGGGAGGCCCGAGAGAAAGCACCTGCTAGATCGGCCCCCTGCAAACTCTCGTCTCTCGAGGAGACCGGGCGAAGTTTCCCACGCCGCTTCAGCGAGCGCTCCTCGAGAGACAAGTTTGCAGGGGGCTGAGCTAGCGTCTGCAATGGACAGTGTACCTGGGTGGAGGAGCTGCAACGGGCCAGTTCTGTGAGTGTGACTACTACAGCTCTGGAATATGGGACCGGCTGTGGTGGGGCTGGAAATCTCTGCCCTGGGGTGGCACTTGCAATGTGCAACTTTGCAGGTGGTGCAATATGGAAAAAGGAGCGCAGCTCTCACCGGCCGGAACAAAATAATGGTGCTGTTGCGGAGGTGGGTGGGTGGCACTGCGCAAGTAGGCCGAAGTGGGGGTTGCGATGGCTGGAAGCTGTGGGAGCGAAGTGCTACTTGCATTTGTGCGGCATCAGCATTCCACCTCAGTATATTTGCGCTAGCCGGTGGCACAAGGCAGCCCTCGTCTCCTGCTGCTTGGGACTCGGAGCGGTAAATGGCGTCCGGTCAGGGGAGCAGCCGGAGTTTGCTGTCCATTGCGGACGCTAGCTCGCCCCCCTGCAAACTCGTCTCTCGAGGAGCGCTCGCTGAAGTGGCATGGGAGACTTTGGCTGGGCTCCTCGAGAGACAAGAGTTTGCAGGGGGCCGAGCTAGCGTCCGCAATGGACAGCAAACTCCGGCTGCTCCCCAGACCGGATGCCATTTACCACTCCGAGTCCCAAGCGGCAGGAGACGAGGGCTGCCTTGTGCCACCGGCTGGCGCAAATATACCAAGGCGGAATGCTGATGCCGCGCAAATGCAAGTAGATGTTGCTTCCGCAGCTTCCAGCCATCGCAACCCCCGCTTCAGCCCACTTGCGCAGCACCCCCCCCCGCAACAGCACCATTATTTTGTTCCGGCTGGTGAGTGCTGCGCTTTTTGCACGTTTCATCACCTGCAAAGTTGCACATTGCAAGTGCCACCCCCTATGGCAGAGATTTCCAGCCCCACCACGGACCGGTCCCATATTCCAGAGCTGTGGTAGTCACAGGACTGGCCCTTTGGTCATCCCAGAGCAGCTCCTCCATCCGGGTGCAGGAAAAGGAAAAGAAAGGAAAGAAGGAAAGGAAAGAGAAGGAAAGGAAAGAAGGAAAGGAAAGAAGGAAAGGAAAGGAAGAAGAGGAAAGGAAAGGAAGAAGAGGAAAGGAAAGAAGGAAAGGAAAGGTAGAAGAGGAAAGGAAAGGAAAGGAAAGAGAAGGAAAGGAAAGAAGGAAAGGAAAGGAAAGAAGAAGGAAAGGAAAGAAGGAAAGGAAAGGAAAGGAAAGGAAGAAGAGGAAAGGAAAGGAAAGGAAAGGAGAGGAAAAAAGGAAAGAAGAGGAAAGGAAAGAGAAGGAAAAGAAAGAAGGAAAGGAAAGGAAGAGGAAAGGAAAGAAGGAAAGGAATGGAAGAAGAGGAAAGGAAAGGAAAGGAAAGAAGAGGAAAGGAAAGGAAAGAAGGAAAGAAGGAAAGGAAAGGAAAGAAGAAGGAAAGGAAAGGAAAGGAAGAAGAGGAAAGGAAAGGAAGAAGAGGAAAAGAAAGGAAAGGGGGGAAGGGAGGGGAGGAGAGGGAAGGAAAGGGACTACAGCTACAGCTCTGGAATATGGGACTGACTTTCCCAACAACATCAGCAAGCCACCATCAAATAAGCTTCAATTATTTTGTAATAATTACACTAACTTTAATAATTTTGTTACAATTAAACAACCTTTAAAGATTTTGTTATGATTAAATAAGCATTTACGATTTTGTTATAATTAAATAAGCATTTATAATTTTGTTATATTAAATAGGTGCATTTCATATTAATAAAATGGAAGTTCTCTGATCATTATTTTACAAATGTATTTATCTTTTTTAAAAAAATTCATATTAGTGGTCTGCGGGACTTAAAATTATGAATTAGGGTCTGTGGGATTTAAAATTATGAATTTGGTGGTCCGCGGGATTTAAAATTATGACCTTGGTGGTCCCTGGGGTCCAAAAGGTTGGGGACCCCTGCTCTAGCAGACCACTTATACAACAAAGTAATGCTCTCTCTGTCCCCAAATTTAAACACTGTGCCACCAAACTAGAATGTTATCAGTCACTGAGGTTGTGCAGAATATATAGGCATAAGTTAGCAGAATATAATTTTAAGCAACCCATTTAGTAGTGTCAGAAGGAAAAGGTCGGGGCTCGCTTTCCAACCAGGAGATCACTTGGCAGAGAAAAGAAACAAGAATGAAATGCCGCCGCCGTTTGAAAATGAAAAGCCAAAAACGACTGCTCAGAGGGAAGTTTTTAATTGCAGAAGCGAAGTGACATTCAGTTCAGTTCTGGGTCAGCTGAACAACCAACTGGGTAAGAGGAAGGGTTCTTATATGGTTCTATGCTTTTGAAGTTCTGGGATTTGTGCAATATGGGTTTTGTGTTTCTAGAAGGGGTGCTGGGCAATTCCTATTGTGGCTAATGGCTTTTGTCCTGTGTTGGATCTTGGGTGAGGGGCTGCTTATTCTGATTCTATTACTGTTTTTGTTAGCTGTCAAATTTTGCCACAGGGAGATTTCAAAATATCCTGTCTTGAATGGGTTTCTGCATTTTCCTGCTTATGAATGGAGCCTAAAGTCTGCCTTCCACTTTCAATAGGCTCATTTTGTGGTTAGCTTCTTGTTACAATGTTTCCTTTAGGCGGCTGGCTGGAATGTGGAATGAGCCTCAGGCAGTTTTTTCCTTAGCGACTTGGCTTTTCTGAGGGTTTTTTTTTCTCTTATGGCTGATATTTTATTTTAGAAAATGGGGGTTCATTTGATTTCCCCCTAGCAGTAGGAAAAATATAAGATCAATGAAGATTTCTAAGTTAGTCCAAAGCACTTTAAAAATAATAAACCTACTACAAAATGCAGGTTAGGGTTATCTGATGTAAAACTCTTTATCATTTTCCATTCAAGTTGGAAGACAGAAGTGAATTCCAGTTTCAAGGGCATAACAGAATTCTGGACCAGAGGATTGTTAAAGCTGACACAAGGGAATAATAAGGAACTGGAACCGTTGATAAAATTGAACAGAGCAGCAGCAGGAGGAACTACTGTGTCTTAATCCACTGGTTTCACGTGTGTCAAAAATATCACAGTTTACAGAAGAGACAGACAAATCAGAACCTGGAATAACAGAATAGTAAACCAAAATCCCACTGCTCAATCCCAGCAATTATAATGAGTGAACTGAAGGAAGCAACTGCAAACCAATCACATAGTTGAGGACCACTTGTCCTTTAATTTATACTGTGCATTTCATAGCTAATAGGCAAAAAATAAAGTTCAAACCCACAGAAGGAGAATTTGAAGGTTACTCTGTATTCCTATGTCATATTTATTTAAAATATTTTTAGAAGATCAAAGTTTCTTACAATAAAAAGTATAAATGCCATCAAGTTTGTAGCTGCAAATGCAACATCTGGCTGATCCATTTATTAAACATACATATATGCTGAACATATGCACAAGGATTCTTCATTTATATTCAAAAATCCAATGATTTTTGTATATGTTCATTCTCTATCATTTCTAGGACCAACAAACTCAGGAGGAATAAGCTATAGGATCTTCTTGCTAATTAGTTAACCCACTAACTTGAATTCAACTTCCGATGTGGTAGGGAAATGACAAAAAACCTGCTTTTTTTTTAAGGGAACTTGCTCCAAAAAGCTTATCACTTTGATCTATAAATCCATTTATGGCCTCTCTATACAACACCTAGTATGTGAATTTCTTAGACATTTATCCAATTATACTTCATTCAGTTTCATTGCAAGAACTAAACTGAATAAATCACATGTAAAAATGCAGTGTATTTTATCTAATACCGGTAGTTTAGATAAAATAGTTCACTCAGAACTACCTGTGTAGACGGAAGACGTGGTTAACGCCGCGGCGCCACGGAGTTTCCCCGCGCTCTGCAGGTGAAACCCCGAACCCACGCCACCTGGGGACCTGGACCGAACGGGACCAGGTCGGATCCACCCTGAAGGGGTGGTGAAGAAGGGAGTGCTGGCTGGCAGACTGGGGGCCCCGCAAACCCCCCAGGGAACTAGCTTTGCTCCTGGACCGGCAGCGTGTGGAAGACGGCATTGCAGCCGTCCCTAGCCGCGGCAATCACATTGTAACAATTGAACTGGCGAGTTGGAGTCATCTGGGAAGGAAAATCAAATGTTTGTGCTGGAGAAGTTGAAGAAGTAAAAGAAGACTGAGATTGGTGAGTGATACTGCCAAGGGAATACTTAAAGGAACATTTTAATGTTAGAAAGGGGACAAAAGGACCGGAAAACTAAGGAGTGGCTGTTAAAGATTTGGATACAATGGTGTAACAAAATTAAAGGGACCTACAACTAAAAGCCCATTGCTAAAGATTTGGAATTTTGTTTTTCAAAGACTTGGAAAAGATTTAAGAATTTTGGGAAGCTTTTGAGGAATAATTTGAAAATTGGAGTGATTAAAAATAGAAAAATTAAAACAGAAAAGACAGAGGAGAGAAATCTGACTGGAGATGCCATCTGGTGGCTGGAAGAATTATTGATGTGGTGAAATATCTGTATGGATGTTTGGACAGCTGCGACCTTGAATAAGAAAAGCCTCTTTGAAAGTGGAGGAAACTTAAAGCAGATTGTAAAATTTGTTTAGACTGACTTGGTTAAGAATAAACATGAACAGATGTTAACAACAAAAGGACCTTGTAACAGAAAGAACTGGTTTTTTAATCACTAAAAGGAAAACTTGTAAATTATAACAAGCTGTGGAAGATATTACTGTTAGCAGCTAGATGGACTTTGAAAAATAGTGATTTGGAATTTTGAGACATGGAGATTACTGACTATTAAGAGCTGGTGGCATCCTTGAATGGATTTTGATGAGAGCTTGAATTTGTTTAAGCTTTGGACTTGAATGAATTCTGATGACAGATTGAATTTGATTAAGTTTTGGACTTGGAAATTGTGGTTTTAAAGAAATGGAGGAAATTGACTATGAAGACTTGGCTGGATTTTTGAAGGATCTCTTCAAAGATCTTAGAAGATCTCTTGGAATTGGAACACTTGAGAAGGGAAGGAATGAAGTACAAATGGAAAAGAAAATGGAAAAGATAACAGAAGAAGATTGATGAAAATATTATAAATGATGATGAACAGAGAAAGAGTACTGACAATACAATGCTGAATTATGATTATGTTGATATTTATAATGATTCCACTGGGGTTAACAGTGATAACAGAGATAACGATATTAAAAATGATTATGTTCAGATTGAGGAAGAGGATCTTGAGATAGATAAAGTTAAAAAAGGAATGGGAAAAACTAGATATATACAGATAGATGATTTAAGAAAGGAAAAAAGGGTGTGGGAAATGAGAACTTATTGGTAAAAGTGTAAACGAAAGAAAGGACAGAAATTAAGGAAATGGGGATGGAGGAAAAATAGATATAAAATGGAAGTAATCGGGAAATTAAAAGGGAATGGATGAAGGCGTTGATATATTATAGAAATGGTTTCTTTATTCTTTTTCTTTTTTCTCTCTCTATCTTTTTTACTTTTTTTCTATCATTATATCAGATTTAATTGTGATAAGAATGCTAACCGTTTAGAATTTTGATATATATATAATTATTATAACTATTTTATTGAGAATTAAGATTTTTCTTCTATCCTTGGTTTTTTATATAGGTAATATTAGTTAAGAATCAAATGATTTGGGACAATGCAAATAAAACAATGACAATTAACATGATAAATATGAATAATAAATATGATTATTAGAATTTAAGGGAAACTATTTAAATGTTAAAAATAAAAAAGGTATACTATGATTGCTTATAATTTTAAACTCATTAAGCTAAAAATTGGAAAATTAAACCATTTGGACTTTTTCTTTCTCTCTTTTTATCTTACTTTTCTTCTTTGCTTTTGATTTGTTTAAATGCAAGAGATGGAATTGATAAGAGCTAGATTAATTTTTCGATTTAATTTACTCAAATATCTGTAGTGATGTAGGAAATACAAAATTAGAAATAATGGAAATGAATTATGATTGTGTACTATTTTTCTATATATGAGATTGTTTTAATGTAAAATTTAAAATTTCAATAACCTAGAAAGAATTTTGATGATTAATATGAGAAATTGAAATGTATAATTGGGCATTTAGTTTTTGATAGAAATGGAGGGTAAGAAACATAAACAATGACTAAAGAGACAAAAGAGTAGAGGAAGCAATATGGCTTAAAATTAAGAAGCAGGAAATAATAATTACTATGGGAAATTAATCTAATAGCGGTGAATCTGGAAGGGAAATTTGAAATTAACTGGTAAATATCCCAGATGACAAAATTAGAATTTTTTTTAAATGGAATTAGCAGCATATACCTAAAATAAAGTATTATATACAACGAAATGATAATAACAAAAAAAAATTATATAGAAGAGATATGATTATATTGATTTTTGAATGATTGATCATAATGTAAAACTATGTATTTCATTATAGTATTTTAAGGTACATGTGTATGAAATTGTATAAGTTGTGGAGAAAAAATAAAAAAAAATTGCAAAAAAAAAAAAGAACTACCTGTGTATAATTCACAACTACTTTTGGTACAATCATGAAACCCAGAACTCACTGTTTTCTTGCTAAGTGATCTGCTATCAGTAGCCACAAAAAAACAAAAAACAAAAAAAAAACAATCTTTATGAAGATCCTGGATATATGTTGGTAATAGGTACAAGAAAATCTTTGATAAGATTGGCAAAATGGGAAGGCTAAAATATTGTTTCCTAAACTGTGAGAATGTGAATGGGTTTGAACTTGTTTGTCCTGGCTGAATGTTCTATTCCTTGTTCACCCAGCTCTACCCATTCATGCAGTTCCAAAAAGATTCTGCAGGAATATAGCTCTCGGTCCCCAAACATAACCCTTCCATTTATAAATAATTATTTCAAAATCTAACAACAGTCCATAGTATGCTAAATAGCAAACAGGTATTTGATAAACTTACAGGTCATTGTGTTTCTTACATTTACTGCAAAGTACAAGAAGTTGTTTAGTTTAAATGAGATGACCCATTGCTTCATGTATTTCCTAAACAATTTATAGCTAAATAGATTTACACAATTTCATTATTAACAAATTAGTCTTGCATTTCTGTCATGTCTTGCTCAATGGCTGATTTTTTTTAACTATAGCAAAATGCAGAATGTCCCTTTATCTTCCATTTAATACTAACCAGAGTATAATATATGTGCATGTTTAGTACCTGATGTTCCATTTTTTTCCTGCAAGATTGAGTAGAGAAATCTTATAGCCAGGCATTATTCCCTCTCCCCCCACATTTGTGCAGGTCAAATTCCTTGACTATGCAAGAGAAAATGTTGAAAGTAGAAAAGCTTGGGAACTTATCTTTCTCAAAGGATTTCCCCCCTTGCAAAGTGTCCACGGGACAGCAGAAGGTAGGGAAATCTGGCAAACCAGTGAGAGAACCTACCTGAATGTTTTTTTCACAGTCTGTTTGCTGGTGAAGGGAGAGCTCACTTTCTAGAACAAATTTCTTCCCACACTTGTCGCAGATCTGCATGCGCCTATGAGTAACGTTCATGTGCCTCTCCAGATACCAGCGTGTGTTAAACACCCTGGGGCACTTCTCACAGGTCAAAGTCTCCTTTTCTTCACACTTTGATTTCTGCACAGGTGCCTTGGGCTCCTTTGCAGCTTTCTTCTTATGCTTGGGGGGCTCAATGCTGTTTCTACAGCCCCTTGTAGCTCTGGAAGTAGGATAAGATGTGGCGGCTGCAGTAGATGCAGCTCTCCTTGTCCTCCTTTGTGCAACACTATCATTTTCCTCTCTTTGCTCTTTTTTCTTCTGCCTCTCATTTTCCTCTTCATCATTACTGTCTTCGGTGGCCGCTTCCTCCCCACTGTCACCCTCCTCTTCCTCACTGCTGGTCTTAAGAACAGCAGTTTCTTTGGATTGGGAGGGGACCCCCTTCTCCCCTTTTGATACATTTAATGTTTGGTTGTTAAGGTTTACCTCTACTATTATCTGCTCCCTTTTGTAAGTCACTTCATCTTCTTCCTCGTCCTCCTCCTGCAAGTCGTCAGAGTTCTCCCTGTCTTCTTTCACAGCTTGAGCCTCTCCTACTATTCTGTCCTCCCTGAAATATGGCTGCTCCTCTCTTTCATGGAGATCTAGCTTACATGCTTTTGGGTCCACCAGTACAGAATAAGGATTCCCAGACTCCCTTTTGTACACCTTTGCGGACAAATCAAGTTCGTGGCTGGCACCATGATAGAAAGTGGGTGGTACTTGACCACTGTCCTCCTGTGCCATCCCTGCTACATGTACGGTGCAATTTTTAGCCATCTGCTGGCAAGAGCTGGCTGTTTCATTCAAGGGGGCTCCCGATTCATTGAGCACCTTGTATTCCAGAATATCAGTGAAGTAATTCCTTTGCAACAAGATGAATAGCTGGAACTAACTAATTCATGACTGTTTTGGGGGAGCACAGCACAAAAGCACGTGTAGGTCATGGAACTCTGGTTTTATACCACGAAGACATCGACAGCAGTTCACAGGAAGAAAGCTGCTATTCAATAGCTGAACATTTTGTCTAGAAAAAGAGAAAGAAAATTATGTTAGTGGCTTAAGGATAGCTGAAATAAATTATTCTTGGAATAATTGAATGGTTGTGAAGATTGCCCCCTCCCCCCTTAACTAACATTGAGGGGGGAGGGGGGCCCATCTTCACAACGCTTAGAACCTAATTCCAAACAAAAACCTCTAGATAACTAATCATATTAAAAAGTAGGGAGTAAAGAGAAAGAAAGGGAAAAAAGAAATATAATGAGGTAGAGAGTGATGAGAAGGATGGAAAACCCAGTTACAAAGTAGGAGATATAAGAAACATGCCCAAGACCGATAAAGGACTCAAATGCCTATACACTAACGCTCAAAGTTTAGAGAACAAACAGGGTGAACTTGAAGTACTAGAACATGAAGGCAGATATGATATAGTTGCCATTACTGAAACTTGGTGGGATGAAACTCATGACTGGAATGTACTAATGGAAGGATACAAACTATTCAAAAGAAACAGATGTAACAAAAAAGGTGGTGGAGTTGCATTATATATAAAAGATCACTACATCTCTACAGAAGTACACAAAACAAGGATGAAAACCTCCTAGAATCCATATGGGTCAATATAAAAGGGGACAAAATGACATTGCTATAGATGTATACTACAGGCCACCCAATCAAGCAGAAGAAATAGATGAACTTTTTGCTATTCAATTAACAAATGTATATAGGAAACATACCAAAGTAATAATGAGAGACTTTAACAACCCTGATATCAACTGGGAGACAAACTCTGCAGCAAGTGGGAGATAGAACCGATTCCTAACCAACCTAGCTGACAACTTTGTCATCCAAAAGGTAGAGGAGGGAACTAGAGGAAAAGCTATACTGGACCTAATTCTTAATAACAGAGAAGAAGTGATAGAGGGAGTTGAAGTTGCTGGAATGTTGGGAGAGAGTGACGTCATATTAGAATTCAATATAATGCAAACACAAGCAATAGAACATAATTCAACCAGTGTCTTAAACTTTAAAAAAGCTGATTTTAACAAAATCAGAGACAGCTGAGGAAAGATTCCATGGATGAAAATCCTAAAGGGCAAAACAACTCAAGACGCATGGAAAACTCTGAAAACTATGATCATAAAAGGCCAGTCCAGCACAATACCACTGAAAAAGAAAAATAAGAAATCCAAGAAGAAACCAGTATGGTTGCACAAAGAACTCTCTGATAAACTGAAAGACAAAAAGGATACGCATAAAATATGGAAAGAGGGACACATAACTAAGGCAGAATACCAGCATATAGTCCGAATCTGCAAAGTTGAAGTCAGGAAAGCTAAGGGTCAAAATGAACAAAGACTTGCAACAAAAGTCAAAGATAATAACAAAAGTTTCTTTCAACATATAAATAGATGTTTAGAACACCACAATACCAATGAGGAAGAAAAGCAAGAAATCCAAAAGGAAACCAGCATGGCTAAACAAAGCCCTCACCGATAAACTGAATGAAAAAAAAGATAAATACAAAAAATGGAAAGAGGGGCACATAACCAAGGCAGAGTACCAACAGACAGCCAGAATCTGTAAAGAAAAAATCAGGACAGCAAAGGCCCAGAACGAACAAAGACTCGCAACAGAAGTCAAAGACAACAAAAAAAGCTTCTTCCAACACATTAACAACAAGAAAAAAATCAAAGAAACAGTTGGTCCACTAAAGAGGAAAGACGGCAAAGAAGTAACAGACAACACAGACAAAGCAGAGCTACTGAACACGTTCTTCGCATTAGTCTTTACACAAAAGGAAACTGCAGCTCAACTACCCAGCAACACAAATATAGAAAACAGATTCGAAGCAAGACTCAACCTAAGCAAAAATACAGTAAGAGATCACCTATCTGAACTTAACCAATACAAAGCACCAGGACCAGACGGATTACACCCCAGAGTCCTAAAAGAACTAGCAGAAGTCATTTCAGAACCACTGCACCACATCTTCCACAAATCCTGGAACACAAGGGAACTACCTGAGGACTGGAAAAGAGCTGACGTGGTCCCCATCTACAAAAAAGGTAAAAAAACAGACCCAGGAAACTACAGACCAATCAGCCTAACATCAATACCTGGGAAAATACTAGAAAAAATAATTAAAAACCAGATCTCACATCATCTAGAAACAAACCAAGTAATAACTAACAGCCAACACGGATTTGTTAAGAACAAGTCATGCCAAACCAACCTCATTTCATTCTTCAACACTGTGACCAAATTAGTAGACCAGCGTAATGCAGTAGACATAATATACCTGGACTTTAGCAAAGCATTTGATAAAGTAGACCACAACCTACTCCTTCATAAGCTAGAAAAAAGCGGGATATACAGCTACACAACCAGATGGATTAACAATTGGCTGACCAACCGTACCCAGCGAGTAGTCCTCAATGGCTCTAAGTCCACATGGAGAGAAGTAAGCAGTGGGGTACCACAAGGTTCCGTCCTAGGCCCAGTACTCTTTAATATCTTCATAAATGACCTAGATGAGGGAATAGCAGGAGAACTAACCAAATTTGCAGATGACACCAAGCTGGCGGGAGTAGCAAACACCCCAGAGGACAGACTCAAAATCCAGAGGGACCTCGACAGACTCGAACACTGGGCCCAAACTAATAAAATGAAATTTAACACGGAGAAAAGCAAAATTCTGCACCTAGGCAAGAAGAATCAAAAATACACATACAAACTGGGCGAAACCACACTCAATAGCAGCAATTGCGAGAGGGATCTCGAAGTCTTGCTAGACAGCCAACTAAATATGAGCCAGCAGTGTGCAGCAGCAGCCAAAAAGGCCAACGCAGTCCTGAGTTGCATAAATAGAGGGATACAATCAAGGACCAGAGAGGTACTAGTACCACTCTATAAAGCCTTGGTCAGACCACACCTAGAGTACTGCATCCAATTTTGGTCACCACACTACAAAAAAGACATTGAAACTCTAGAGAAAGTGCAGAAGAGAGCAACCAGAATGATAAAGGGTCTGGAAAATAAAACATACAAAGAGCGGTTGCAGGAACTGAGCTTGGCCAGTCTAGCGAAGAGAAGGACCAGGGGTGACATGATAGCAGTGTTCCAATACTTGAGGGGATACCACTGAGAGGAGGGGGTCAAGCTGTTCTCTCTCTTTTTTTCCCCAATTTTTTTTATTAGACACACATAACAAAATGACAATATACATTCAAGGACAAAAACATACAACATACAAGTGGGGCATAAGTGTCCCCTATCAACCAAAAGCTATCATTGGATATAATAAAACTAATAACATTTTTCATACACCTGTAAAATACTTTCTAAATATACACCACTTTTTAATTGTTTCTCATTTTTAGTTATATGGTTATAGTTACAAAACTCTCTACGTATTTCCTTCAGAATACAACATTTTACCTCTTCTTTTTTTTATTGCAACAAACATGTGAGACCATAGTAACCCCCTTTCCACCTTACTTTATGGTTGAATATAGTCAAGATATTAACATTTTCCTTATAATTTTATAATAGTCTCTATATATGCGCCATATTTAATTATATAACTTAAACTATAAAAACTATACATAGTTCCTATACAAGAGCCGAGATGGTGCAGTGGTTAAATGCAGCACTGCAGGCTACTGCTAGTTCAGCGTTCAGCTGTTCAAATCTCACCGGCTCAAGGTTGACTCAGCCTTCCATCCTTCTGAGGTGGGTAAAATGAGGACCCAGATTGTTGGGGGCAATATGCTGAACTCTGTAAACCGCTAGAGAGGGCTATAAAGCACTATGAAGCGGTATATAAGTCTAAGTGCTATTGCTATTGCTATTCCTTCTGAATTCTTTAATTTAAGAAGTATCTAACTCTTTTATTCAGTCTATTTATATTGATCCTCTTATTACACTATCTTTTTTTTTTAGACTTCTTTTTCTAAAATACTATTAACGCTTCCATCTCCACCATCATTATTTGTAATATCTTTTAGGGTTCTTCGGTTCTCTTAATACTCTACCGTGTGCTCTTCCTTGCTGTTCATATTTCTTTATTACTTCTTTTTGTTTCTCCCTCTCTTCTACTAATTCTTCTTCTTCCTGACTTTCTCTCTCTAGTTTCCCTCTAGTTCGTCTGCTAGCTTGTTCTTCTTCTGGTTGACCATATTGGTCACAACATTTTTGTGCTTGTTCAATTGAGTTAATTCTATATTTCTTTTCCTGCCAAGTTATCAGAAGTCCCTCAGGCATCAGCCATCTAAACATAATATTATCTTTTATCAATCGGCTTGTTAAAAATTGATACTGCTTTCTGTTATTCCTAATTCTATGAGGGACTTGTTTTAATATAATAATTTCTTTACTTTTATACAAAATCGCTTCATTCCTAGACCATTTATATATGTCATCTCGCACCGCTCTCCTTACAAATTTGACATGAACCTCTCTCGGTAATTGGTGTCTTCTAGCATAGTAAGTATGAACCCAATAAGTTTCATCTATTTCTTTTCTCATTTCATTTGTATCAATTTGCAAAATTTCTGCCAAGATTTCTGCCATTTTTTCTCCCAGGTTTCCCCCCTTCTCTTCTACAATGTTTTGAAACCTAAGATTATACGAGGCTCGTTCCATCTCGAGATGGGCTATGGCTTCTTCTAAATTTTTGGTGATCTTATTTTCTATTGTTTTTATCTTTTGTTCATTTTCCACTAATGTTTGTTGGATATTTATAATCTTATCATCTATACCTTTCACCTTATCTTTTACTTCCACCATCTCTAGCTTAATTTCTTCATGATGTTTTTTAGCCTGCTCATTATTATTTTCTAATGCCATTTGGGTTTTAGTCATTGACTCCTGCATTTGGACTAATGTCTCTTGAATAGATTGTAAACTTATAGTTGATGCAGATTTTTCTTTTGATAACATACTTTCAATTGATCTTTGATGCATTGGGGATTCCTGTATTGTTAAGGCAGAAGCTGATGTTTGTTTTTTACTCAATTTAGTGGTGGTGGTTATGCTAGTCATGTTAAGGGAATCTAGTATATTTTTCCACAAAATCATGTGCAAAATTATTACCCTTTATAAGTTCAACTACTCTATGTTATAGCAAAAATATTCACTAATTCTTCTAAATTATAAGTATAATTATGTTTATATAAGAATCAAACAATTAAAGGAAAATATAATTTGCTATATAACTAGCACTTTTGTAATATAGCTCCCTAATGAAATTATTAATAATCTATAGATATGCAAACTATAAATACATAATAAAGAATATAACTCTAAAGATATATTTCAGTTCCTTATATTAATTTTTGTTGATAAATATGAATATGTATTTATTAATATGTATTAATCAGTTAAGTATTAATCAAGAAATATAGCAAGGTTTTAACAATTTCGTCAGGCTGTTCTCTATGTCACCAGAAAGCCAAACAAGGAATAATGGATGGAAGCTGACCAAGGAGAGATTCAACCTGGAAGTGAAGAGAAACTTTCTGACGGTGAGAGCGATCAACCAGTGGAACAGCTTGCCAGCGGAGGTTGTGAGAGCCCCAACACTTGCGACCTTCAAGGAGAGACTGGACTGCCATCTGTCTCAAATGGTGTAGGAACTCCTGCTTGAGCAGGGGGTTGGACTAGATGACCTAAAAGGTCCCTTCCAACTCTAATAATAAATCTAAAAAAAAAAATCTAAATAGCAAGAAAAATGTCAAGGAAACAAGTCAGTCCACTAAGGAGAGAAGTAACAGGCAGTAGTGAGAAAGCAGAGCTGCTTAACTCATTCTTTGCATCAGTCTTCATGCAAAAAAAAACTATAGCCCCCTGGTAGCGAACCCATGGCACGCGTGCCAGAGGTGGCACGCAGAGCCCTCTCTGTGGGCACGCACGCCGTCACCCCAGTAAAGTATGCCATAGGGCCAGTGTCAGCAAGCCGCGGGTTTTTTCGTCGCTCTGCTGCGGCTCCCTGTCGGGTGATCCCTCCACTGGTTGGCCCCACCCCTCACCCTCCCAGTCACCCCAAAGGAGTCTTTGAGGGTTGAATGCCGAGAGGCACAGATTTCCTTCGCCTTCTGCGTTCCCACCCCGCGCTGAAGCGAACCAAATGGGCCAGGGTCTCCCTCCCCACTAAGCAGCCCCGCTGAGCCCACTTGCAAACTCTGCTGAGCATGGCTCAAACCGTTCGGCTCGCGCGTCCCTCCCAGCCAGTGCCATTGCTGCGATGGGGAAGGTGCACGCCCTGCCTGCTCCGCTCTCGCCGGCCAGAGGTGGAGCTCTGCGCCGCCTCCTCCCAGCCGGAACACCACATTTGTTTGCTTGCCGGTCACCTCCAAGGAGGGAGCTGCACTCAGGCCACCCGGGCCCCTGCCGCTGGGGGAGGGAGAGGGAAGGGGTGTGTGTCTCCCTGACATGATCCAGGTTGGAATTGCCTTATTTTGCATGGATCCCCAACGCTTGGCTTTGCCTGCCAGCCTCCACTTCCCCTCCACAGCCCAAATTATTGGATTCACACAATACGTAAAGCTGGGCAGGAGAGCACGGATAGATAGCAATAGCACTTAAGACTTATATACCGCTTCATAGAGCTTTACAGCCCTCTCTAAGCGGTTTACAGAGTTCAGCATATTGCCCCCAGATAGATAGATAGATAGATGGATGGATGGATGGATGGATGGATGGAGAGAGGGATGGATGGATGGAGAGAGAGAGGGATGGAGAGAGGGAGGGAGGGATGAATAGATAGAGAGATAGATGAGACAGAGATAAAGAGACAGAGAGAGAGAGAGAGAGAGGGAGGGAGGGAGGGAAAGAGAGAGATGGAGGGAAAGCGAGAAAAAGAGAGTGGGAAGAGAGAGAGACAGAGAGAGAGACAGAGAGTCACAGAGAGAGGGGGAGGGAGCGAAAGAGAGAGAGGAAGGGAAAGAGAGATAGAGGGAGGGAAAGAGAGGGAGAAAGAGAGAGGGAGGGAAAGAGAGAGGGAGGGAAAGAGAGGAGGAAGAGAGAGGGGGGAAGAGAGAGAGGGAGGGAAAGAGAGAAATGGATGGAGGTCATTCCTCCATCCTGGTGCTACTTGACCGCTCAGCGGCTTTCAATACCATTGACCATGGTATCCTTCTGCGCCGACTCGGCAAGGTGGGAGTGGGAGGCACTGTATTACAGTGGTTCTCCTCCTACCTTTCCGATAGGACGCAGTCGATGTTAGCAGGAGGACAGAGGTCGACCCCTAGGCCCCTGATTTGTGGGGTTCCGCAGGGCTCGGTCCTCTCGCCTATCCTGTTTAACATCTACATGAAACCGTTCGGTGAGATCATCCGACGACATGGGGTGAGGTTCCAGCAATATGCTGATGATACCCAGTTGTACATCTCCACCCCGTCTCAGTTCAGGGAAGCAGTGGATGTGATGTGCCGGTGCCTGGACGATGTCAGGGTCTGGATGGGAATGAATAGGCTCAAGTTCAACCCTGACAAGACCGAGTGGCTATGGATACTGCCCCCTAAGGACTATGTCGATCATCCCTCCTTGGTTCTTGGGGGAGAGAAATTAACTCCCTCGGAACAGGTCCGCAATTTGGGTGTCCTCCTAGATCCACAGCTAAAATTGGATCAACATCTGTCAGCTGTGGCTAAGGGGATCTTTGCACAGGTTTGCCTGGTGCACCAATTGCGACCCTATTTGGAGAGGGAGGCTTTACTCACGGTCACTCACGCCCTCATCACCTCCCGGCTGGACTACTGTAATGCGCTCTACATGGGGCTACCCTTGAAGAGTGTCCGAAGACTGCAACTGGTGCAAAATGCAGCTGCGCGAGCTGTGGTGGGTACACCTAGATATACCCACATAACACCTATTCTCCGCCAGCTGTATTGGTTGCCCATTAGTCTCCGGACGCAATTTAAGGTGTTGGTTATGACCTTTAAAGACCTACATGGCCTAGGGCCAGGGTATCTCCGGGACCGCATCCTACCGCATACCTCCCTACGACTGGTTAGGTCCCACAGAGTTGGTCTCTTCCAGGTCCCGTCAGCCAAGCAATGTCGGTTGGCGGGACCGCGGGGGAGAGCCTTCTCTGTGGGTGCTCCGTCTCTATGGAACCAACTACCCCCAGAGATCCGGACCATTCCCACCCTATTGGCCTTCCGTAAAGCCGTCAAAACATGGCTCTTCCTGCAGGCGGGGTGAAATAAAGACCAACGAGAACATCTGTGGTCTCCCCATGTATGAATGCGGGTATGTGTTCTTTTAACTTTATAATGGTTTTTAATTGTTATTACTGTTTCTTTTAACTAATTGTTCTTCTTTTCATGTTGTACGCCGCCCTGAGTCCTGCGGGAGTTGGGCGGCCTATAAGAACGATTAAAATAAAAATAAATAAATAAAATAAAAATGATATTACAAAAGTTTTTCTTTTTTATTGTTGCTAAACGTAATATTTCAAAAGCAGAAAAAAATGAAGAGGCATAAAAGTGCATTTATCATGTTTTTCTCAGAACAATTAGCTGAACTCTGCCTTGTTTATCATTATTTTAGGTAGCAAAACCTCATTATTCACGTTAAATTGCCGTGTTGGCACTTTGCGATAAATAAGTGGGTTTTGGGCACTTTGACTCTAAAAGGTTAGCCATCACTGCTATAACCCAACCTACCAAAAATATAACTGTAAAAGACAGACAAAGTAAAAATTAAACTAAGCAAGAAAATGGTAAGAGAACATCTGTCGCTGTCAGGGTTCCGATGGATCCCCTAATTTAATCATGAGCCTTGAGCCAAGTTTCAAAAGAAATCCAGTTATTTATTAGGAGCTTCATGTCGGCACATTCCCAAGTGAAGCCAGCTCTGACCTCACGAAATTTATGGCCCCAATCATGACGCTGTTTCCCCCCTCCCCCAGGGTGTGTCATCAATTTCGCGGGTTGTAGAGATCACTCCCCTTTGGCCGCTGTGAGTAATCCTGGGATTCAGCCTTGAGAGAGATAAGTCTGGAATATGCATCTGTCTTTGGCTACCGTGCCATTTCATTGGTCTCCCATCCCCCCTTTCCTATGGCAACTTGAGAGCAGGCCAGGGATGCTTTGCGAGTTGACATTCGGCTCCCCTAACTTCCTGAAGGCGACCTGTGCAAAGCAAAAACAATTTGAGTACAGGTATAGATTTTAAGGTTGTGACCCCCCCAGGCGTGTCTGGGTTCTCTGCGTGGAATTTTACAATGAGGCGGTCAGCCTGGATGTTCCTACGCTTTACCCAACATGCCTCTGATAAGGGGAAGCCATTCCACTTGATTAAGTATTGGAGTTGTCTCAGGTGCCACCTTGAGTCGAGGTTTCGCTGTACCTCATAATGGGTTTGGCTCCCTATGACCACGGGGTCCAGGGGCTCACAGGGTAGTGGACTCAGGGTAGATCCGATCACGGGTTTTAAGAGGCTACTATGGAATACTGGGTGTATCTTCCCTAGCAGTCGGGGCAATTTTAATTGCACAGTGACTGGGTTGATGAACTTTACTATGGGGAATGGTCCCATAAACTTTGGTCCCAGTTTCTTGCTGGGAAGTTTTAACCTCAAGTATTTTGTGGAGAGGTAGACCTTCTCCCCCAACTGGAATGGCCATTGCGGGGCTCGGTGTTTGTCTGCCTGTTTCTTATAGGTTTGCGCCGCTTTAGCTAGTGCTTTCTTGACATTCTCCCAGGTTGCTGTCAGCATTGACAGCCAGTCGGCCAAGCTGACTGATGAGGGGGGAATCCCTTGGATATTCAGGCATTGGGACGAAGTCCATGCCGCTCACTACTTTGAACGGAGTTAGTCCCGTGCTACTGTGAACAGCATTATTGTACGCGACCTCAGCAAAAGGCAGGAGGTCCACCCAATTGGACTGCTGATAGTTCACGTACCACCTCAGGTACTGTTCTACCATGGCGTTCAGTCTCTCTGCCCCCCCATTGGAGCTTGGATGGAAGGCCGTGCTAAGGCCCTGGGACGACCCAATGGACTGCAGGAACTCCCTCCAGAACTTAGCTGTGAACTGGACACCTCTGTCTGAGATAATTCGTCATGGCATTCCATGCAGGCAGTAGATGTGCTTCAGGAACAGTTTGGCCAGCTGGTGTGCCGAGGGTAGACCGCTGCAGGGTATAAGGTGTGCCTGCTTGGAGAATAAGTCTATTACAGTCCAGATCACCGTGTTCCCCCCACTTTTTGGCAACTGCACTATAAAGTCCATTGCAATTTCCTCCCATGGCCTCGTTGGTTCTGCTACAGGTTGCAGCAGTCCGGGGGTTTTCCTGGTCGTTTCTTCATTGTGGCGCAGATGGTGCAACTTTTCACATAACTATCCACGACTTTCTTTATGCCGGGCCACCAGAATTGCCTCCGTGCTAAGTGTAAAGTCTTTAGGAACCCGAAGTGGCCTGCCGGTTTAACGTCGTGGCTCCTCTGGAGGATTAGGGTGCGTAGGGATTCTGGGACGTAGAGTTTCGTCCCCTTCCACACTAGGTCCTCCCTTTTTGTCAAGATGTGTTGGTTGTCACGGAACCAGGGGTCTGCTAGCAGTTCGGGTTTGAGTTTTGTGGTTAGATCACTTGCGGGTTGGTCTTACCCATTGCGGCATTGTCGTCTGGTGGTCACTTGGGCGGCTGTTTGGGTAGGGGGGGACGATGCCATCTACTACCTCCTCTCGTTCGCATTTATACTGGGGCATGAGGGAGAGGGCGTCAGCTAGAAAGTTCCTCCCCCCTGGGATGTGCTTAAGCACGAAGTTGAATCGGTTGAAGTATTGAGCCCAGCGGACTTGTTTAGGCGATAGTTTTCGCGGGGTCCTAAGGGCCTCCAGATTTTTGTGGTCAGTCCAGACTTCGAATGGTCTCTGCCCCCCTTCCAGCAGGTGGCGCCAGGTTAGCAGTGCCGATCTCACCGTGAAAGCCTTTTTCCCATGCGGCCCATCGCCTCTGTGTCTGTGAGCTTGCGGGAGGTGTAGGCACAGGGCTGTAGGTTTCCTTGGCTATTTCTTTGGAGCAGCACTGCTCCCACTGCCACGTCGCTGGCGTCTGCTTGGATAACGAAGGGTTGTTCGGGGTCAGGATGCTTCAACACTGGTTCCTTTGCAAACAGTTCTTTCAGTGTTTCAAATGCCTTTTGGCAGGTTAGGTCCCACTGTAGGGGTTGTCCCGGGAGGGGTTTCGTTCCTGGGCCCCCTATCTTTAGGAGGTCCGTCATGGGTTTGGCAATCTTCGCGAAGGAGGGGGTAAATTGCCTGTAGAAATTGGCGAACCCTGACTTCCGGTGGTGACGTTGGGCGCTGCAGCTGGAGAAGGACGATCTCCATCCTTTGAAACTGCCTTTTTTCACATTTGGAGACCCTTCGAGGCACTGAAAGTTCAGAGGGTTAGTGGGAAGAGGGGCATCCCGGGCAACAGCGGGGCGGAGGCAACCGCCCACTGGGGCGAAGGGCACCCTCCCTACCCAACGCGAAAGTGCCCGTTCCTGTTGTAATAGCATGGCGGGCCCGAGGCCATAACGCACCACGAAATATTTGGAAGCAAGATTGATCCAGCAGACTGCACCCGATCTAAAGGAAAAGACTCCCACAAATACCGAGGAGAAGACCGTCAACAGAGGGATCCAGCCTTTTGCGGCAGAAGGAGACTCAAAACGGAACCCAGTGGCAATTACAAGTGAGAGTGGGAAATCGTAAAGGACAAATGCCAAAAACGAGACTGGGACCAAGTAAAGAAAGGATCCGATGAGAGCAAGAAATTCCAGTGAATGTACGTGGTGAGAGAAACGGAGAACGGTGCCCGTGAGGAGGTCTAGAGCAGTACGCACTTTAACTCACCAGCGAGTCAGTCGGAGATGAGAGAAGGAGTTAAAGTAAAGATCAAGCAGAAAGACCGGAAGGCGACGGTGACTGTGCAAAATTGCTAAGGGTGAAACTGCAATCTAAAATCTGGATTTCTTTGGAGCCTGAAGCTAACACCAGAAGAAAAGCAGTATAAAGCTACCAAAAGAGCAAGTAATTGAGGAACTGAGAGAATACAAACTGATTTGTTGTGAAATCACTTGGTATTAAAGGAGAACACTTTTTTCCCCTCTTTTTTCTTTTTCTTTATTCTCTCTATTTCACTGAATCAACTTTTTCCTTCTCCCCTCTTTCTCCTATACTCTTCCCTTCCCCTCTTTTTTATTTATTTAATCCACTATTTAAAGGGGGAAAATTAATTAATATAGCAACGGAATACTATACTATTTATACTTTTATATCCTTAATTAATTTATAGTAGTACTAATAAAATTGATTTGTATATGATATATTGGATAAATTGATAATTATTTAAAATATTTATAATATAAGAAAGACAAATACGATATTGGAATTAACTTATTGACTTATTAAGGGAAATATATTTATTATTGTATTATCTATTATTGCATTATTAGGACTTTAGAGACAATACTATTGTAATAGCTATATTTAAGTAATTTTCACGAAATCTAATAACTTATTTATATTTATCAGTGAAATTATATAGTGTTATTGATTAAGTATATGAATATAGAGAAACCCTTTAGAAAAGCCGAGAGCATAAAAATATTGGATGGTGATTTGGGGTAGGATACATAAAATACTAGGAGAGCAAAACAAAATATTAAAGGAAATGACAACCCTTACTACAACGACGGTGAGGGGAGGGAAGAAGACAATAACAACTACGGCGGCAGGGACAGCATCCCCAGCCAGCCAATGTTCGATTGATGAGATGTTGACCGCTGATAAAACCGGCGGCGCATCGGTCATACAAAATATGAACACCACCCTCATAACCATGCAGGAAACTATGTTAAGATTACAAGAAGCAATTGCTCATAACCATGTTGAATTGAAATTAGATATCTCAAAGCTGGATAATAGGATGGAATCGATTCAAGGAGCTATTCAAAAGAACGAACAGCACATAAAACAGTAGAAATAAAAGCTGAACAAACAGATTTTTTTAGAAAAGATAGATCAAAAAATGACAAAAACTAATAAAGAGCTAGAACACTCCCTAATTAATCTCAAAATGGACTGATCTTCTTATTACTTATGGTTTCAGAACATGCCTGAAACAAAAGAAGAAGAATTAGGAGAACAAATGGCAGATATGATAGCGGAGTTACTTCAAAAAGTTAAAAAAGAAATCAAACGAAATAGACGAAGTATACCGCATTCAAACGAATTATGCTAAACGCCATCACCTACCAAGAGAGGTCCATATCAGATTCACAAGGAAAAAAATAAGAGACAATGTATATATAGCTACAAGAGAGGAACCATGGATATATAAAGAAAAAGAGATATACATATTAAAGCAAATATCGAGGCGTGTGTGGGAACAAAGAAAGGACTATCGATTTTTGGCATCTGTCTTAAATAAAAAAAAATTATTCAGATGGATCAACCCCGAAGGGATGATAATTACATGGGAAGGCAGGAAATTCAAAGTCGATAGCATAGAAAAAGCCCAAGAGATAAATGACCAGCTTCTAGGAACAGATGGAGAATCGGATAGCGGAGAGAGATTAGAATCAGTTAGTCAGGAAGAAAGACAGGAAACTGAAGAAGAGGAAAGGGGAGAAGGAGCCAAAGAACCTAAATAACCACTTAAACAGCTAGAAGGAGTAAGGACAAGGACACAGAGCTACAAAAACAAACCAGTAAATATCTATAAGGAGTTCAGAGAATGCAAAAAGAAACCAAATTAATATCAATAAATATTAAAGGATTAAATAGTCCAGAAAAAAGAAATAAAGTATTCAAGAAATTAATTAACTCAAAAGTAGACATTGTATGTCTCCAAGAATTACATATCAAACAGACAGACCAGAAATATCTAAAATGCCAAAAATTGGGTACTCTTTACGCATCATTGGCGGGGAAAAAAGAGAGTAGTAGTAATATATGTTAAAAGAGAAATTAAGAACAAAGAAATTTATGTAGACCCTAAAGGGAGGTTCCTAATACTTGAAATAAAAATAGGTAATACAGTAATCCCTCATTTTTCGCTGGGGTTACGTTCCAAAAAGAACCCGTGATAGGCGAAATCCGTGAAGTAGTAACTTCAGCTTTGCGCATGCGCAGAGGGCAAAAGAACGCAGATGCCGACATCCAGGTGGGCGGGGGAAGCGGGTGGGGGAAGCCCCACGCCGCGAACGCCACCAGGTTGTTGAGCTGTGCGAACCGGGAGGATTTCACCCCTGGCCTCACGTGTATTTCACTGCTCTTGGCAAGCTGTTTTACCAATCAGCCAATCAGAATGCAGAACACAATGCACGATGCAAATCCGTGAAGCAGCGAGACCGTGAAAGGTGAACCGTGATATAGCGAGGGATTACTGTACTACAATACTTTTGGTAAGCATATATGCCCCGAATAAAAACCAAAAAGAATTCTATAAGAAAATCCACAACAAACTAGTATCGATAGACCATCAAAGGATATGTGTAATAGGAGACTACAATGGCATAATAGATCCCAAAATTGATTATACCACTGGGAAGAGAAAACACACAAAAGGAACCATATTACCAAAAACATTTTTCGAAATGGTGGAGGAATTGAATTTGACATATGTGGAGGCTATTACATCCTAAAGAAAACCAGTTCACCTTTTATTCTAATCCGCATAAATTGTACTCAAGAATAGACATGGTGTGGGCAAGTAGCGAGTTGAGTAAGAATATAGATAGTGTAGAAATTACTCCAAATATATGGGCGGATCACAACCCCTTAGTGGTGACATGGAAGGGTGAAAAACAGAAAGCCAAAAGGTGGACATTAAACACACAATTATTGTAGGATAATGAATATTTACAAATGGTCACAAAAGAATTAAATTTATTTTTACAAGAGAATCAAAAACAACCAACCACAAAACAAAATTTATGGGACATTCTTAAAGCCTACACCAGGGGAATTACAATAGCTTATAATGCAAAGAAATATAAAGAAAAATGGCAATCACAAAATAGAATATTAGATGAAATAAAACAATTGGAAAACAAATTTCAAAAGACACCAGGAGATGAACAAATAAATGAGGCACTAATTTTATCAAAACATAAATTAAACATGATGGAACAACAAGAATACGCAAAAAGTATTAGATTCACAAAACAAACATTTTTCGAAAATGCAAATAAACCTGGTAGGTGGTTGGCATATAAAATTAAAAAAGAAAAGGAGAACAGGATAATATACCAACTAGAAGATGAGGCAGGGAAACTACAGAATAATGAGGAAAAAATAAAAGAAATTGCTTTAGGATATTTTGGGAACTTATATAAACACGACAAGATAGAAACAGACAAAATAATTGAATATTTAGGAGACAGGAATATGCCACCACTAGAAGAAGACAGATCAATGTTAAATAGGGAAATTACATTAATGGAAATGGAAAGTGCGATTAAGAAACAAAATAATAATAAATCTCCTGGGCCAGACGGCTTCCCAGGGGAATTTTACAAAAACCTAGGACAAGTATTTCAACCACTATTGCTAGAATTATATAATGATGCATTACTGAAAGCCAAAATTCCGGAATCGTGGAGGGAAGCATACATCACCATGATTGTGAAAGAAGGTGCCGACGCAAATCAAATTCAAAATTACAGGCCAATTTCATTGTTGAATGCTGACTACAAAATTTTTATGACTATTATTGCAGAAAGAATAAAGAAAATATTAAATAGAATAATACATTCGGACCAAAACGGCTTTTTGCCAATGAGACAGATCAGGAATAATATAAGAATTGTATTAAATATATTAGAATATTACGAGGCGCATCCAGAAAAACAAGTTGCACTTGTTTTCCTGGATGTGCAAAAGACATTCGACAATGTAAATTGGCACTAAAGGATTGAGCAAATAAAAAAAATGAAATTTGGAAATTATTTTGAACAGATGATAGAAGCAATATATACCTCCCAGAAAGCCAGGGTAATTATAAATGGAGATATGACCAAACCATTCCAAATAATGAAAGGAGTCCGGCAGGGATGTCCATTGTCACCTCTGCTTTTTATCTTAACCCTAGAAACATTATTGAATAGAATTAGAACTAATTTGAACATCAAGGGAGCTAAAATTAGAAATGAAGAGTATAAACTACAGGCATTCGCCGACGACCTGGTATTCTTCTTGGAGGACCCACTGGAGACAGGGCCAACATTGATCAAGGAAATAGAAGAATGCGGGGAGTTGGCGGGCCTGAGAATTAATAAACAAAAAACCAAATTATTAAGTAAAAATATGACATCAAATCAAAAGGAACATTTAGAAAAAAAATTGGGATTTCAAAATACAAAAAAAATTAAATATTTGGGGATTGACTAATAGATGCTCTTCAATTAAGGATGAGAACTACATGAAATTAGTATGCCAAATTAAAAATGACTTGGAAAAATGGGGGAAATTACAATTATCATTATTAGGACGGATAGCGGTCATCAAAATGAACACCTTGCCAAAATTATTATACCTATTCCAAACTATACCCATAAAATTAGATAAAAAATTATTTACTGATTTGAACAAAAATATTCTGAAATTTATATGGCAAGGCAAAAAACCAAGGATCAAATTAATAAACTTGCAAGATAGTAGAAGCAGAGGTGGCTTTGGACTCCCAGACTGGCGATTATACTATGCAGCAACTTCGCTTGTTTGGTTAAGAGAATGGATAAACCTGAGGAACAGGCGGTTACTATTACTGGAGGGTCATGACCTACAAAAAGGATGGCATGCATTTTTATGGAACACTGAAAGTAAACCGCAACAACACTTCCACAGACATATAATTAGAGATGTGTTGATAAAAATTTGGCAAGAAGTTAAAAAAAAACACTATTTGAAAATTCCCAATTGTCTGTCCACTATGGAAGCAATAACATATCCAAGTATGGCTGACACAACTAAAATGGTGAAATATAGAGATATTTTGGATGGATTAGGGAAATTAAAAAGTAGGGAAGACCTAGAAAAACAAGGCATAAAGATAGATTGGTGGCCATATCTCCAACTTAAATCACGATACAAAAAAGACAGCGAAGGAATTGGCATTGATACGGAAATTCAACCATTAGATAAACTTTTGATGAGCCCAGAAGAAAAAACTATATCTAAACTATACAATTACTTGTTAGAATTTGAAAGGGCAGAAGAAATAGTGAAAGGGCCAATGATTGCTTGGGCAAAAAATGTGGGGCCGACTGGGAGAAAATTTGGAACAGAAATTACAAAATAACAAAATCAGCGGCATACAAAAAAAACCATTACAAAATGTTTTATCGATGGCATTTGGCACCAGCACGATTGGCTAAAATATATTCAAATTCAAATTTGAATTGTTGGAAGTGCAAAAAAGAGCAAGGCACCTTCTTTCACATGTGGTGGTTGTGCCCCAAAGCGAAAAAATACTGGGTGATAATACATCAATGGATACAGGAAATGGTTGATACAACGGTAGAGCATACTCCTGAACTTTTTATTAGGTATATTTAAAGGTCAATATAGTAAAAGTACCAAATATTTAATTCTACATATCACTACAGCGGCCAGAATAGGCGTTGTAATCTTACCTGAACGCCTCTTCTCATCCGGTGGAACCAGCCCTCAGGATGGGTTGTCCTCGACCAATCATCTTGAGGATCGAGTCAGTCTATTTGAATAATTGCTAGGATCCGCCTTGTTGTCCCCAGATCTGACGAATCCTGAAGACTAGACTTGAGCGTGGCGACTCAGTGATTATTAGCTAAACTGAGTGGACTCCCCTACCTGTGGCTAAGTGCCAGAATACAAGGAAGAATTAGTACAAGATAAAGAAAAAGGCATAGATAAGGGTGGGACTGAAGGCTGGTTCCACCGGATGAGAAGAGGCATTCAGTGTTCTGCCCCAGCACCGAGCCCCAATAATTACGCAACACACAACCATTCAAACATAGTTTGTTTTAGTCAGTAAAGCAACATCTCATAATAACTTCTTAAACATGAACATAACAAGATAGGCAAATTCACTCTATTCAAAAAAACCCAGTTGTTACTTCCCTAACTTAACAGCTGGCCGAAGTCCAAGAGATAATTGCAAGTCTCACTGTACTTGGCACAAGTCCCAAAACTAGCAAATGCTAAGCACAAGACCTGTTCTGGAATTGCAAAGTGGAAACGCCGAAGTCCATATTCAGAAGCCACGTTTGCCAGAAACAAGAACCGGAAACTGGAATGCAAACTGGCCACACTGGAGGACTGGATTCAGAAACCACGATGCCAGAAACAAGATCTGGGCTGGACTGCAAACTGGAACTGCATAAGCCAAGATTCAGGAATGATGAAGCAAACAGGAAACCAAGGTCAAGATTCCGGAGTCACGATACAAACTGGAAACTGGAGTCATGATGCAAGAGTCAGGAGTCACGATACAAGCTGGAACTGATGAAGCCAAGATTCAGCAGTGACAATGCCAGATTCAAAAGTCACGCTGCAAGATTCATGAGTCATGATAACAACTGGAAACTGAAGTTCAGATTCAGGAGTCACGATACAAACTGTGATCAGACGGATTTTTCCCAAGTTGTTCTCTGCAGCTTCCCAGCTGCATCTACTCTTCTTAAATAGACTAGGGAAGTGGCCAATTAGCCCCAAGTCTTACTTTCAAGTAGACCTCCTCTCGAGTAGACCTTTCTGCCTCTTGGCAGCCCTGCGTGCTCTTGCATTCAGGAAAGGAGTAGTAGCCCCTCCTTTCCCATCACTGCCAAGACGTGCTGGAGGCTCCAAAGGCCGTAGCTGCACAGGCTGCTAGGCAGGCCACAACATTCAGGTAAGATTACAACGCCTATTCTCCATCCTGGGGTGGAACCAGCCTTCAGGATGGGACATACCAAAGCAGAGGTCCAGTGGGGGGGAAGAGTGTCTTATGCACTCTAATGAGTGTCCACCACTTGTTGTAATACTCTTCTGCCGAAGGCAGCATCCGCTGACGCATAGGCATCAATCTTGTAGTGTCGAATGAACTGGGAAGGGTGTGCCCACGTGGCCGCCCGACAGACCTCCTCGAGAGATGCCTGTGTGGTCCAGGCAGCCGACGCGGCTGCGCTCCTGGTGGAATGTGCTGTGATGCCCGCTGGGGCGGGAAGAGCGGCTAGTTCGTAGGCTTTGGAGATAGTGCTTCTGATCCAGCACCCTATGGTGGTCGAAGATGCTCGATTTCCCAGGGATCGAGGATGAAAGCCTATGAAGAGGGCCTCAGTTTTCCTGAGGTCCTTGGTGCGGTCTAGATAGATCTTGAGAGCTCTTCGCACGTCCAGCGCATGCCAGCGCCGCTCTGAAGGATGGACTGGATGAGCACAGAAGGAAGGAAGGAAGGATAAGTTTCTGTGATCGGTGAAAGACCGAGTTCACCTTAGGAATGAAGGAGGGATCAAGTCTGAGAGTTACCTTATCCGGCTGGAAGACACACAGATCTCCCCTGACCGAGAGAGCTGACAGTTCTGAAATACGACGGGCTGATGTGATGGCCACTAGGAAGGCCACTTTTATGGATAGATATCTCAGTGAGGCCTCCCGAAGGGGTTTGTAGGGGGGTCCCATAAGGGACTTCAGTACGCGAGGAAGTTTCCAGGTAGGATAGCGGTGGATCGTGGGTGGTCTTAAGTTGGTCGCACCCCTGAGGAAATGACGAATGGTGGGGAACTGGGATAGCGACTCGCCCTGGTCACATGACAGAACCGATGAAAGTGCCGCCACCTGTCTGCGAAGGGTGTTAGGTGCCAGGCCCTTGTTAAGGCCGTGTTTCAGGAATCTCAGTATCTTGGGAAGGGGAATACGTACTGGGGAGAGGCCCTCCTTAGTGCACCATTCGCAGAAGGCCTTCCATGTGGCGGAATAGATGTGGTTGGTAGAGGGACGACGAGACGCCTGCATAATGAGGATAACGTCCTTGTCGTAGTCCTGGAGTATTAAGTCGCACCTCTCAATCTCCATGCAGTCAGTTGGAGCCAGGCAGGGTCCGGGTGACACAAGGCCTCCTGGGTGAGCATGTCCTCCAAAAGAGGCAACCGCCAAGGGTGGGTGACCGAAAGAGCTCGGAGGTCTGCAAACCACACTCGTCGTGGCCAGAACGGGGTCATGAGGATGACCTCCGCTTGTTCCGACAGGATCTTCTGCACGAGCTCCGGTATCACTGGAAGTGGTGGAAATGCATATAGTAGCCCGTGGGGCCACGGACTCCAGAGGGCGTTCACCTGTTCCGCTCCCGGAGAGGGGAAGCGGGAAAAGAACCTTGGAAGGTGGGTGTTGGTAGGGGTTGCGAAAAGGTCGACAAGAGGTAGTCCGAATCGTTGAGTTATCTGGTGAAAGATGGCTGGCTGGAGTCGCCACTCCGCCTGGTCCACCTGAGTACGGCTGAGCCAATCTGCCTGGGAGTTGCAAATCCCCGATATATGGTCTGAGGTCAGTGAGAGGAGGTTTCTCTCTGCCCAGAGGCCCAGTTTCATGGCTTCTGACTGAAGGGATGGTGCCCCCCTGCCAGTTGATGTGCGCCTTTGTGGAGATGTTGTCCGTCAGCACTAGGACGTTGGATCCAGATATGAGGTGACGGAATTCCTTTAGGGCAAGGTAGACTTCTCTCAGTTCCAACCAGTTGATTGAGTGGGAGGCCTCCCAAGGGGACCACTGACCTTGGGCCATAGCTCCTTGGGAGTGGGCTCCCCATCTTGTCAGACTGGCATCTGTTGTCACTACTGTCCTGTGAGGGATACGGAAGGAGCTGCCATTGGAAATGGCTGAGGAATGCCACCAGGAGAGAGATCTGTGTACCTGCAGAGGGAGTCGAACCTTTATGGATGACGTGCCTTGTCCTGCTTTCTGAAAGGGTAAGAGGAACCATTGTAGTTCCCTTGCGTGGAGACAGGCCCAGGGAGTTATCGCTATGCAGGAAAACATCTTACCTAAGAGGGAAGATAGGGACTCTAGAGGGGGCTTCTGTTCCCCCAGTACCTGCGTGACTAACTGTCTGATACTGGTCTGTCGTTCAGATGAAAGACAGACGGTACATTCTACGGAATCAATGACTGAACCTAGGTGCTGGATGGACGTGGAGGGTAGGAGGTGGCTCTTCTTGAAGTTGATGGAGAAACCGTGGCTCTGGAGACAACTCATGGTGATATCTAGGTGGTGCTGGGCGAGCTCCCTAGAGGGGGTATGTACCAGGATGTCATCCAGGTAACAATGAATGCGTACCGGAATGGTACGCAGGTGGGCCGCTAGGGCCGCCAGAATCTTAGTGAACACTCTAGGGGCTGAGGACAGCCCGAAGGGGAGGGCCCTATATTGGAAGTGGTCCTGGCCATAACAGAAACGGAGAAAACGTCTGTGGGGCTTGAAGATTGGAACATGGAGATAAGCCTCCGTTAGGTCCAAGGACGCCATAAAATCGCCCCGATGGATCAGGGCGAGGATGGAGGAAAGTGAGTGCATTTTGAATCTCTTGTAAACTAGGTAACGACTCAACCTTTTGAGATCTAGGATCGCTCTCCATCCCCCCCGATGCTTTGGGAACCACGAAAAGAATGGAGTAAAACCACTGCCCCCGTTGGTCCTGAGGTACTAGCTGGATGGCCCTGATTGAAATTTAGTGTCTGATTGCTTCCTCCATTAGGTGGCGTTTGGATGGGATTTGCAAGATTGAACATCGGATGAAAAACTTAGGGGGTGGTGAAAGGAAGTCCAGCACGAGGCCCCTGCGTACGGAGTCCCGTACCCAAGAGTCCTGTGTGGATTGCTCCCAGGCCTGCCAAAATTTGGCCAGCCTGCCTCCAATCGGAGCGCGGAAGGAACTACCATCTACCCCTACGAAAAGGCCTGCCCGAGGAGGCCCCTCGTGACTACCTGTGGAATTGCCTCCCCCTGCCTCCTCTGTCTGACTGTCTCTGATGGGAGAAATACTGACCTGGGGCCCGGGAGAAGGAAGAACCCTGGTCAGCTGCTGGAAAGGGTCGGTGACTGTAAGGTGAGACTCTTGGGAGCCCTTTTCGGGTCACTGCTGGGAGAACCTTCCGTTTGTCGCTGGTTTCCACTAACAGAGACTCCAGTGACTCGCCCAAAAGGGATCCTCCTCTGATGGGCCCCGCGGCTAACCTCCACTTGTGACGGGAATCCGCCTGCCATCTTCTGAGCCATTGCATGCGTCTGGCCGCTACTGAGGAAGCCATGGCTTTGGTGGCAAAATGCGCAGACTGCAGTGTAGAATTGGCCAGAAACTGGACTGCCGCAAATACCTTGTTGAGGTCCTGCTGTGCTCTCACGTTGGTGGAGGGGATGTGATCCTGTATCTGCCCTAGCCATAAGAGAGCTGTACGTGCAAAAAAGGATGAAGTGGAAGAGGCTTTAATGGCCCATGCCGCGGATTGGTGAGTTTTGATCAAGGCTTGTTCGATACGCTTGTCCTCCGGTTTCAAAATTTCCTCTGCTTCACCTGGAATCGTTGTGGAAGAGTGTAAACCTCTGATCGGTGCATCTACTACTGGTACAGAAAGTAAATCAGATAGGTTAGAAACCACGTTAAAAAATCTTTTGTCCTGTGAGGAGGTGAAAGGACCCAATGCAGGAACAGTCCGTTGGTTTTCCACTGCGTCTACAAACAGTTGAGGAATAGGGATAACATCTACTTCTGGTCTGACCTCTGAGAAAAGTGGGTTGGCCTGATCATCTGGAGATGTGGTTGAAGATAAGGACGGCAGTTTAATACCTGCCGCAGCTTGAGCCTTGAATAATAATGATTTAAACAAACTAGGCGGGAATAAACCGATCGTGAGTGGTTGATCTATGGTCAGGCCTTCATCCTGACATATTCCACCTGGAATCGTCTTCATCCTGAGTCTCCTCTCTGGATCCACTGAGGACTGACTCCTCCGAAGAGTCATCAGAACTATCCCTACTGGTGTGATGCCTCTGCTTAGAAGAGGTCTTTGTTCGAGCTTTGGATGAAGATGAGGAAGAGGTAGGTGTAGGGGAACTCTTCCCCGAGAAGGACTTTAGGCTAACTGGAAGAGCCTGCTGAAGGGCTTCTGCCATAAGAGCCCGGAGATTAGCTGGATCAATGGCTAATTGAGGAGCCAACTGCGGTGCTGTGGCTTGGCTAGGGCCTGTCAATTCCTGCTGAGGAGTGGCCTGTGCTGCCTGCTCCTCCTGGGGTTCCCTGGCCTCCTGCGATTCTGAGCCACCCCATAAATTCCCCCAGGTTCTAGGGATATCTGTGGCATCTAGTGCCAGGGGGTCCCCTTCTGTTCCTGTCAATTTCTGTCCTGAATCCTCCCTGGGAGCCTGTACTGTCTGTGCTGCAGCTCGAGCCCTATCGCAATTTTTTTGTAAGGCTCTGTGGCGACGCTCCTCCGCCAGCTCTGTGGCCCTCGAGGGACCCTTGCGTGATCTATGAGACCAGGAGGATGATTGTTCCAATCGGGAGGGAGACTGTTCTGGGGAAGAGGCCTGATCCTGCTCTGATTACTCGCTGTTGGTTTTTCTGCATCTCTTTCCGCCCACTTTAGCATTGTGGCCTTCGGTTGCCATGCCCCCGGTGGAAGAGATTGGGTGTTGCAGGCCCCGCCCCCAAGAATGCCCCAAGATGGCTGCCCCCTTCGCTGCCACGTGTTGTGTCCCAGCACCGCAACCCACAGAAAAACACACACACAACTGTTTGCTACAAAAGCAAAGGGGTCTTTTTTACTAATGAAGATGCTTAGTAAAAGTGCAGGGGTTTAAAGTCCAGAAACAAACATAAAGAGAGTCTCGGGGAATAAAGTTCCTTCGTCTCTTCGTGAGTTATTAGCCAAAGTTCAAATGTCCAAAACAAATACCAATTAAGTCTTTCTTATCTCTCTCACTCACTCGAGTTGGCTGGAATCCGAGAAATAAGCATTCCAGAAGCTGCTATTTCCAAACACAGAACTCAAAACAGGAACGCCAATGCAAAAGGACTCTGAAGTGCTCGCAGATCACAGGTGTTGCTTCCAGCACCAAGTGCTGAGTGCACCAGTCTTAAATAGCCTGAGGGCGTGGCCCATTAGCCCTCAGCTTTACCTGCGAGGAGACCTCCGGCTGTAAAGCCAATCCCGTCTGCTAGCTGCTCTGCGAGCCCTAGCATCCAGCAGAGGCTCCTCCTCCTCTGAGGACTCACTCTGCACCAGCTGAGAGGGTGCAGAAGGCCCTGGCTGGTCTTCCTCCTCTGGCACTGAGTCCTCATCGCTGTCAGACTCAGGTGCCAGGTACACAGGGTGATAGTGCCGTGCCACAGGCGGCTCTAGGTCCTCCGGATCCTCGACCAGCTGCATGGGATGTTGGCAAGCCACAACACTATCCCTCACCACAGGGCCCTTCCCCCGGGTCTGTTGGTCCAGATGCGGTCTCGAGGGGAATTGCGTGTGGAAGGCATGAACCAGGTCCAGAGCGTGAACAGAGGTCGCATCCTCCCACGTGAAATCTTCCGGGCCGTACCCTTTCCATTCAGTGAGGTACTGGAACCGACCCTTCATCCACCGGGAGTCCCGGATGCTGGTGACCTCGTACTCGGGTGGTTCGTTGGGAGTGCTGGGCACAGGTTGGGGCTGAGCAGGAGGGCGGAGCGGACAGGCTGGACGGTCGGGAACAAGGAGGGAGCAATGAAACACGGGGTGGATGCGGAGCGAACAAGGCAAGGGATTGATCGCTTCCACCGGGAACGGACCCAAGAAACGGCGGTCGAGCTTGCGAGCCGGTCGGTCGGAGGGGAGATGCTTGGTAGAAAGCCAGATGCGATCCCCTACCACCAAAGGCGGTGTAGCTCGCCGGGATCAGTCCGCGACCCTCTTGTAGTCCTCTTTCGCCTTATTCAGGTATCGCTTCACCAGCTGGTGAACAGCCTGGAGCTCAGACAGGAACACCTCCGCCACAGGAACCGGGGAATCCAGGAGCGTGAGCGGGAAGAAGCGGGGGTGGTAGCCCAGGTTGGCTAAGAACGGATTGGTTTGGGTGGAGGTATGTTGGGAATTGTTGAAGGCGAATTCGGTCACGGCAAGGTACTCGGCCCAGTTGTCCTGCTGCTGATTGACGAAACAGTGCAGGTACTGCTTGAGGATGCCGATCACCTTCTCTATGCCGCCATCGGTCTCCGGGTGATGCGCAGATGACAGGCAGACTTGGACCTCCAGGGCCGCCATCAGACCCTTCCAGAATTGGGCGGTGAACTGGGCCCCTTGATCCGACACGACCCTATCCGGCAGGCTGTGTAACTGGCAGACATGCTGAATGAACATGTGGGCGGTGCCACGAGCTGACGGCAACCCTCGACAGGGGATGAAGTGCGCCATCTTCGTCAGCATGTCCACCACCACGAACACGATCGTGAAGCCGGCGGACGGGGGCATGTCCGTCAGGAAGTCCATGGACACGGCCCGCCGGGGTCTCTCTGGCGTCGGCAAAGGCTGCAACAGGCCCGGAGGCGCTCCAGGGGCGTACTTGGCCTGGCGACAGCGGACACATGAAGTCACGTAGACCTGGACGTCCCCCAGGAGTCTCGGCCACCAAAAAGTCCAGGACACCAGGTGCAGGGTCTTGAACAGGCCGAAATGTCCTGCCGCAGGGTTGTCGTGGCACTGTTGGAGAATCAACCCACAGAGCGGCCTGGCGGGCACGTAGATCAGATCCCGGAAATGGAGCAGGTCGTTCAAAAACGTCCATGGAGACTCGGGCCCTATCTCCTGCCTCCGTTGCGCCGCGTATCCATCCTGATGCTGCGCCTCACGAATCTGCCCTCGTACATCCACGGGAGTCTAGGTGGCTGCGAAGGAATCGGCGGGAAGAATCGTCATAGGTGGCAACGGGTCCTGGGTGTGGACGTACTCGGGTTTGCGGGATAATGCGTCCGCCTGCTGATTACATCCGCTCAGGATATAGGTTATGCGGAAGTGGAAACGGGAAAAGAAGAAAGACCAGCGGATTTGTCGCTGGTTCAACTTCCTGGCGGTCTGCAAGAACTCTAGGTTCTTGTGGTCCGTCCGCACCTCGACTTGATGTCGGGCCCCCTCGAGGTGGTGCCGCCAGGTCTCGAAGGCGGTCTTGATGGCCAGCAACTCTTTTCCCCAGATAGTGTAGTTGCGCTCCGACTGTGTGAGTTTCTTGGAATAGTACGCGCAGGGGAACAAGGGACCGCCATCTTGTCGAGTCTGCAACAATACAGCTCCTACGGCAATATCGGACGCGTCCGCCTCCACCACGAACGGACGGTGAGGGTCTGGGTGCTTGAGGTCGGCCCCTAGGCCCCTGACTTGCGGGGTGCCTCAGGGCTCGGTCCTCTCGCCCATCCTGTTTAACATTTACATGAAACCGCTGGGTGAGATCATCCGACGACACGGGGTGAGGTATCAGCAGTATGTTGATGATACCCAGTTGTACATCTCCACCCCGTGTCAGTTCAGGGAAGCAGTTGATGTAATGTGCCGCTGCCTGGACGATGTGAGGGTCTGGATGGGAGTGAATAGGCTCAAACTCAACCCTGACAAGACTGAGTGGCTGTGGATATTGCCCCCCAGGGATTATGTCGACTTCCCCTCCTTGGTTCTTGGGGGAGAAAAATTGACTCCCTCAGAATGGGTTCACAATTTGGGTGTTCTCCTAGACCCACAGCTAAAATTGGATCAACATCTTTCAGCTGTGGCTAGGGGGACCTTTGCACAGATCCGTCTTGTGCACCAATTGCGACCCTACTTGGAGAGGGAGGCTTTGCTCACAGTCACTCATGCCCTTGTCACCTCACGGCTAGACTACTGTAACGCGCTCTACATGGGGCTACACTCAAAGACCATCCAGAGACTGCAATTGGTACAGAATGCAGCTGCGCGAGCTGTGGTGGGTGTGCCGAGATACACCCACGTAACACCCATTCTCCGCCAGCTGCATTGGTTGCCTATTAGTCTCCGGTCGCAATTTAAGGTGTTGGTTTTGACCTTTAAAGCCCTACATGGCTCAGGACCAGGCTACCTTCGGGACCGCATCCTACTACACACCTCCCTATGACCAGTTAGGTCCCACAGAGTGGGCCTCCTCCAGTTCCCATCGGCCAAACAATGTCGGTCAAACAATGTGTTAAGATGCCGAGGTGGTGCAGTGGTTAGAGTGCAGCACTGCAGGCTACTTCAGCTGACTGCTAGCTGCAGTTCAGCTGTTCAAATCTCACCGGCTCAAGGTTGAGTCAGCCTTCCATCCTTCTGAGGTTGGTAAAATGAGGACCCAGATTGTTGGGGGCAATATGCTGAACTCTGTAAACCGCTTAGAAAGGGCTGTAAAGCACTATGAAGCAGTATATAAGTCTAAGTGCTATTGCTATTGCTATGTCGGTTGGTGGGGCCACAGGGGACAGCCTTCTCTGTGGGAGCCCCATCCCTCTGGAACCAACTCCCACCAGAGATCCGGACTATCCCCACTCAACTGGCCTTCCGTAAAGCCGTAAAAACATGGCTCTTCCGGCAGGCGGGGTGAAAAAGAAGATCAGATTCCCCCATGAATGAGTGGTTTTTTAAAGTAATGTATTGTTTTAAAATTATGATGTTTTTATGTTATTGTTCTTATCTATGCTGTACATTGCCCTGAGTCCTACGGGATTGGGCGGCTTATAAGAACGTTTATTAAATTAAATTATTAAATTTATTAAATTGAGGATCGGCTCCTGCATGAAGGCATCCGTGAGGATCTTGAACGCCTGCTGTTCGGGTTCGCCCCACCGGAAAGGGACTTTCTTCTGCAGGAGCCGAGTGAGAGGCGCGGTCAGAGTGGCGAACCCCGGGATGAAGGTCCGATAATGGTTCGAGAACCCCAGGAGTCACTGGACATCCTTCACCCGGCGAGGAGGTTGCCACGTTTTCAAGGCCTTGACTTTGCCACGATCCATGGCTATGCCCTCTGGCGAAATCTGATGGCCCAGGAAATCAATGGTCGTCTGGAAGAACTGGCATTTCTCCAGTTTGGCGTACAAATGGTGGTCTCGCAGCCACTGCAGGACTTGGTGGATGTGCTGGATGTGACTGCTCCGGGACATGGAATAGATCATGATGTCGTCGAGGTACACGACCACAAACTGGTCCAGCAAATCCCTGAAGATGTCGTTCATGAAATGCTGGAACACCGCCGGAGCATTGGTTAAGCCGAACAGCATGACCGTGTACTCAAAGTGGCCATACCGAGTCCCGAACGCGGTCTTCCACTCGTCCCCCTCACGAATCCGCACCAGGTTGTAGGCGCTGCGCAGGTCCAACTTGGTAAAAATGGTCACCGAGCGGAGACGTTCCATTAATTCTGGGATGAGGGGCAACGGGTACCGGTTGCACACTGTGATGGCATTAAGTTTCCTATAGTCACAGCACAGGCGCAAGTCTCCGGTCTTTTTCTTCACAAAGAGGACAGGGGCAGACAAGGGCGACGAGGAGGGCCAGATAAAACCCCTGGCCAGGTTCTTATCAACAAAGTCTCGCAAGGCGGCCAGTTCGGGTTCCGACATCGAATAAATGCGCCCAACAGGAAGCGGAACATTGGGGATCAGGTCAACGGGGCAATCATACGGCCGGTGCGGGGGCAATTGGTCTGCCTCCTTCTCACGGAAGACATCAGCAAAGTCCGAAAAGTCGGCCGGCAGCGAGACTTCAGGAGGCTTTGGGACCGCGCCCGCACAGACCTGGCGCGTATGGTCCACGCACTGTAAACTGGGGAACGAAATGAAGTTCTGGGACCAAACAATCCAAGGGTCATGGGTGCGCAACAACGCCAATCCGAGGACCAGGGGAAAATGGAGTCCCGACATGACGTAAAACTGGATGGCCTCCTCGTGTTGTCCGATGGCCAGGCACACCGGTTGCGTGATGGCCTTGATTGGACCGGACAGCAACACACGGCTATTGATTGTTTCCACCCTCAGCGGCGGGTCCACGGGGCACAATGGGACAGCAATATGCTGAGCGAACGCCTCATCCATGAAATTGGTGGTCGCTCCGGAGTCCACCAAGGCATGCGCGGGGATCCCTCGGGCCCGGTGGTCGACAAAGACCTTGGTGTCTGACAACAGATGACTTGGAGGACCAGGATCCATGTCAGCCGGGCCGGAGTCCTTTTGGGTGCGTGCCCGACCCAGCGTCTCCACTAGGCCGGGTGCCGGCCGTTTCCCGACAGGGCCGGCTGGGACTGTGGAGCAGGACCAGAAACAGTGGCCCCACGACCCTTCCTGGGACACGAGCGAGCGAAATGGCCAGGCTCGCCGCAGTACAAACACAACCCCCCTGCCCGGCGTCTGTCTTTTTCCGCACCGGACAAGCAGGGTCGAGCAGCGGCAAGGTCCATGGGCTCGTCATGTGGAGCTGGGGCCAACTGCACTCCACAATGAACAGGAGGTGCCTGGGCAGCGCGTCATGGAGCTGGAACCGATGAGACGTCAGGTTGAACAGGAGGTGCCGAAGCAGCACGATGCGAGTTCCTCCCCTGCAACCGGGCATCAATTTTTAGACAGAGCCGCACCAGTTCGTTGGTGGTTGAAGGAATGTCCACTCACGCCAGTTCATCCTGAATGCTATCTGCCAAGCCCTCCTGGAAGGCATCCAACAAAGCTGCCTCGTTCCAGGCCGAGTCCTGGCTAATTATCCGGAACTCACTGATGTACTCACGGAAGGTTTTCCGGCCTTGCCTCAGATTTCTTAATTGCCTGCACGCCGTCTGGGCCTTAATTGGATCAGCGAACATCTCCTCCAAATGGGCACAGAAACGCCCGAAGTCCTGGAGGAGAGGACTGTTCTAAACCAGCAAAGGGGTGGCCCAACGTGCTGCAGTGCCAGACAGCAGGCTAATAACAAACCCCACTTTGTCCTGGTGGCCTCAATCATTTGGCCTCAAAGACATAAACAGCTGGCACTGGCCCAGGAACGCAGGGAACATAGCCTCGTCTCCCTGAAATTTATCAGGCATGGCTATCGGGCAACTTCTCCTTTGACGGGCTCCAAAACAGGTGCAGCTGCTCCAAGCTGATTCTGCTGCTGCGTCATCTGAGCAGTCATGATTGCAATCTGCTGCCTCAGTTGATTGTTTTCGTCCTGAAGCTGCTCCATGTTGCTATCTTGGGTTGTGTGAGGTCTGTGGCTGAAAGCAAACTGTTGTGTCCCAGCACTGCAACCCACAGAAAAACACACACACAACTGTTTGCTACAAAAGCAAAGGGGTCTTTTTTACTAATGGAAGATGCTTAGTAAAAGAGCATGGGGTTTAAAGTCCAGAAACAAACATAAAAGGAGTCTCGGGAAATAAAGTTTAATCAATCAATAACTTTAGAAATTAATATTGAAAATATCTTTGACTTATATATTGAGCAGATTAGTCTGCAACATTACTAGTAATTTCTTAACTAAAATATATTAAGTAGAAAATTTATATTCAAATGATTAACTGCTAACTTTTTCTTTCCTATCTCCTTCTCTCAAACTACGAAACAATATCCTTCTTTATTCTATTTTAGAGATATAAGATATATATAAGACATAATAGAAATACTATAAATATCTTTTTGACCCTATCTTTCTCACTTTACCTCTCTTCTTCCCCTTTATTATCATTATTACTGATCTCTCTCTTTTTTGTTTAGTCATAATTGATTGGACTGTGAAATTTTAGATAAAAATATTAAAATATAATATAACAGAAAATAGTAAGGATAAGAAAAGAAATCTATGAAAGTGTGGAACAACTTTTTTAGTAGAATAAAAATGTCAACATCAACAACTGTGACCAAAACGATTAAAAAAACAACCCCTGCAACACCCTCAGCGACAGGGCAAAAACTGATTACAGAAATGGCATCTACAGAGAAACAAGGACAAACACCTACACTACACACTATGCAAGCCACACTAGACAAACTCCAAGAATTCATGATGACACAACAAGGAACAATGATTAAAACACAGCAAACTATTTTTTATAATCATGAAGAGACAAAAGAAAACTTTGAAGAGGTGAAGGGGAACATTAAAAAATTAGATAACAGAATGGAAGTTATTCAGGAAGTGGTTGCTAAACATGAACAAAAAATTAAGATTATAGAGGAAAAAACTGATCTAACCAATAAAAAAATAGAAGAAACAGAGGAAACATTAAGAGCAAAAAACAAGGAATTGGAGGGGGCCATTGCACATCTCGAGTTGGAGAAATCAGCATTCTACTTAAGATTCCAAAATATACCAGAAGTGAAAAAGGAGGATCTACGTGAACAGGTAGTAGAGATACTGTCTGAAGCCCTGCAGATAGATAAAGAAGAACTAGTCAGACACATAGACGAGGTTTATAGGGTGCAAAGAAACTTTGCAAAAAGACACAAACTCCCTAGGGAGGTACACATAAGATTTACTAAAAAAGCACTACGGGATGAGATATACAAAACCACAAGAACTGAACAAATACTGCACAAAGAAAGAGAAATTAATGTACTAAAACAAATCCCAAAACGAATAAGAGAAAAGAGAAGGGATCTACAGTACTTTACCACAAAATTAATAAGACAAGAAATACCCTTTAGATGGTTGATTCCGGAAGGAATCCTAATAACATGGAAAGGGAAAAAAATAAGGATGGAAACGATGGAAGAAGCAGACCAATTTATTGAAAGACATCTAGAAAAAGATGGAGAGAGTAGCGCGGAGGGAGAGGGACGAAGTCAGGAAGAAAAAGAAATGGTAGAAGATATAGAACGAATGAAAAGACAAGAGAGAGAAGGAGATAGGACGACAAAACCAAAAGAAATAAGAAACACAAGAGTAACAAGAGCAACGAGTAGACAATAAAATGCAAAATCAAATTAAAATATTTTCAGTAAACATAAATGGAATTAACTCACCAATAAAAAGAAGGCAAATATTCAATAGGCTACAAAAACAAGAATCAGATATCACATGTATCCAAGGAAGTTCATATAAAAAAAGATGATTACAAATTACTAGAACAACCCAAACTAGGTAAACTCTTTGTATCCTTAGCTGATTCAAAAAAAAGGGTATAGCATTATATATAAAAAATTGGCTAAGCCCTAAGCAAATATATATAGATACAGAAGGAAGAATACTCATAGTAGAAATTACCATTGATAAAACAAAAATATTACTTGTAGTCATTTACGCCCCAAATAGCGGACAAAAAGAATATTATGCAACACTATATCAACAAATGATTAAATTAGAGAGAGAAAATATATGCATAATTGGAGACTTCAATGCAGTAGTAGATGCTAAAAAAGATTATAAATCGGGAAGTAAGAAAAATTCTGAAAAAAAATTCTACCAAATTTTTTTTTTATATGGCAAATGAATTTAAAATAAAAGATATATGAGGGAAAGACACCAGAAACAAAATAAATTTACATACTTCTCAAGCCCACACAAATCTTGGTCCAGGCTCGATATGATCTGGACCAATATAGAATCAAATATAAAAATAGAAAGTGTAGAAATCGAACCAAACACATGGGCGGACCACAATCCCATATCAATTATAATAAGAGGGACAAAAAAGGTAAGAAGAAGATGGATGATGAATCAGAAGATAATAAAAGAAAAATAATTTAAACAATATATGGAGAGAGAATTAACTTTCTTCTTAAAAGAAAACTGGAATAAAGATACAACTACACAAAATATATGGGATACTATGAAAGCCTATACAAGAGGATTAACTATTGCCTATACTAGTAAAAGAAATAAGAATAAAAATAAACAAATCAATGAACTGCAAAATAAGGTAGGGGAATTAGAACGTAAACTGCAACAGACACCACAAAACGACGAAGTAAAAGAAGAAAAGGAATTAATTAAACATAAAATAAATTTGATATCACAAGAGGAAATTGCATTAAAAATCAAGACAATTAAACAGAACTACTTCGAACACGCCAATAAACCAGGCAGGTGGTTGGCCTACAAATTAAGAAAAGAAAAAGAAAAAAAAATTATACAACAATTAGAGGATTCAATAGGGAGAATGCAATTTACAACAGAAAAAAAAAGGAAACAGCAAGAGAATATTACAGTGAGCTATATAGCAAGGACAACATACAACAAAAAGACATACAAGACTATCTAAAACACTCTAATATCGCACAAATATCAGATGCTATAAAAGATAGGATGGATGAAGAAATAACGCTCACAGAGATAGAAAAAGCAATTAAGAATCAAAAAAATAATAAAACTCCAGGACCTGATGGAATCCCAGCAGAATACTATAAAGAACTACAAACAATTTTGAAAAATATTCTATTAATAACATACAATGAAGTTTTAACTAAAGGGGTAATTCCAGATTCATGGACAGAGGCATTGATAACAATAATCCCAAAAGACGCTACTATGAAATATAAGATCCAGAACTACAGGCCAATCTCACTGTTAAACTCTGATTATAAAATCTTTGCTTCAATAATGGCTGAAAGAATGAAAAAAACACTTACTGAAATCATACACCCAGACCAAAACGGTTTCCTACCAAACAGATACATTAAAAATAACATAAGAACAGTCTTAAATATTCTGGAATATTATGAGACACACCCAGGGGAATCCGTGGCACTCATATTTTTAGATGCCCAAAAAGCATTCGATAATCTAAATTGGGATTTTATAATAAACCAACTAAATAAAATGAACTTCGGAGAAAAATATATAAGAACAATTAAAACAATATACTCAAAGCAAACTGCCAAAATCCTTATTAACGGAGAAATGACCGATAGTTTCAATATAGAAAAAGGAGTCAGACAAGGCTGTCCACTGTCCCCCCTACTATTTATATTATCATTAGAATCACTATTACACAGGGTAAGGGAAAACAAGGAAATAAAAGGACTCAAGATAAGAGAACAAGAATACAAACTTCAGGCATTCGCTGACGATTTGATCTTTAATATAGAAGAACCATTAGAAGTAGGACCAATTCCATTAAAAGAAATAAATGAATTTGGAAAAGTAGCCGGTCTAAAAATTAATAAACAGAAAACCAAAATAATATCTAAAGATTTGACAGTTACACAAAATAAAGAATTAGAAGAGAAATTGGAAATGCAAATTGTAAAGAAAATAAAATATTTAGGAATAAATTTATCAGCAAAATGTACCACAATAAAAGAAGAAAACTATATGGAAATATTAAAACAAATTGAAAAGAAATTAGAGAAATGGAACAAACTACAAATTTCCCTTATTGGCAGATTTGCAGCAATCAAAATGACAATATTACCCCAAATTCTGTATCTTTTCCAAACTATACCTATCAAATTAGAAAAAAAATACTTTCAGCAGTTAAATAGAATACTAGTCAAATTCATATGGGTAGGAAAGAAACCCAGAATCAAATTAAAATACTTGCAAGAAAATAGAAATCGGGGGGCTTTGGACTACCAGACTTCGAATTATATTACCAAGCATCTGCCTTAACATGGTTAAAGGACTGGATACAGATTAAAAATAGACGATTATTGACACTAGAGGGTCATGATTTACATTTAGGCTGGCACGGATTCCTCTGGGATGACAAACACAAAACCCACTCATATTTTAGAAGACATAAAATTAGGGATTCACTACTTGGAATTTGGCTCAAGATCAAAAAACAACATTATACAAAAATACCGACTTGGTTTTCTGGTATGGAAGCCATCACACACCGTAACACAACAAATTTGAATAAAATGGTCACCTATGAAGAAATATTAGAGGAAGGGGGAGCCTTGAAAACTATATCAAAATTAGAACAAGAAGGAATCAAAATTGATTGGTGGCCATATTTCCAAATTAAAAACAGATTAGAAAGTGATAAAAGAAACTATGGAATACAAAAAGAGAAATTAGAACTAGATAAAATTTTATTGGGCCAAGAACAAAAAGTAATAACTAAAATATACAAATTCCTGCTAAAATACAAAATGCAAAAAGAAACAATAAAAGGAAATATGATAAGTTGGACCAAAAATTTTGGACATGACATACATCTGAACCAATGGGAAAAAATTTGGAACCAGAACTATAAAATGACAAAATCAGTTTCGTATAAAGAAAACTATTATAAATTATTTTATAGATGGCACCTCCCCCCGGCGAGATTGGCCAAAATGTATAAAAACCTAACACCCAATTGTTGGAAATGCCAACACAAAATAGGATCTTATTACCACATGTGGTGGACCTGTCCAAAAATAAAAAGCTTCTGGAATACAATCAAAACCTGGTTAACAGAAATTACAAAATACGAAATAGACATAAAACCAGAATCATTTCACTGGGAATTGTAAATCAGAAAATGGAGAAAAAATATTATTATATCATGTTACACATATTAACAGCAGCAAGAATAACGGTAGCACAACATTGGAAACAAAGCGATGTCTCCGATGAAAGCAGTGTAATTAAAAAAAAATTGGAATGTGCAGAGGCAGACAAACTGACGATGAAATTAAAAGGAAAGGAGGACTCCGACTACTATGAAATCTGGAACACATTTTACGAATGGTACGAAAAATGTAAACAAACATGATCAATACAATAAACATAAATATAAATCAAATGAGACACATATAAGTATAACCAAGAAAACTATGGGAAAACTAGTCTTATTATACATATGTATATATTTATATTAGGATGTAACAATACTAAAAAGAATACTTTTTCATTATTATTATTATTATTATTTATTTATTTATTTATTTATTTAGACGCTCTTATAGGCTGCCCAATCCCGTGGGACTCAGGGCGGCGTACAACATGAATAAGAAACGTACATTATAAAAAACAATGATCATAATTTAAATTAAAAATATAATTAAAGATATAATTAAAGAAAAGGAAACATTATAAACGCAACATTCAGGGGGGAATCTGATTATCCTATTCACCCCATCTGCCGGAAGAGCCATGTTTTTACGGCTTTACGGAAGGCCAGCAGGGTGGGGATGGTCCGGATCTCTGGTGGAAGTTGGTTCCAGAGGGACGGGGCTCCCACAGAGAAGGCCCTCCCCCGCGGCCCCGCCAACCGACATTGTTTGGCCGATGGGACCCGGAGGAGGCCCTCTCTGTGGGACCTAACCGGTCTTAGGGAGGTATGTGGTAGGATGCGGTCCCGCAGGTAACCTGGCCCTGAGCCATGTAGGGCTTTAAAGGTCAAAACCAACACCTTGAATTGCAACCGGAGACTAATTGGCAACCAATGCAGCTGGCGGAGGATAGGTGTTACGTGGGTGTATCTCGGTACACCCACTACGGCTCGCGCAGCTGCATTCTGTACCAATTGCAGTCTCCGGATGCTCTTCAAGGGTAGCCCCATGTAGAGCCCGTTACAGTAGTCTAGCCGTGAGGTGACAAGGGCATGAGTGACTGTGAGCAAAGCCTCCCTCTCCAAGTAGGGTCGCAATTGGTGCACGAGACGGATCTGTGCAAAGGTCCCCCTAGCCACAGCTGAAAGATGTTGCTCCAATTTTAGCTGTGGGTCTAGGAGGACACCCAAATTGCGAACCTGTTCTGAGGGAGTCAATTTTTCTCCCCCAAGAACCAAGGAGGGACAGTTGACATAGTCCTTGGGAGGCAATATCCAGAGCCACTCAGTCTTGTCTGGGTTGAGCCTGAGTCTGTTCACTCCCATCCAGACCCTCACATCGTCCAGGCAGCGGCACATGTTATTATTATTATTATTATTATTATTATTATTATTATTATTATTATTATTATTATTATTATTATTATTATTATTATTATTATTATTATTACTATTACTATTACTATTATTATTATTATTAATAATACTGTTACTATTACTAAAATCACTATCAATATGTTTATTACTACTTATTAACATTTATTGTATAATATATGCTATATAAATATATGACAATGAACTGAAAATTATATAGAAATAAATTGCCAATATATAATTGCCATAAGATAATTATAGAGATTGAAAGTTTTATAGCTGTATGCGCTTTTTATGTTTTTATATGTTTGTAATGTATTTGTTATCGTCATGTATTTTCTTTTGTATGTTTTTAAATGTAAATAATTTAATAAAAACTATTTTTTTAAAAAAAGAGAGGGAGGGGGTATAGGTTGTGTACACACACACAGTTTTATGCTCTAAAATCCACGTACAATCTCATAGTTCCATCTTTTTTTTCTTTGAATAGGATTGGGGCTGTTACCCGTGGTTTGACTGCCTTGATGAACCCCCTTATTTATTTATTTATTGTTCAATCTTATAGGCCGCCCAACTCCCAAGGGACTCTGGGCGGCGTACAACATAAAAAGTGAAAAATAAATTAAAACAGTAATAGAAAAGGTTAAAAATACATATAAAAGTTAAAAAAACATTTACCATCATTCATACACGGAGTGACCACATATATTCTCATTGGTCTCTATCCCCACACCTGCCGGAAGAGCCAGGTTTTAACGGCTTTATGGAAGGCCAGCAAGGTGGGGGTAGTCCCGATCTCCGGCGGTAGTTGGTTCCACAGAGACGGAGCCACCACAGAGAAGGCTCTCCGCCACGGACCCGCCAGCCGGCATTGCTTGGTTGACGGGGCCTGGAGGAGACAAACTCTGTGGGACCTAACCAGTCATAGGGAGGTATGTGGTAGGATGTGGTCCCGAAGGTTTCCTGGTCCCGAGCCATATAGGGCTTTAAAGGTAATAACCAACACCTTAAATTGCGTCCGGAGACTAATGGGCAGCCAATGCAGCTGGCGGAAGATAGGTGTTACGTGGGTGTATCTTGGTGCACCCACCACAGCTCGCACAGCTGCATTTTGAACCAGTTGCAGTCTCCGGACACTCTTCAAGGGTAGCCCCATGTAGAGCGCAGTAGTCCAACCGAGAGGTGATGAGGGCGTGAGTGACCGTGAGTAAAGCCTCCCTCTCCAAATAGGGTCGCAATTGGTGCACCAGGCGAACCTGTGCAAAGGTCCCCCTAGCCACAGCTGATAGATGTTGATCCAATTTTAGCTGTGGATCTAGGAGAACACCCAAATTGCGAACCCGTTCCGAGGGAGTTAATTTCTCTCCCCCAAGAACAAAGGAGGGACAGTCGGCATAGTCCCTAGGGGGCAATATCCATAGCCACTCGGTCTTGTCAGGGTTGAACTTGAGCCTGTTCACTCCCATCCAGACCCTGACATCGTTCAGGCATCGGCACATCACATCCACTGCTTCCCTGAACTGAGACGGGGTGGAGATGTACAACTGGGTATCATCAGCATATTGCTGAAACCTCACCCCGTGTCGTTGGATGATCTCACCCAGTGGTTTCATGTAGATGTTGAACAAAAGAGGCGAGAGGACCGAGCCCTGCGGAACCCCACAAATAAGGGGCCTAGGGATCGACCTCTGTCCTCCTGCCAACACCGACTGCGTCCTATCTGAGAGGTAGGAGGAGAACCACCGTAATACGGTGCCCCCCACTCCCAACTCGCCGAGCCGACGCAGAAGGATACCATGGTCAATGGTATCGAAAGCCGCTGAGATGTCAAGTAGCACCAAGATGGAGGAATGACATCCATCCCGGGCTCGCCAGAGATCATCCATCAAGGTGACCAAAGCAGTTTCTGTGCTGTAGCCGGGCCTGAAACCCGATTGAAAGGGATCTAGATCATCAGTGTCATCCAATAGTCGTAGGAGCTGGAGCGCCACCACTTTCTCTACAACCTTACCCACAAAGGGCAGGTTGGAGACTGGACGAAAGTTCTTTAAATCCGCTGGGTCCAGGGAAGGCTTCTTGAGGACGGGCCTCACCACCGCAACTTTTAAGGGTTGCGGAATGGATCCCTCTCTCAAAGAAGCGTTAACCACCGCCTGGAGCCAGCCCCGTGAAACCTCCCTGCTGGCCGAAACCAGCCAGGAAGGGCACGGGTCCAACAAACAGGTGGAGGAGCTCATCGCTATGGCCTTGTCTACATCCTCAGGAGTAACTGGCTCAAATTCGTCCCATACAACAGGACTAAGACCTGTCCCTGTCATCTCGGCCTGCACTGCCCAATCGGCGTCCAGGTCCGTCCGAATCTGAGTAACTTTATCCGCCAGAAACTGTACAAATTCCTCAGCTCTGCCCTGCAAGGGCTCCTCGCCTCCCCCCATAGCAAGGAGGGAACGAGTCACCCTAAACAGGGCGGCTGGGCGTGAATCGGCGGATGCAATAAGAGCGGAAAAATGCGAACATTTTGCCGCCCGTATCGCCACTAAATAAGTCCTAATAAAGGTTCTTAGTAGTGTTCGATCAGAATCAGCTTTACAGGCTATCCATCGTCGCTCTAGACGTCTCTTGTGGCGTTTCATCTCCCGCAGCTCCTCAGTAAACCAGGGAGCCTTCCTGGATCCACTGCCACGGAGAGGTCGCAAAGGCGCAATCTGGTCCAGCGCCCAATGCCGCCCTATTCCAGGCAGCCACCAAGGACTCAAGACGAATTGTGTACCAGGGATTCAGGTATCTCCCCAAGTTCCCTCTGGAATCCATCCGGTTCCATTAGGCGCCTGGGGCGGAACCACTTAATCGGTCCCGCCTCCCTGCAGTGGAGGAGTGGTGCCATGAAATCTAACCCCCCTGATACGTGATTTAATCACAGAGGAGGGGGCAGACCTGGTGTGTGTTACCGAGACCTGGCTGGGCCAGAAGGGGGGAGTAGCTCTCTCCGAGATATGCCCAGCCGGTTTCTCGGTGCAGCATCATTCTCGCCCCCAGGGAAGGGGGGGAGGAGTGGCAATAATAACGCGCGGAGATCTGCATCCTCGTAGGATCCCTGCCCCGGAGATTGTTGGGTGTGAGACGCTCCTTCTGAAGTTGGACTTAGGGGTACAGGTGGGCCTTTTCTTAACGTACCTGCCTCCCAGCTGCGTAAGTAAGGCCCTGCCTGAGCTGCTCGAGGCAGTAGCCGGCTTGGCAGTTGAGTTCCCCAGGCTTATGGGGCTGGGGGACTTCAACTTGCCATCTGCTGGCGAAACCTCTGGGATAGCTCAGGAGTTCATGGATTCCATGACAACCATGGACCTGACCCAAGTAATCCAGGGTCCGACTCATGAGGGTGGTCACACGCTCGACCTAGTGTTTCTCTCGGGGCAGTGGAGAGATGATCTGAAGATAAGGGATATAGTCATCACCCCACTGTCATGGTCAGATCATTTCCTACTGAGGTTGGATTTCGCAGCCCCATTCCTCCCCCGCAGGGAGGCGGGACCGACTAGGTGGTTCCGCCCCAGGCGCCTAATGGAGCCAGAAGGATTCCAGAGGGAACTTGGGGAAATACCTGAAACCCTGGTACACAATTCGGCTGATTCCCTGGTGGCTGCTTGGAACACCGCAGCATCAGGGGCTTTAGACCGAATTGCGCCTAAGCGACCTCTCCACGGCAGTGGATCCCGGAAAGCTCCCTGGTTTACCGAGGAGCTCCGGGAGATGAAACGCCAGAAGAGACGTCTGGAGCGCCGCTGGAGGGCCAGCAAAACCGAATCTGACCGAACACTATTAAGAATTTACATCAGATCTTATTTAGTGGCGATAAGGGCGGCAAAACGATCCCATTTTTCCGCTCTTATTGCGTCCGCAGATTCTCGCCCAGCCGCCTTGTTTAGGGTAACTCGCTCCCTCCTTGCTAAAGGGGGGAGCGAGGAGCACTTGCAAGGTAGAGCTGAGGAATTCGCAGAGTTTCTGTCGGATAAAGTCGCTCAGATCCGGTCGAACCTGGACTCTGGCTGGGCAGAGTCCATTGAGTTGACAGGGGCAAGTCTTAGTCCACCATTATGGGAAGAGTTTGGGCCTGTTTCTCCCGAGGATGTGGACAGAGCTGTGGGGGCGAAGGGTACCTCCACCTGTTTATTGGACCCGTGCCCCTCCTGGTTGGTCTCGGCCAGCAGGGAGGTGGCACGTGGCTGGATCCAGGCGGTGGTCACCGCTTCTTTGAGGGAGGGATCCGTACCGCAGTCGTTAAAAGCTGCGGTGGTGAGACCCCTCCTGAAGAAGCCTTCCCTGGATCCAGCCGATTTGAAGAACTATTGTCCGGTCTCCAACTTACCCTTTTTGGGGAAAGTTGTGGAGAAGGTGGTGGTTACTCAGCTTCTGCAGCTTCTGGATGAAACAGATCATCTAGATCCTTATCAGTCGGGCTTCAGGCACGGCTACAGTACAGAAACTGCCTTGGTCGCCCTGATGGATGATCTCTGGCGGGCCCGGGATGGGGGAAATTCCTCCATCCTGGTGCTACTTGACCTCTCAGCGGCTTTCGATACCATCGACCATGGTATCCTTCTGCATCGTCTCGGTGAGTTGGGGGTGGGAGGCACCGTTTTGCGGTGGTTCTCCTCTTATCTCGCCGATAGGATGCAGTCGGTGTTAGCAGGAGGACAGAGATCGTCCCCTAGGCCCCTATCGTGTGGGGTGCCTCAGGGGTCGGTTCTCTCGCCCATCCTGTTTAACATTTACATGAAACCGCTGGGGGAGATCATCCGCAGACATGGGGTGTGTTTCCACCAGTACGCTGATGACACCCAGCTGTACATCACCACCCCGTCTGACTTCAGTGAGGCAGTTGATGTAATGTGCCGGTGCCTGGACGACATTAGGATCTGGATGGGGAGGAACAGACTCAGACTTAATCCCGACAAGACTGAGTGGCTTTGGATACTGCCTCCTAAGGACTATGACAACTGTCCCTCCTTGGCGTTCGAGGGAGCAAAACTGACCCCCCTCGGATCAGGTCCGCAACTTGGGGGTCCTCCTAGATCCGCAGCTAAAATTGGATCACCATCTTTCTGCTGTGGCTAGGGGGGCCTTTGCACAGGTTCGCCTGGTGCACCAGTTGCGGCCATACTTGGAGAAGGAGGCTCTACTCACGGTCACTCATGCCCTTGTCACCTCGCGCTTGGACTACTGCAACGCGCTCTACATGGGGCTACCCTTGAAGAGTATCCGGAGACTTCAGCTGGTGCAAAATGCGGCTGCGCGTGCTGTGGTGGGTGTGCCAAGGTACACCCATGTGACACCTATACTCCGCCAGCTGCACTGGTTGCCCATCGGTCTCCGGGTCCAATTCAAGGTGTTGATCACCATCTTTAAAGCCCTTCATGGCTTAGGACCAGGTTATCTCCGGGACCGCATTCTGCCTCATACTTCCCTTCGACCGGTTAGGGCCCACAGAGTTGGCCTCCTCCAGGTCCCGTCGGCCAAGCAATGCCGCCTGGCGGGCCCTAGGGGGAGAGCCTTCTCTGTGGCAGGCCCCGTGCTCTGGAACCAACTTCCCCCAGAGACCCGAACTATCCCCACTCTTCTGGCCTTCCGAAAAGCTGTCAAGACATGGCTTTTCCTGCAGGCTGGGGGCAGAGCTTAATCCACTCGAGCTCACCCCCAAGTATGTATGGTTGTTGAATGAGTATTGGATGTTTTTAAATATTGTGTTTTTAATTTTTATATCTGTTTTTTAATGTGATTTTATGAATTGGTGTCTTGTATTTTTCTCTGTTGTACGCCGCCCTGAGTCCTTCGGGAGTTGGGCGGCATATAAGAACACCATAATGAATAAATAAATAAATAAATAACCTCAGTAGGAAATGATCTGACCACGACAAAGGGGAGATGACTAAATCCCTCAACTTCAGATCATCTCTCCACTGCCCCGAGAGAAATACTAGGTCAAGCGTGTGACCTCCCTCATGAGTCGGACCCTGAACTACTTGGGTCAGGTCCATGGTTGTCATGGAAGCCATGAACTCCTGGGCTGTATCCGAGGATTCGCCGGGTGAAGGCAGGTTAAAGTCCCCCAGCACCATAACTCAACCGCCAACCCCGCTACCGCCTCGAGCAGCACAGGCAGGGCCTTTGCAATGCAGCTGGGAGGCAGGTACCTGGGGTCGCAGCTGATGCAGAACTAAGAACCCGTCCGGGCACATCTCAGAGAGGGGACCCCCCCTCCTGGCCCAGCCAGGTCTCAGTTATGCATGTCAGGTCAGCCCCCTCGTCCAAGATTAAATCCCGTACGAAGGGGGCTTTGTTGGCAATCAACCTGGCATTCAACAGCAGCAGCTTGAGCCCAGGGCCCTGAGATCCCCGGTCACCAGGTACTCGGGCTGAGCTAGGTGGAACCAAATCAGAGGGGCCGGAACAAGAAATTGCTTGGAGGCAGCGAGTTCTAGCTCCCCGAGAGTGGCCTACCCCTCGGCTCCCGCCATACCTACCTCTCCCCATTATGACCGCAATGTTCCGACTCTCCTCCCACTCAGAGATCCCCTCCCCCTCCCCGCTGGCCCTCCTCACTCCTTGCAGGCCATACATTCCATTCAAACTGAGCCGGGGGTCGAAATCAAGCCCTCCTCTGCTTCTGTTTCCACACTCAGCAGAGGGGGCCCGAACCCTAGCCCCCGACTCACTCATTCTATCAAAACCAATCACTTCAGTCTACACATTCATCCCCCCAATCATATCCTCATACTTCCACACAAACACACCTCTTCCAGGGTAGATTAAGAATGTCAGAAGAACCACCAGTGAAAGGGGCTACCGGGGAAAACACCCCTGCCGAGCCTCAGGCTACTAGTAATTTCCCTATGATGTCTTTAGGGACCCAAATGGGAGCTCTTCGGGGGAAAAGTTTGTCTCCAGTCCTTGAGCTAATGTTGACTTTACAGCTCTTCGTGGCACAATGCCCCCTTGCTAGGTTTTTGTCTATCTATTTGCACATTTCTTGCATTTCCCAGGGCGCCATGGCGTACAGTTTGGGTAGTTTTGCCCTGGGAATGATTTTGATGGCGCAATCTGTCTCACGGTGGGGAGGTAGGACGTCGCACTCAGCCTCGCTGAATACCTCCGCGAGGTCCTGATATTCTTTCGAGATCTGTTCGGCCTCTGGGGTTTTGTCGGAGGTGGCTGCTAGTTGTTCTGCTGGGCCCTTTGGGAGGGTTCCCTGTGTGGGCGGTGCTTTTATTTGCTGGTGTGGAGGGGGTTTGGGTCCCCTTGCTATCCTCAGCCTTCAGCTGCCTCCTTGCCACCAGATGGTCGGGCCCCACTTGTCTAGCCAGGAGAGTCCCAGTATGACTGCGTCTGTCATTTTGGGGGCTATTACGAATCAAATTGCTTCCCAGTGATTCGCTTCACTGGTTTGGTCAGGTGGGTGGCGTAGGCTCCCCTCAATAGGGACCCATCGACCTGTTCGAACCTGATCGTGTGGGCCAGTCTTTTCACTCTAATCCCCAGTTTCAGGACTGTGGTTAGGTTGATCAAGCACCTAGTGCAGCCTGAGTCTATTAAGGCTTGAAAAGTCCACTGGGTTCCTGTTTTGGGGGCTGTGAGGTGTATTGGGAAAACTAAAGGGTGGACCGGTTCACTCACCATTGGGTAGTTTTTGCCCTCGTCCTCGCTGTCATAGGAATCCGGTGACTGGTCGTCGTTGACTGGGGTTCCCCACCCCCATTCAGCTGTGTGGAGAGGGACCTCTGCAGCCTGGAGGGCTTTTCGGGATGTGTTGGTGGCACGCCTGGGTCCTCGTTCCGGTCGTGCCCTGGGTGGTGGCTCCGGCTTTGGTTTCGGGGCTGGGTTTGCACATGCTGATGCCATGTGGCCTATCCCCCCCGCATCTGTAGCATTTCAGCAGGCTTCGTGGGAGGGTTGGTTTTGGGCCCAGCTGTGGTTCCCCATCGGCTGGGTGGTCTCTGGTCTGGTTGACCTCTCTCTTTGGTGTCCAGTTGCTTTCTCATGTCATTGGCGTGCAATCGTCCATCAACTTTTATGGCTACTCGGAACCACTCAGAGAGTCAGTTCAGGATGTCCCGATAGGCGGTTATCTGGGCAATTTGCTTGTCCAGGCATGTTCTGAAAAAATGAACTAACAGCCGCTCAGGCAAAGGGGGTAGCTTCCCTATGACCCTCCTGAACTCACGGATGTGTTCCTTAATGAGTCGCCCCTTTGCTTTAGGTTTCTGAGCTCATCTTCCATGCACGGATCCTCCTCCGCCTCCTCAAATCTGGCCTCTAGCTGTCGTAGGAAGTCGTCTACGTCTTGCAGTTGAGGGGCTCTCCTCTTGTGGAGGGCTGCTAGCCATTCCCTTGCTTCTCCCTCTAGCCCCTCGGCAATGGTATTCACCATGGCTCTGTGGGAGGGGTAGAGGTGTCCATAGCGATCTAGGTGGATCTCAGCCAAGTCAAGGAATAGAGCCAGCTGATCTGAATCCCCATAAAGTTTCCCCCTGAAACAGGGCGGTTCGTTCAGCACTGCTCCTCCCTCATGTCGGCCCCTGTAAGCCTGCGCGTGATGTGGCTGGCCATCTTCCTCGGCTCTAATTCATAGAGAGGGGAGGGGCTGTCTGCTCTGGGCTGCTTGCCTGCTGTGTGGAGGAGGCACTGGCTGCAGCCTCGGGCTCTTTCTCTTTCTGGTGGGCGGAGAAGGGGGGCTGCATTCCCGTCTGTGTCTCCTCACTTCAAAGGGCTCAGCTGCAACTTTCCTCTTTTGGGTGGCATGACGGCCCCTCATCGTGAAGGGTGGTCCAGTCAAATTCCTCCCTCTATGGAACTCCCCAGGGGTTCCGTCAGGGGCTTTGGGAGCCTGGCCTGTGCCCAGTCCCACATCCAATCCACTCTTCCCAGCTTGCTCAGGGGCCTTCCCCACTTCTGGGCATTAGGGTGGGGGAACTCGACCTCAGCTGCTTTAGGGATTCTTTTCCACCAATATTCATCCTTTTTTGCTTCGGTCGTTGGGCGAGCGTCTCAGCTTTGATGGTCAGGGAGGGCTGCATTCCAGTTGCGATTAGGCTGCTGGGTCCTGGAAGTCCCTGGTTGGAGGCAAGTTCTGCCTCTCTCTGGGTCGCCTGGAGCAGGCTCTCTTCGGATAGTCTGCCCTCTGCCATGGTCGCCTGAGTTTCTCTCCACGCACCCCAGATGTCTGGGAGCGACAGGAGAGCCCGGGACCCAGGAATCCCAGTGATTTTGATTAGTTTTGTGAGAGCTGGCTTGCTGTCAGGGTTCCGACAGATGCCCTAATTTAATAATGAGCTTCAAGCCAAGTTTCAAAAGAAATCCAGTTATTTATTAGGAGCTTCATGTTGGCACGTTCCCAAGTGAAGCCAGCTCTGACCTCACGTAATTTACGGCCCCAATCATGACCCTGTTTTCCCCCTCCCCCCAGGGTGTGTCATCAATCACATTTGCCAATGGAGCAATTTCGCGGGTTGTAGAGATCACTCCCCTTCAGCCGCTGTGAATTACCCTGGGATTCAGCCTTGAGAGAGATAAGTCTGGAATGTGCATGTCTTTGGCTGCCGTGCCGTTTCATCGGTCTCCCATCCTCCCTTTCCTATGGCAACTCGAGAGCAGGCCAGGGTTGCTTTGCGAGTTGACAGTCTGATCTTGAGGAATATAAATAACTGGGACCTGACGGATTACATCCCAGAGTTCTGAAAGAGCTGCCAGATGTTATCTCAGAACCATTGTACCATATATTTCAAAAATCCTGGAGCACCCGTGGATTGGAAAAAAGCTGATGTGGTTCTCATCTTCAAAAAAGGATTAAAAAAAAACAGATCTAGGACACTATAGACCAATCGGCCTAACATCAATACCTGGGAAGATACTGGAAAAATTAATAAAAAAAAAACAGATCTGCAAACATCTAGAAACAAATAAAGTTATAACTAGAAGCCAGCACGGGTTTGTTAAAAACAGATCATGCCAAAACAATCTTATTTTATTCTTTCACAAAGTGACTAAATTATTAGACCAGCAAAATGCTGTGGACATAGTATACCTAGACTTCAGAAGGCATTCAACAAAGTAGACCACATCGTACTTCTTGGTAACCTAGAAAAATGTGGGATAATACAGTGATGGGATTCAAATAATTTAACAACCGGTTCTCTGCCCGAATGACTGGCTGGGTAGGTGTGGCTGGGTGGTCATGTGACTGGGTGGGCATGGCCAACTCAACGTCACTCATCACACCCAGTCCCACCTCCCAGCCACTCGCCTCAAAGGCAGAGGTGGAATTCAGCTGGTTCGGACTGGTTCGGGCTAATCCCACCACTGGCTGGCCCCGCCCCCGCCTGTTTTTCGGCCCGTGTTGAAGTCCACAAGTCTTAAAGTTGCCAAGGTTGGATATCCCTGAGCTAGATGTTCTGCTAGATCAGTGTTTTTCAAATTTGGCAACTTTTAAGATGTGTAGACTTCAACTTCCAGAATGCTGTCCGGGCAATTCTGGAAGTCCACACATCTTAGGATTGCAAGTTTGAAAAACCCTGTCAAAAATGGGCAAATTAAGATCCTTTTTAGGGATCTGTGCTTTGGTCTCCTTAAAAAAAATAGAGTTTATCCTGAGCAGCATATCTATGAAGGAAGACTCTAATAGAAACCTTTATGCATAAAAATATAGAAAGGCATCTAAGGATCACTAATCTCCCCACCTTCATGGACCATAATTTATGAGAAGAAGTTCACAATGATCTCAACAGAAGTTTTCCTCAGCTCTGCTTTGCCTGCATATGCAATATCTATGCTCTGTCATTGAGCTGTGATCATTCTGGCCCTAAAAATAGACACAAAGTTCTCTCAACCACAAGAATTGTCCTCCATTCTCTTTATTTATAGTATGGTACCTGAAAAATAGACACAAAGTTCTCCCAATCATAAAACTGTCCTCCTTTGTCTTTATTTATATTCTGGAATAGTCAGATAATGAGGAAAAGCTGAGCAGGAGAGATACATGGATAGACATTATTATTGATCTGATTTATCCTAGAACTGTTATCACTGGAAAAAAGGGACTTTTACACTGATACTTAAGATTCCTTCCCTACCCCACCCCATTACTTTTGGGGGGGGGGGTTCTCTTGGTTTTCCTCCCTTTCCTTGATTTCTTTCCAAAGAGTCTGCTTGTTCTCAACTAAATGTGCTAGAGACAGATGTGTGTTTTAAAGCACAACCTGTTTTGCAAAGAGATGTACTGATATGAGGAAAAGGTCCAAGTGGATGGAAGGATTGTTGACCCTCTTTCAAGCTTATTTTCTCAGAATTGGTTCTAAAATTGGATGTAAAATTTATTAGTACAGAAACTGTAATTGGAGCAGTGTCAGTTTTGGAAGACACAAAGAAGGAAGCAGGGGGCTTTAGGAAGACAACATTATGGCAATTCAAGTTTTTGATGAAGTTTTCTTGTTTTCCTTATTTTCATATCTTTATTTTATTTATTTTATTCCTTCTTATAAGCCTTGGCTTTAAATCAACCCAAAAACATTACATTTGTTCAACATAATCTACATATGTGGTATGGGAACTTGTATCAATTTTTTCCACAAAGTTTTGCTATAGTCCAGGTGTTACTGTGCTTAGTAGTGCGATTTTATACTACTTCATATGGTTGTGTAATAATCCAAATTCAGAAGGGGGAATATGCTTTGGGGTGAAGGCTCACTTTGTGTTTGCCAGCAAATGTTTAAAAGATTTGTGCAGTGGGGCAGGAAATAGCACAATGGATGTGAGGTATTGAGAGGTCTGAAGTGTGTGCCCACACAAGCTACGAATTCCTCTTCCCCTTTGAAATCCAGATTGTTGTACAGTTTCAAGAGAGGTAATTGAAGATTTGAAATCTTCATTTTTCGGCCTGTTTTTTGGGCCCTTTTTTTGCCATGTTCAGGCAGTTTTTTGGGCCGTTTTTGGAATCCAAAATGGCTCGAAAAACAGCCTGAAAATGCCCCCAAAATGGCTGAAAAACGTGCCTAAAAACAGGCAGGGGCAGGGCCAGGCAGTGGTGGGATTAGCTGGTTCGCCAAACTGGGCAGAATTTTAACAACCGGTTTGCTCGAACCGGTCCGAACCGGCTGAAGCCCACCTCTGGATAAAGAGCATCACCACCAGATGGATTTGTAACTGGCTGACAAACCACACTCAACGAGTAGTTCTTAATGGTACTACATCTACATGGAGGGAAGTAAGCAGTGGGGTACCACAAGGTTCTGTCTTAGGCCCAGTACTCTTCAATATCTTCATAAACGAATTAGATGAGGGAATAGAAGGGGAACTCATCAAATTTGCAGACAACACTAAGCTGGCAGGAATAGCCAACACCCCAAAAGACAAGGTCAGAATGTAAGGCCCAGCCTCTCCCCCTTATCCAAGAAAGTAAAGACTCTTGAAACTTGTTATTTCAAAAGGAACCTTTTATTGGAAAGAGGTGAAAACAGGGCAAAAGCAAGGCAAGCTCTGAGGTCCCTCAGGGCATACAATTGGGATAAAGGAAGTTAGAGACCCCTCCCAACAGTCCGATGTGGATTCCACCAATCTGCAGGTGTGAGGATGTTATTGTACTGGTCACTCTGAGAAAGAGATAAGAGGTCTTTCCCAGGGCCATCTCCGGTGCTGCAGCCCACATGGCCCACCCTTCCCTCACATTCCCCTAGAGGTGAGAAAGTATCTGGTGGCTTAGGCGCCAGGCAACAGTTATAAATCAGGTTAAAGGTTATAAAATAATGCAAGGCAGGATATGGGATACATGGGAAGGATAATACAGTTATAAGGTACCAGGAAGCAAATCTCCCCCTTCCCCTGAAGAATGGCAGATCACGGCTCAGACACAGAATCCAAAAAGATCTTGACAGATGTTGTTGGTTTGAGCTACGAGCTTGGAGCTCAAACCAACAACATAACTACCAACCCGAGCTACTAATATTCAAAGACATTTCAAGATCTTGACAGACTTGAACAATGGGCCCTATCCAACAAAATGAAATGTAATGTGGACAAAAGCAAGGTTTTTCACTTAGGCAGGAAAAACCAAAGGTACAAGTACAGATTAGGCGAAACCTGGCCCAAAAACAGTAACTGTGAGAGGGACCTTGAAGTCCTAGTGGACGATCACTTAAATATGAGCCAACAGTATGTGGCGACAGTCAAAAAAGCTAATACAATGCTTGGTTGTATAAACAGAGGCTTTGAATCAAAATCATGTGGAGTAATAGTACCACTTTATAAAACCTTAGTAAGACCACACTTGGAATACTGCATCCAATTTTGCTCACATTACAAAAACGTGTTGAGACTATGGAAAAAGTACAGGATGATTAAAGGCCTGGAGACTTAAACATATGAAGAGTGGTTGTAGGAACTGGGTATGGCTAGTCTAGAGAAAAGAAGGACTGGGGTGACATGTTACAGTATTCCAGTATTTGAGGGGCTGCCACAAAGAAGAGTAGGTCAACTTATTTTCTAAAGCACCAGAAGGCAAGACAAGAAACAATGGATGGAAACTAATCAAGGAGAGAAGCAACCTGGAATCAAAGAGAAACTTCCTAACAGTGAGAACAGCTTGCCTTCAGAAGTTGTGGGTGCTTCATCACTGGAGGTTTTTAAGAAGAGACCGAACAGCCACTTGTCTGAAATGGTATAGGGTCTCCTGCCTGAGTAGGGGGTTGGACTAGAAGACCTCCAAGGTCCCTTCCAGCTATATTCTGATTATTGGCTGCCTAATCTAAACTACAGGATTTGCTCCACTAGCTCTTAAGCATTCATATTAATAGGCTATTCATTTTATTGTCTACAAGGAAAATGGGGAAATTCTTTTATTGCACTGCTGGCAAATATAAACTTTTATTTAACCTTTAGAGCAATAAAAGGCTCTAAATCAGGGGTGTCAAACTCAGGGCCCGAGGTGGTTAGAACTGGCCCACGGGGCCGACCTGGAAACAGCGAAGGACTGGCCAACAGCACCTTGGCCCAGCCCAGCCAACCGGGTGCCGATCTACAACCTGGTGGTGGGCATCTGGGCTGGAATGCGGCCAGCCTTAGATCCGTGGTGCCACCCTGGAGCCCACAAAGGCCTGTCCCACCCTGCCCCCTGTGCACATGCACAGGAGGTGGCGAGCACACGCAGGGCCTGGCGTCCCCGGGGACCATCTTCCCCTGCATGCTGACTGCGTTCTGAGTGCTTCCCTTTCACCCAGGATGCCAGCACTTGCACGCTCTCTGCCTCCTCTGCACATGCCCAGGGGACGGGGCTGAGGCGGCAGGGCGGCCCCACGAGTCAGATCGAAAGCCGGGCGCAGAAACGAATGCTGTTCGTGGCCCGGATGCGCTGCTCGCTCGTGTGCACTGGCCTTACTTTTTGAGGGCAGGAATGAAACCTTCAAGTGAGTGAGGCACCACGGGGCCAAGCCCCTCACACCTGCGTCCAGCCCACCAGAGCTCGCCGCGTTGGGGGAGGAATTTGACCCCATTGTCCCGCCATGTGGGGATTATGTCGGGTGGGCTGGCTGGCTGGGGAGGGGGATCATGACTGCTCAGGTAGCTCCCGCCGCCGCCAGCAGTTGGGCTGCCCTGACTCCATCTGAGCTGAAGAAAGCGGAGGCGCAGCAACGGGATTGCCCTCAAATATTGCTCCATTTCCAAGCAGAAGCCCATGTGCCTCTGCTTTCTTCAGCTCGGACGGAGCTGGAGCAGCCAAGCTGCTTGTGGTGGCGGCGGCAGGAGCCACCTGAGCAGTCATGATCCCCCTCCCCAGCCAGCCAGCCCACCCAACCTAATTCCCACATGGCCGGCCGGCTGTCAGAAAACCTCACTGCTCTTCTCCTCCTCCTCGTCCTCCCCGCTCAAGTGGCGGCGGGCTCTGTGGGACAATGGGGTCTCATTCCACCCCCGGCACGGCGAGCTTCGGCAGGCTGGACACGGGTGTGAGGGGCCTCAACCACTGGTGCCTCCTTGCTCTCTTGAAGGCTTCGTTCCTGCACTCAAATACTAAGGCCGGGAGAAGGCATGGCCAGCGCCGCGGTGCTACGGAGCTTTCCCCACTTCCTGTGGGAAAGCCCCGAACATGTGTCGTCCGGGGACCCGGTCCAGTCAGGACCGGGTTGAAACCACCCAGGAGGGGTGGGGAAGAAGAGGAGCACCTGCTGGCGGACTGGGGGGGGGCGGCAAACCCCCCAGAGAGCCGGCTTAGTCTCCTCGACCGGCGGCGTATGGAAGACGACCATTCAAAGTGTCGTCTCTAGCCGCGGCGGTTACATCTGAAAGGATTGAAACTTTGAGCTTGGAGTCATCTCGGAAAGAAAGGGAAAGCTAAGTGCTGGAGAAGTTGAAGAAGGTGGAGGCTGGTGAGTTACATTGCCAAAAGAAATGTTAAAAGAAATATTTTAACAATTAAAACTGGAACAAAAGGACCGGAAATTAAGGAGCGGCTGTTAATAGGTGGATACAATAGTGCAACAAAATTAAAGGGACTTATAACTAGAGCTCAACTTTTAAAGATCTGGATTTTTGCTTTAAAGATTTAATAAAGATGAAGAAGTACTTGGGAAATAAATTTGGAGGAAATAATCTGTAAATTGGAATTGATTAAAAACGGAAAAACCAAAACAGGAAATGTAGAGATGAGAACTTTGACTGGAATGCCATCTGGTGGTTGGAAAAATTACTGTTATGGTAGAATACCTTCATGGATGTTTGGACAGCTGTCCTGACCTTGAACAAGGGAAAAAAAACCTTTTTGAAAGTTGAGAGAAAGTTGAGAGAAACAAAATAAACCACAATTTGTTATTGCTTGAAAGAAAATGTTTGGACTGGTCTGGATAAGAAGGAGTATGAACAGATGTTAACAACAAAGAACAGAAGGATTTGGTTTTCTTTAATCACTATAACAAAAACTTGCAAATTATAAAAGGCTGTGGAACACATTGTTAGCAGCTGAATGGATTGTAGAAACTATTGATTTCTGATTCTGAGACATGGAGATTAATGATTACTGAGAACTGGTGGCATCTTTGAATGAACTTTGATTAAGATTGAACTTTGTCTAAAGATTGAACCTATTTTAGCTTGGATTTAAGAACTGAGAACTGAGACTGTAAAGATATGGAGAGAATTGACCATGAAGAATTGGCTGGATTTTTGAAGGATCACTTTGAAGACTTTAGAAGATCTGTAATTGGAACATTTGATACAGGAAAAAATGAAGTACAAATGGAAAAAAATGGACAAGATAACAGAAGAAGAAAACAAGAATGATGAAAATATTATAAAAGATGATGAAAAGGGAAAGAATATTGAAAATGCATTGCTGATTAATGTTAATGATAATTAATTAATTAACATTATCATTATAAAATATCATTATGTTAATGATAATGATTCCACTGGGTTTAACAGTGATAATAGAGATAAAGATAACAGTGATAATAGAGATAAAGATATTAAAAATAATTATGTTCAGATTGATGATAAGGATTTTGAGATACATAAAATGAGAAAAGGATTGGAGAAAATTAGATAGACACAGAAAGTAAACTCAAGAGGAAGGAAAAGAGCGTGGGGAAAGAGAACCTATTGGCACAAAATTAAAAGAAAGGAAAAAGAAGTCAAGGAGATGGGGGTGGAGGAAATATATATACAAATATGAAATAGTTGAGAAATTAAAAGTAAATGGATGATGGCATTGAAATATTATGGAAATGGTTTTTTGTTTTTTCTTCTTTTTCTTCAGTATTATTATTTCATTGAGTTAAAAAAAATTTCTGTTTTAATATAGACTAATATTGTTTAATGAATTAAAAGATTTGACATTCTAGATAAAACAATGTTAATTAATACAAGAAGTATGAATGATAAACATGAAAACTAGAGCTTAAAAGATATATTATGATGGTATATCTTTTTTATATGAAATTTGTTTAAATGAAAATTTTAAAAGGAAAAAATGTATTTTAAGAATTGAATATTTAATTGAATAATTCAGAAAGAATTTTGATGATTAGTATGTGAAAAGGTATATTATGATTGTGTATTATTCTTTTACATATGAGATCTGTTTAAATGTTAAATTTAAAATCCCTTATTTCAGGAGTTAAACATTTAATTGAGTGTAAACAACCCAGGAAGAATTTTGATGATTAATACAAGAAATTGGAATGTATAATTGGGCATTTAGTTTTTTGTGATAGAATAAGGATAAAAAACATAAACGATGAATAAAGAGACAAAAAAGTGGAGGAAGCAATATGGCTTAAAATTAAGAAGTAGGAGAAATAGTAATTATCTTGAAAATTAAATTAATAGCAGATAATTTGGAAGGAGAACTTAAAAATTAATCGGTGAATATCCCAGATGACAAAATTAGACTTCCTTTTTTTTCCTTCCTTTTTTTTCTTTTTTGGGGGGGAGGTAAGATGAAGTTAGCAGCATATACCTAGAATAAAGTATTATATATAAAGAAATGATATAATAATAATAATAAAAAATTCTTTTTTCTTAGAAGAGATATGATGAGTCCAAATTTAAGATTGTATCATCAGTCTGTCAACATAAGAGGATTTAGTATAAAAGAGTACTCAGGGGAAGGCAAAGAGAGTGTAAGAGGAAGTAGAAGGGGAGGAAGAGAAGGAGTAGAGAGAGTAGAGGAGGAGTGAAGGAGTAAGAAAGTAGGAGATGATGGAGATAGAGAGAGGGGAGTGCAATGGGGGGGGGAAAAGCAGAAAAGACTGATGATCGATGATGTAAGCGTTTGTATAAGATATTGACTTTTGAATGATGGATTATAAATATAAAATTGTGTATTTTATTGTAACATTTTAAGGTATATGTCTATTGAATTGTAAAGGTGGTGGAGGAAAAAATTAAAAAAAAATGAAAAAAAAATACTAAGGCCGGTGCATGCGAATAGAATAGATAGAATAGAATAGAATTCTTTATTGGCCAAGTGTGATTGGACACACAAGGAATTTGTCTTTGGTGCATATGCTCTCAGTGTACATAAAAGAAAAGATACATTTGTCAAGAATGGTTGTCATAGGGTTCAAGTAAGCAATCAGGAAACAATCAATATTAATATAAATTGTAAGGATACAAGCAACAAGTTACAGTCATACAGTCATAAGTGGGAGGAGATGGGTGATAGGAACGATGAGAAAAACTAATAGTAATAGTAATGCAGCCTAGTGAATAGTTTGACAGTGGTGAGGGAATTATTTGTTTAGCAGAGTGATGGCGTTCGGGAAAAAACTGTTCTTGTGTCTAGTTGTCTTGGTGTGCAGTGCTCTATAGCGACGTTTTGAGGGTAGGAGTTGAAACAATTTATGTCCAGGATGCGAGGGGTCAGTAAATATTTTCACGGCCCTCTTTTTTACTCGTGCAGTATACAGGTCCTCAATGGAAGGCAGGTTGGTAGCAATTGTTTTTTCTGCAGTTCTGATTATCCTCTGAAGTCTGTGTCTGTCTTGTTGGGTTGCAGAACCAAACCAGACAGTTATAGAGGTGCAGATGACAGACTCAATGATTCCTCTGTAGAACTGTATCAGCAGCTCCTTGAGAAGTTTGAGCTTCCTGAGTTGGCGTAGAAAGAACATTCTTTGTTGTGCTTTTTTGATGACGTTTTTTATGTTAGGTGACCATTTTAGGTCTTGAGATATCATAGAACCTAGAAATTTGAAGGTCTCTACTGTTGATACTGTGTTGTCTAGTATTGTAAGAGGTGGTAGGATGGGAGGGTTTCTCCTAAAGTCTACCACCATTTCTACGGTTTTGAGTGTGTTCAGTTCCAGATTGTTCGATGATGTAAGCGTTTGTATAAGATATTGACTTTTGAATGATGGATTATAAATGTAAAATTGTGTATTTTATTGTAACATTTTAAGGTATATGTCTATTGAATTGTAAAGGTGGTGGTGGAAAAAATAAAAAAAAATTGAAAACAAAAAACTAAGGCCGGTGCATGCGAGCGAGCAGTGCACCCGGGCCATGGAAAGTATTGGTTCCTGCGCCCAGCCGATTCCTATTCCACGGTGACCCTCCAAGCTCCGGCCACGGGGCAGGTTGAAGCTTCGTCAACAGTGGATTTTAGCGGGCAGGGAGCATCCCTGCCACAGTAGTGGTGGAAAGGAGTTGGGGGGAGGAGCAGGAGACCGGCACTGCAAACACTTTTCACACCAAGAATGAAAGTTTCTGGGTCTCTGATTCTCTGCAAAAGAGGATGGGTGCCTGAACTCACGCGATATTATGGCACCCAGGAACGTCCATTCTCGACGCAAAAAGCATTTCAAAGCCGACTCTCCTCTGCCTCAAAGGCAAAGAAACAGCAGCAGAGAAGAGATAGATCTTTGCAAGGTGAGTCCGGTGTGGCAGGAAGGGAAGGGGAAGCATGAGTTATCTTAGTGGATCGGGGAGGCCTTGAGGGCCTGTTCCATCACTAGGCCCCCTGTGGCCTTCCCCACCCTGGGGATACCTCATGTGCACTTAATGAAAGGTGCATTAGATTAGCGAATGCTTGTACATTGGTATTCTTGAATTATGAGCTCTTAGGAAAGTATCCCTTCCTTGTGTGTTGCAAACAGCCATTTCCAGTGGGGAAAACAGGACGTAGAGTGGGGAAAATATTGTCCTTTGCTTTGTTTCCAGTCTGAATTAGACCATGGCAGGGTCCCTACAGGAGAGCCCTTTTAAGGATTATGTATTAATAGAAAAGCAACTAACTTACCTCTGTTCCTAAATGCTAAAGCTGTTGCACATAAAAAACAGAGGAGCTCTGATCAACTATCACAGCCACCATTTTGACAGTTTTGCTGTACTGTTGTCTGTGGACGCCCCCATTAAATGCAAGCAGAGGATAAACTGAGCCTGGTTTGTTCTCTGTCTTTTAAGTGGCCACAAACTACTAGCAAAAGTGGCATTTGATCACAAGGCAAGGAGGCATTGAGAAATGTTTCCCCTTTTGCATTTGAGCATCCAAGAAGGGACAGGAAAGGAGAAAGGGAAAGAGGAAAGAAAAAAAAGGAAAGAGGAGAAGAGAGCACGGAAGGAAAAAGAAGGAAAGAGGGGAAGGAAGAAGAGAGAAAGGAGAATGAAGAGGGAAAGTGCCACGGTGTGAATATTGCCAGTTGCATGCATATGCAGGGTGATGCATCCCTATCCTAATATTATGGTACATTCCAATACAAGCAGGACACGTGATGTGATCTTCTGCGCATGTGTGCATTCCTGATTCTCCATTATTCTCTTCTGCCTTTGACTCTGACCGGAATGGTCACGATTTATTAGCAAGATGTAACTATTCATGATTTATTGTTTTTGTACCGAAATAAATATTTTCTATTAGACTTTTAATCTTGGCTTTATTTCTAAATGTCTGAATTCCAAGAAAAGATCCACATCGCCTCTATGAGATTTATTCTCACCTTTAACAGAAAGAAAAAGAAGAAAAGGGAAAAAGGGAGGGAGGGAAGGGAGGAAGTGGGGCTGGCCTGGGCTTTGGGGTCCTGGTGCCCTGGGAGCTCGAGAGCCAACTGGATGCTTGCCCTCAGCTGCCCAGGGCTCTGGGCAGCCCGCGCCGCGATCCGGGGGTCCTCTGCATGGCCTGAGAGGGACAGCGAGGCTCCTCTTTTGTACAAGGGTTTGGCGCTCGCCCTGGTCTAGCCTTCTTCCACTGGAGACAATGGATCCCCCAGCCCCGCTCAAGCCACCACAGCCGTCCCCCGACACGAGCAATGTCAAGCTGGCCGCCACCCCCACCCCCCAAGGTCAACCACAGCCCTGATGCAGCCCTCAATGGAATCGAATTTGACACCCCTGCTCTAAATCATGGCTGTCCAACCATTTAGCTTGCATGGGCCACACTGAGTGAAGAGAAATGGTCTTGGGCTGCACACAAAATATAGAATATAGTTAATGTATATAAATGACAAAATAATGTGAAAAGTCTACTATCTTGTGGGGCTATGTTACTAGCTGTCCAGGGCTGCATGTGGCCCATGGGCCAAGGGCTGGACACATCTGCTCTAAAATATAAAAATAAATGGTTTCATATTTTAAGAGATGGTTTGTAACAGTTTCTCTTAGATCAGTGTTCATACTTAACCATAAATAAATACCAACATTGCCTCAATCTGGTATTTTTAATATCAGAAGGGGCGTTGGGTCTTACCTGATACTCCACTTCTCCGAGTAGTGGATATAGCATCCAGGAATGGGTTAAATCCGTCTGCTCTGTGATTGGACTGAGAGAGTCTGTCAAAGCTGTTCAGGTCACGCCCGTTACTATGCTAGACAGCTTGAAACGAAGAAGCGAAGTGACAGACTCTTGTGTGCCAAACAAAGTAAGTTCTCCTCCAAGTCCCCACGGTCAACAGTAGGCGCTGACCAAACTGGGCGGGGCTGGATGCTATATCCACTACTCGGAGAAGAGGCGTATCAGGTAAGACCAACGCCCCTTCTCCCTCAAGGTGGATATAGCATCCAGGAATGAGACATACCAAAGCTGGCTGTCCGTCTGGGCGGGTAATGTTGGTAGCCCTACTGTTGTGGATCTTAGTCCTTCACAACATGTTGAAGCACCCTTCTGCCGAATGCGGCATCAGATGATGCATAGACGTCCACCTTGTAATGTCGTACAAATGGAGATGGATTAGTCCAAGTAGCCGCCTTGCATACTTCTTCCACAGAGGCCTGAGTAGCCCAGGCCGCCGACGTGGCCACACTCCGAATTGAGTGCGCCGTAATACGAGATGGTACCGGTTGGGACTGCAGTTCGTATGCCTTGGAAATCGCTGATTTGATCCATCAACCGATCGTAGACGGCGAGACCTTTTGTCCCATGGAAGAAGTTTGGAAGGACAAGAAGAGAGATTCTGATTTACGAAATGACTTTGTCCTCTTAATATAAATGCGCAGAGTGCGACGTACATCTAGTTTGTGCCATCTCTGTTCCAGATGGTGTGTAGGATTTGGGCAGAAGCCTGGAAGGACCACCTCTTGTGCCCGATGAAATAAAGTATTCACCTTTGGTAGAAAGGTGGGATCCAACCTAAGGACCACTCTGTCTTTGTGGAAGATACAAAGGTTGGAGAGGACTGACAGGGCTGCCAGTTCTGAGATGTGTCGGGCTGATGTTACGGCTACTAAGAAGGCCACCTTGCAAGTGAGATGACGAAGGGTGGCTTCTCGCAACGGTTCGTACGGGGCTGACGTGAGGGATCGCAGCACCTTAGGTAAATCCCATGTGGGATATTGGTGCACTACGGGTGGCACCAGGTTGGATGCCCCTCTGAGGAATCTCCGGATCTTGTAGTGTTGACTCAAGGAGTCAGCCCCTTCCATGTGTAATACTAACGACAATGCCGCCACCTGACGCTTCAGCGTGTTTGGTTTGAGCCCTTTGTCGAGTCCGTCCTGCAGAAACTCCAGAACGTCAATGACCGATGCCATGGACGAAACAATGGAGTGTTATTCGCACTATTCGCAGAAAATGTGCCAAGTCGCGTTGTAAATGTGAGTCGTTGACTGGCGGCGTGAAGCCTGCATGGTAGCCACCACCCTGGACGAGTGTCTTTCTCGAGTCAAAGTGAGCCGCTCAAGCGCCAGGCAGTCAGCTTCAGCCACTGGGGGTCCGGATGGAACAAGGACCCCTGGCTGAGCATGTCCTGGCGTTGAGGGAACTTCCATGGGTTTGACACTGATAGGCTCATTAGGTCTGCGAACCATGGCCGGCGTGGCCAGTACGAGGCCACCAGAATGATCTCCGCCTGTTCCTCGAGGACCTTCTGGATTACCCTCGCGATGATGGAGAACGGAGGGAATGCATAAAGAAGGCCTTTGGGCCATGTCATCCTCAGAGCGTTGGTGCCCATCACTCCCTGGGTTGCATACCTGGTCACAAAGCAGGGTAATTGGGCGTTGCGAGGGGTAGCAAACATGTCGACTACTGGTTGGCCCACAATGGCTGTCATCTGATGGAACAGGGTTGGATGAAGATGCCACTCGGCCTGGTCCAGCTGGGCGCGGCTGAGCCAATCTGCCTGTACATTTGCAAGGCCCAATATGTGGTCTGCGCGGAGCGACAGGAGGTGGCGTTCCCCCCATAGCACGATTTACTGTGCCTCGTCCATCAGCAATCTGGATCTTGTTCCACCCTGCTGGTTCACATGTGCTTTTGCAGCAATGTTGTCTGTCATGATTAACACATGGTTGCCAGTGACAGCAGCAGAAAACCGTTGAAGAGCGAGATGTATGGCGCGAAGTTCCAACCAGTTGATGTTGTTCTGTCATTCGGTGGCATTCCATATTCCTTGTGCCATTTGCGTGGACATGTGCGCCCCCCAGCCTGTCAAACTCGCATCGGTGGTGATCACGATTCGTCGGGGCTCCCGAAACGAGCTGCCCATGGACAGGGCGGAGGAACTCCACCATGTGAGCGAATCCAGTACGTCTGTTGGGATCTGTACTTTGACAGGGGAAGTACCCTTCCCTGCGCGCTGAAAAGGCAAAAGAAACCATTGAAGGCTTCGAGAATGGATACAGACCCACAGCACAATGGCAAAGGCGGATACCATTTTGGCAAGTAATGAGGCTAATGCTGCCACTGATGCTCTTTTTTCCCTCCTAATGGTTACTACCATCTGTGTGATGCTATCCTGACGATCTGGGGACAGATAAACCATCCCTTGGACGGAATCAATAACAGCTCCCAAGTGGAGCAGTGTCGTGGATGGAATAAAATGGCTTTTCTGTCTATTAATCGAGAAGCCATGGAGTTCCAGTACCCTAATTGTGGACTCAAGATCAGACAGTGCCTGGTCATAGAACGAAGACTGGATTAATATGTCGTCCAGATAGCATTGAATTCTGACTGATACTGCCCGTAGGGTAGCCGCAAGTGCTGACATCAATTTGGTGAATACCCTCGGTGCAGATGACAATCCGAAGGGCATGGCCCTATACTGGTAATGGGCTCCATTAAAGTGAAAATGAAGGTATTGCCTATGGTGCGGAGATATTGGGACATGTAAATAAGCCTCAGTGAGGTCTATCGAAGAGAGGAAGTCGTCCTTCCTAACGCCCTGCAAGATGGTAGACAGTGAGTGCATTTTAAACTGTCTATAGATGACGTGACGGTTGAGTCGTTTTAGATCTAGAACTGCTCTCCATTCCCCCAAGGCCTTGGGCACCACGAACAAAATCGAGTAGAAACCGTGCCCGTGTTGATCCTCAGGGACTGCCTCTATGGCTTGGATATCCAGCAAATGCTGAATAGCTGTCTCCATGAGGATCCTCCTGGCCAGTACCCTGGAAACCGGACACCGTAGGAAGAACCTTGGGGGAAGGGAGCGGAACTCTAGAGTGAGGCCAAATTGAACAGTCTCACGGACCCAAGCGTCCGAAGTGGACTCCCCCCATCAGTCCGCAAACATGGCCAGCCGGCCTCCGATGGGGTGCTCGGGAAAACATTCACTGGGGGCGCCGGAATGAGCGACTCCCTCCTGCTCGAAAGGGCCGTCTGCCTTTAAAGGCCCGGCCTCTGTCTGGACGTTCAGTACGGGATCTTTGTCTTTGCCCCGAGTGGCCATAGGACCGCTGCGGCTGTGCCCCCATACCAGATGTTCAGTAGGAAGCGCGCCTGTAATATGGCGATGCCCTGAAATCAGCCCATTGGGATACTGAAGGCAGGATATTCCGATGGTCCTTTGTCTCCAACAGAGGCTCTAGGCATTCCCCGAACAGCTTGTCTCCCACAAATGATGCCGTCGCCAAGCACCATTTATGGCAGACATCCGCCTGCCATAATTTAAGCCATAACATCCTGCGCGCTGCAATGGAAGCGCCAATAGATTTGGAGGCATAACGCGCTGCATTCAATGTAGCATCCACCATTAGCTGGGCCACTGCAACCATCTTGTTGATGTCTTGCTTGAGTCTGACATCTGATGTGGGCGTTGACTCTTGCAAATGGTGCAGCCAAATCAACGACATGCGTGCAAAAACAGATGCCGTCGTCGAAGCCCGGACCGCCCATGCAGCCGACTGGTGGGCTCACTGCAGGGATTGTTCTGATTTGCAGTCTCCGGCTTGAGCGCCTCCGCCGGGTCCCCTGGCATAGTGGATGCCGAGTGCAAGGTGAGATCAGGGCTATCAACTGGAGGCAGCTGAATGGCCTTAGCAAGATCAGGTGCTACATTGTATAGCTTGCGCTCCGCATTCGAGGGGTTGGGTCCTGAGCCCGGGTTTGCCCACTGCCTGGTGATCACATCCACGAACATCTTTGGGGAAGGGATGACCTCCTCCTCCAGGGTACACTCAAGGAAGAGAGGATCAGTGGAATCCTGAGTCGCCTGTTCTGTCTCCGCTGATATTGGAGTTAGGCCAGCAGCTATCTTGGCCTTGTGAAGGAGAGACCTGAACAGATGGATCGGAAACAGCCCTGAAACCAACGGTTGTTCCACAGGGGCTCTCTCATCCTCGAAGAGTTCCAAGTCTGATCCCACCGCCGCTTCTGATCATTGGTAGCGGTCTTCCTGAGACGAGTGGTCGGACTCCTGATCGGAAGCCCCTTCCTCCTCATGTGCATGCATAGGTGCCGAGTATTGTCCATGGTCATAGTCGGTAACCGATGCGCAATGGCATTGGTGGTGAGACTGTTTAATGCCCTCGGCAATGCCTTGTCTAATGGCTTCCTGGACGATGGCACGCATCTGGTCTGGCAAGGGCTGCCTTGCCTCCTCCGTTGGTCTGAGACCTGCGGCAGTCGGGGTAAAAGTCCAACACTAATAAAACTAATACAATAAAAGTATACATCAAAATATTTTTTCTAAAACTTATTAGAAAATAACTAAGCAAAGTATTAATACGAATAAGGATCTTTAGTTCTTTAACTGTTTTTTCCTTATCATTTTAGCAGCACAAAATATTGCTACAGCAGGAGTGGTGGCTGTATTTGAATCCTGAAGATGGTTCATGTAGAAATTATCTGATCTCCCTAGAAATTTCTCTAATAGAGGGAGAATGTACGTTGATCTGATATCTCTGTAGAATTGCAGTGCAATAGGACATGTGAGATATCTTCAACTTCCCCATTGCCACAAGTACACATTTGCTCAGCTATTGGGGTTTTATCATACCTGCCAGAGTGCTGAGGGGAGGATATTAAGTCTGGCTCTAAAAAATGCTATTCTACTCTAAACATCAGGCCTTTCAGATATCTTGCTGGTTCCTACACACCCCATTTAATCCGATTTCTGCTCTGGAGATATACCCTGTTAAGTTCTAGATGGAACTCCATGACTCTTATTCTATTGGTAACCACTTGCTTGGCTTGATTGTAGCTTAAGGATATTAAAAACAGTGGGGAGAGCCCATAGAAGGCCAGCTCATGCTACCTGTTTCCATGGAGAGGGGAAGTTATCTATCAGGACTAAAGGGGTCAAGACCTCTGGGAAGAATTGAATTTTCAACTATAAATTTTCATCATCTTCCAGGCCCTTACCTGAATTTGAGGCATCCCTGTCTCAATTCTGAATTGGGCGTTTGATGTCCCACTAGGTGCAGCTAAAATGGATTGCAGGAATTTTGTTTGTATGGTTTCTAGAGACTCTTTCTTCAAAAAAAAAATCCTGTTTGTGCCCTGTAGAGAATTTGTGTCAATGTTTTAGCCTCAAAGAGTTTTAAGGCTGTGGGGACTACGGTATTTTTTGGAGTATAAGACGCACCGGAGTATAAGACGCACCTTAGTTTTGGGGGAGGAAAACAAGGAAAAAAGGCCTCTGCCTCCAAGCAATTTGCCAAACAGCAAACAGCACAGATGATATACACTGTTTGCTGTGTATTTCTGTGCATGTGTGCCTGACCCATAGAAATAGCAAAGAATTGGAGAAATGTACATTATGCCAGAAAGTTTTCTTAAATGTAGTCACACTAACTCCTCCCAATTATTTAAATAGATCTACTCCAAGGTAAGTCAGGATTAACTCTAATACTAAACAGGACACTGTTACATTTCAGACTATACTTGTACAGAGCTGTTAAAATTAATTAAAATTTCTGGAAGTATACATTATTCTCTATTATTTAAAAGAAGATACAATAGCACTGGACCTCTTCAGAGCAAGCATTTATTTTAAAAAGCTTCTTTATTTTGTTAAGTTGTCAAGAGGTCTCCAACCTTGGCAACTTTAAGACTTGTGGACTTCAACTCCCAGAATTCCACAGCCAGCAAAGCTAACAGGTATCAGGTATTACACATCAGTCACACAAGAGCTCAGGTATTACACATCAGTCACACAAGAGCAGCAAGGTATCCAAAAAGAGAAGCCACCTTCTGGTTGGTGATTCAATTGTAAGGGATGTAAATTTAGGAAAGGATATTGAGGTTTTGAAAGAGGTCAGGTGTCTGCCAGGTGCTACTGCCAGCAGAGACAAGAGGCGTATTCTTAAGATTGTCAAGAATGCCAGTAAGGACTGTGATGTTGATGCTATTATACATCTTGGCACAAATGATCTGTCCCAAAAAGATGTACTTTCTGTGCAGAATGACTTCCAGAGCTTGGGGTATGAACTTAGTAGTATAGGTTGTAGGCTTAACTTTTCAGAGGTTTTACCAGTATATAAGGAACAAAAAGGGAAAGGCCAACGTGTAGCAGAGTTTAATATGTGGCTAAAGGAGTGGTGTAAAAGGGAAGGCTTTGGTTTTATTAGTCATGATGTCTGCAGCTGGTCCAATGAAAAACTGTACAAACGAGATGGTTTGCATCCATCAAAGAAAGGGACTGAGCTATTTGGTATTAAATTCACAGATTTCCTGGATAAACATTTAAACTGAACAGAGGGGACAGAGAATTAATTGATACAGATCATTTCTGTCCCCAGCAATCTAAAATTAATAGGGTTAACAGTGCACACAACATAGATGTGTGTGCGGGTAAGTTTATCAGCTCTGCTGTCAAGCAAAGCCAAGCATTTAATAGTGAGTGCAATACCATGTGCACTAATCAAACAGGTGGCAAGAAAGTAGGGGCAGTCAGGCACAACACAGGTTATGTAGACAATAAACACAGGGTCAATCAAAACGGACTTAAATGTCTATACACCAATGCACAGAGTATGAGGAATAAACAGGGAGAATTAGAAATTCAAGTAAAAGAGGGAAGATATGATATAGTTGCCATTACGGAAACTTGGTGGGATGAAACTGACAAATGGAATATACAGCTAGAGGGATTTAAACTATTTAAAAGAAACAGACCAAATAAAAGAGGAGGTGGAGTTGCACTACATATAAGAAATAACTACATCTCTACAGAAATAGAGCACAACAATAATGAAAATCATCTCGAATGCATTTGGGTCAATATTAAAAGGGGGGGGGGAATGACATTGCCATAGGTCTATACTACAGGCCACCCAACCAAATAGAGGAAGTAGATGAACTTTTTGCTAGTCAGCTAACTAAGGTATGTAGGAAGCACATCACAATAGTAATGGGGGTTTTAACTACCCTGACATCAACTGGGAGACAAATTCTGCACCAAGTGGAAGAGCCAAGAGGTTCCTAACAAACCTAGCAGACAACTTTGTTACCCAAAAAGTAGAGAAGGGAACAAGGGGATCAGCCATATTGGACTTAATTCTCACTAACAGAGATGAAGTGATAGAAGGTGTTGAAGCTACAGGAACCTTGGGGGCAAGTGATCATGCAATATTGGAATTCAACATTATGCAAACACAAGCAGTAGAACAAAATCAAACTAGAGTCTTGGACTTTAAGAGAGCTAATTTCAATAAACTTAGAGAGAACTTGGGAAAGATTCCATGGATGAGAATCCTCAAGGGGAAAACAACTCAAGAAGCTTGGGAAATTTTGAAAAGTGAGATTATAAAAGCCCATACTAGCACAATACCAATGAAGAAGAAAAATAATAGGTCTCAAAAGAAACCAGCATGGCTGCATAAAGAACTCTCTGACAAATTGAAAGACAAAAAGGACAAGTATAAAAAGTGGAAAGAAGGGGAAATAACTAAGGCAGAATACCAGCAAATAGTCTAAGCCTGTAAAGATGAAGTGAGGAAAGCTAAGGCTCACAATGAACAAAGGCTTGCGACAAAAGTAAAAAGTAACAAAAAAAGCTTCTTCCAACATATTAAAAACAAGAAAAAAGTCAAGGAAACAATTGGTCCATTGCAGGGAGAAAGTGGCAAGAAGTCCTCGCGTTTGGACTACTGCAACGCGCTCTACATGGGGCTACCCTTGAAGAGTATCCGGAGACTTCAGCTGGTGCAAAATGCGGCTGCGCGTGCTGTGGTGGGTGTGCCAAGGTACACCCACGTGACACCGATACTCCGCCAGCTGCATTGGTTGCCCATCGGTCTCCGGGTCCAATTCAAGGTGTTGATCACCATCTTTAAAGCCCTTCATGGCTTAGGACCAGGATATCTCCGGGACCGCATTCTGCCGCATACTTCCCTCCGACCGGTTAGGGCCCACAGAGTTGGCCTCCTCCGGATGCCGTCGGCCAAGCAATGCCGGCTGGCGGGCCCCAGGGGGAGGGCCTTCTCTGTGGCTGGCCCCGTGCTCTGGAACCAGCTCCCCCCAGAGACCCGAACCATCCCCACTCTGCTGGCCTTCCGAAAGGCCATCAAGACATGGCTCTTCCTGCAGGTGGGGGGGACAGCTTAACTCATCCGAGCTTACCCCCCAAGTATGTATGTTGCTGAATGGATGTTGTTGTTTTTATATTGTTTTTAAATTTTGTACTGCTCTTAAATTTTTGTAATTTTGTTTATTCTTGTATTTCCCTTTGTTGTACGCCGCCCTGAGTCCTTCGGGAGTTGGGCGGCATATAAGAATAACAAAATAAATAAATAAATAAATAAATAAATAAGAAGGTGACAAGCAACAGGGAGAAAGCAGAGCTACTTAACACGTTTTTTGAATCTGTCTTTACACAAAGGGAAAAAACAGTCCAACCTATCAAAACAGCATCACAAAAAACATATTAGGAACACAACTTAAAATAGGGAAGAAAATGGTAAGGGAACACCTGTCTACCCTAGACGAATTCAAATCACCAGGATCAGATGGATTACACCCCAAGGTTCTGAAGGAACTGGCAGATGAGATCTCAGAACCATTGAACTATATCTTTCAAAGATCCTGGAGCACCGGGGAACTGCCAGAGGACTGGAAAAGAGCTGATGTAGTTCCCATCTTCAAAAAAGGGAAAAAAACAGATCCAGGAAACTACAGACCTATCAGCCTGACCTCAATACCAGGGAAGATTTTGGAAAAGATAATCAAGCAACGAATCAACGAACACCTAGAAGTAAAGACAGTAATAACCAAAAGTCAACATGGGTTTGTCAAAAACAGATCATGCCAGACTAATCTTATTGCATTCTTTGACAAATTAGTGGACCAGAGGAATGCTGTCGATGTGGTTTACTTGGACTTCAGTAAGGCATTTGACAAAGTAGACCATAACCTACTACTAGATAAAGTAGAAAAATGTAGGATGGACAGCAACACCACCAGATGGATTCAAAACTGGCTAACCAACCGCACTCAACGTGTAGCGCTCAATGGAACTGCATCTACATGGAGGGAAGTATGCAGTGGAGTACCCCAAGGCTCTGTTTTAGGCCCAGTACTCTTCAACATCTTCATCAATGACTTGGACGAGGGGATAGATGGGGAACTCATCAAATTTGCAGATGACACCAAACTGGCAGGAATAGCCAACTCTCCAGAAGATAGGCTCAAGATACAGAAGGATCTTGACAGACTTGAACATTGGGCGCTATCAAACAAAATGAAATTCAATGGTGAAAAAAGTAATGTTCTTCATTTAGGCAAGAAAAACAAAATGCACAGGTACAGTATATGTGGTACCTTTCTCAACAGTAGTAACTGTGAGAGGGATCTTGGAGTCCTAGTGGACAACCATTTAAATATGAGCCAGCAGTGTACAGCAGCTGCCAAAAAAGCCAACACAGTTCTAGGCTGCATTAACAGAGGGATAGAATCAAGATCACGTGAAGTGTTAATACCACTTTATAATGCCTTGGTAAGGCCACACTTGGAATACTGCATTCAGTTTTGGTCGCCACAATGTAAAAAGGATGTTGAGACTCTAGAAAGAGTGCAGAGAAGAGCAACAAAGATGATTAGGGGACTGGATGCTAAAACATATGAAGAACGATTGCAGGAACTGGGTATGTCTAGTTTAATGAAAAGAAGGACCAGGGGAGACATGATAGCAGTGTTCCAATATCTCAGGGGTTGCCACAAAGAAGAGGGAGTCAAACTATTCTCCAAAGCACCTGAAGGTAGAACAAGAAGTAATGGGTGGAAACTAAACAAGGAGAGAAGTAACTTAGAACTAAGGAGAAATTTCCTGACAGTTAGAACAATTAATCCGTGGAACAGCTTGCCTCCAGAAGTTGTGAATGCTCCAACACTGGAAGTTTTTAAGAAGATGTTGGATAACCATTTGTCTGAAGTAGTGTAGGGTTTCCTGCCTAGGCAGGGGGTTGGACTAGAAGACCTCCAAGGTCCCTTCCAACTCTGTTGTTATTATTATATAACAAAGCTGGCTCTGGAATTCTGGGAGTTGAAGTCCACAAGTCTTAAAGTTGCCAAGGTTGGAGACCCCTGGCTAGAACAATAATAAAGCAGTCTTTAAAAAATAAGTCTAATAATTTGAACATTCTACAGACATTTATAGTTATTCACTTACCCCCTTGCATCCAGCAGAAAATAAAAATCTGCGTGTCTCTCCCAGCTATTTGCCTCTTTGCAGCTAGTTTCACTTTCATTTTCCCACGTGGCAAATCAGCTGTAGGTCAGGAAACTGCTACTGACTTGCTTGGCTTTACAGGCTCTTCCCTCTTTGCTGCAAGCAGGTAAATTGCTGGAAGACAGAGGCCAAAGGGTTGGGGTGGCTGGGTGGGTGGGGCTGCATTTGGTGTATAAGACGCACCCAAGTTTTCACCCTCTTTTGCAGAGGTGGGTTCCTGCCTCTGATTGCCGGTGCGGTTAATCGCTGAGTTCGGCGCAGAGCCGAAGACGTTGCTCGAGCCTGCTCCCGTTCGCGGAGCGGGAGCTTTCCCCGGGCGCTTTCCCCGCCCGCATGGATGCCGCCAATTGCGTTCTTTTGCCCTCTGCGCATGCGGAACGTTTTGGGCATGCGCAGAGGGCAAAAGAACGCAATTAGCGGCATCCATGCGGGCGGGGAAAGCGCCCGGGGAAAGCTCCCGCTCCGCGAACGGGAGCAGGCTGGAGCAGCGTCTTCGGCTCTGCGCCGAACTCAGCGATTAACCGCACCGGCAATCAGAGGCAGGAACCCACCTCTGCTCTTTTGTGGGGTAAAAAGGTGCGTCTTATACTCCGAAAAATACAGTAATTGTCCTCTGCCTGTGTAAAAAAAGCATTTGGTAGCATTTGAGGATCTAAGGGCTGATTGCATCATGTGATCCAGATGTACCTTTTGTATGGAAAACCACCCCAAGGTACTTGAATACATTGACCTGTTCTAGGTTATTTCCTTCTACTCTCCAAGTGTATTGAATAGCTCTTTTAGTAGAAACTAGGATTTTAGATTTATCGAAATTGAGGATCAGATTATTTTGTCTACAGTATTTTAATGCTGCTGAAATATCTCTCTTGAGTCCAATAGAGGTTTGTGATAGAATAGCGGCATCATCAGCATAAAGAAGTATTGGTATTTTGCGTTGTGCTAAGTTAGGAGGATGGACGTCTGGGTTGTGCAAAAGGTCAGTCAGGGAATTAATGTAAAGATTGAAAACGGAAGGGACCAAGATACATCCCTGGCATACTCCTTTTTGTACACCAGATAAAGCCAGATAAAGTCCTTTGAGGGTTACACCTCACTTTTAAGGTGAGTTAGAATATAATTTTTGTATGAGATAGAGGCGGCGTTTATTGATAGTAGTACTTTTTAATTTATCCCAGAGGGTACTTTTGGATATTGAATCAAAGGCCTGTTTAAAGTCAAGGAAGGCCACAAAAAGAGATTTATTTTTATATGTATATTTTTGTACAAGGTGGTGAAGTACCAAAATATGGTCAAATGTTGATCTCCCTTCCCTGAATCCAGCTTGTTTGTTTTTAATTATGCCCTCTGAGATTATCCAATCTTGAAGTTTGTGGTTTAGGTGCTTAGCATACAAATTGCTAACAACACTCAGTAGGCTAATGGGCCTGTAGTTACATGGATCATTTTTATTGCCCTTTTTATAGATTGGTACAATAATTGCCATTCCCCAATCTCTTGGCATACAACCAGTCTGAACTATAAATGTAAAGAGAGTTGCTAAAAGCCACCAGCTAGGGTTCTTTTTAATTATTTCTGGGAGAACACAATCAGAACCTGGTGTAGATGACCAGGCTGAGCCCGAGTGAGGGGTCAAACGTGTCATAAGTCACTAGTCCCATCGCGCCCGCAAGAGATCTAAGTCCAGCCCACCTTGAATTCCTTTCTATTCTTAACTCCTGCGCATTTCCCTTAACAGTCACTTGGCCAGATTCTTGTATAGAACTTAAGCTTGCAATAAATTGTCCCAAAGGTGCTTTTTTCAAAATTGAACAGCCCTCTCTCAACAGGCGGGGGAGGGAAACAACATCATCTATCTCCAGTCTTTAACACAGTCCTTTCAACAGTTCCAAGAAGGCTCCACACCCATTTGCACTACACAGGTGACCCTGATGACACAGATAAACTTCCAGGTGGCCTTAATGACTCGCTAAAAAGAATGCAAGGAGTATAAATGCTTTCATTCCCCACCATCCACTCAGAGCTGAAGAAGCTTCTTGGATGAGAAGTGAAATGTCTTGAAAGAAAAACCAGAAAGCCCAGTTGCCTCTTGAAAAAAAGCACCTTTGGGACAACCATGACCTGGATAACTGAGAATTTCCATAGACACTTGTAATAAATCTTTATACTCATTTGAACTGCCTGAATCTCCTGATTTCCCAGGCACTTGACACTGGGAGCTTTATTAATCTTAAGAGATCTGATCAGCTGGGATCAGAGGCGGGTTCCTAATTTTTTTACTACCACTCTGTGGGCGTGGCTTGCCAGCCATGTGACCGGGTGGGCGTGGGCCTCCAGAGCTTGGCAGCAGCCAGAGAAGCAGGGGGGCATTGCCCACGCGCAACGCAGCCCCCCACAGCAGGAGCAGCAAGACCGTGGCAGCGGTTCTTCTAGGAGGCTCCATCCGTCCTGAATGCTTCTCCCCATTCGATGATCCTAGGCTCCTGCCACCCATTCCCTCTCCCCTCAGCAGCTTGAGAAGCCTCGAACGTGCAAAAATGTGTAGGATCATCACCGCGCGTTCGTGGCTTCTCGGACTGCTGAAGGGAGGGGAATGGAGATTTATTTATTTATTTATTTATTTTGGTTTTCTTATATGCCGCCCAACTCCTGAAGGACTCAGGGCGGCGTGCAACAGAAAAAATACAAGAATAACCAATTTATAAATATTACTTAAAAACAAATATAAAAATTAAAAACACAATATTAAAATCATCCAACAACCATTCAGCAACCATACATACTTGGGGGTGAGCTCGAGTGGATTAAGCTCTACCCCCAGCCTGCAGGAAAAGCCATGTCTTAACGGCTTTTCGGAAGGCCAGCAGAGTGGGGATAGTTCGGGTTTCTGGGGGAAGTTGGTTCCAGAGCACGGGGCCGGCCACAGAGAAGGCTCTCCCCCTAGGGCCCGCCAGCCGGCATTGCTTGGCCGACGGGACCTGGAGGAGGCCAACTCTGAGGGCCCTAACCGGTCGAAGGGAAGTGTGAGGCAGAATGCAGTCCCGGAGATAGCCTGGTCCTAAGCCATGAAGGGCTTTAAAGATGGTGATCAACACCTTGAATTGGACCCAGAGACCGATGGGCAACCAATGCAGCTGGCGGAGTATAGGTGTCACGTGGGTGTACCTTGGCACACCCACCACAGCACGCGCAGCCGCATTTTGCACCAACTGAAGTCTCCGGATACTCTTCAAGGGTAGCCCCATGTAGAGCGCGTTGCAGTAGTCCAAGCGGGAGATAGCTCCTGCCGCCCGTTCTTTCAGCGTCTCACGCGCTCCCTCAGCCATCCTCCCCTCCTTGGACTCACTGTGGGGTAGGAAGGCAGCGCATGCCCAGTGCCGGAAGTGCCGCAAATTTGATGAGTTCCCCATCTATCCCCTCGTCCAAGTCATTGATGAAGATGTTGAAGAGTACTGGGCCTAAAACAGAGCCTTGGGGTACTCCACTGCATACTTCCCTCCATGTAGATGCAGTTCCATTGAGCGCTACACGTTGAGTGCGGTTGGTTAGCCAGTTTTGAATCCATCTGGTGGTGTTGCTGTCCATCCTACATTTTTCTACTTTATCTAGTAGTAGGTTATGGTCTACTTTGTCAAATGCCTTACTGAAGTCCAAGTAAACCACACCGACAGCATTCCTCTGGTCCACTAATTTGTCAAAGAATGCAATAAGATTAGTCTGGCATGATCTGTTTTTGACAAACCCATGTTGACTTTTGGTTATTACTGTCTTTACTTCTAGGTGTTCGTTGATTCGTTGCTTGATTATCTTTTCCAAAATCTTCCCTGGTATTGAGGTCAGGCTGATAGGTCTGTAGTTTCCTGGATCTGTTTTTTTCCCTTTTTTGAAGATGGGAACTACATCAGCTCTTTTCCAGTCCTCTGGCAGTTCCCCGGTGCTCCAGGATCTTTGAAAGATATAGTTCAATGGTTCTGAGATCTCATCTGCCAGTTCCTTCAGAACCTTGGGGTGTAATCCATCTGATCCTGGTGATTTGAATTCGTCTAGGGTAGACAGGTGTTCCCTTACCATTTTCTTCCCTATTTTAAGTTGTGTTCCTAATATGTTTTTTGTGATGCTGTTTTGATAGGTTGGACTGTTTTTTCCCTTTGTGTAAAGACAGATTCAAAAAACGTGTTAAGTAGCTCTGCTTTCTCCCTGTTGCTTGTCACCTTCTTATTTATTTATTTATTTATTTATTTTGTTATTCTTATATGCCGCCCAACTCCCGAAGGACTCAGGGCGGCGTACAACAAAGGGAAATACAAGAATAAACAAAATTACAAAAATTTAAGAGCAGTACAAAATTTAAAAACAATATAAAAACAACAACATCCATTCAGCAACATACATACTTGGGGGGTAAGCTCGGATGAGTTAAGCTGTCCCCCCCACCTGCAGGAAGAGCCATGTCTTGATGGCCTTTCGGAAGGCCAGCAGAGTGGGGATGGTTCGGGTCTCTGGGGGGAGCTGGTTCCAGAGCACGGGGCCAGCCACAGAGAAGGCCCTCCCCCTGGGGCCCGCCAGCCGGCATTGCTTGGCCGACGGCATCTGGAGGAGGCCAACTCTGTGGGCCCTAACCGGTCGGAGGGAAGTATGCGGCAGAATGCGGTCCCGGAGATATCCTGGTCCTAAGCCATGAAGGGCTTTAAAGATGGTGATCAACACCTTGAATTGGACCCGGAGACCGATGGGCAACCAATGCAGCTGGCGGAGTATCGGTGTCACGTGGGTGTACCTTGGCACACCCACCACAGCACGCGCAGCCGCATTTTGCACCAGCTGAAGTCTCCGGATACTCTTCAAGGGTAGCCCCATGTAGAGCGCGTTGCAGTAGTCCAAGCGGGAGATAGCTCCTGCCGCCCGTTCTTTCAGCGTCTCACGCGCTCCCTCAGCCATCCTCCCCTCCTTGGACTCACTGTGGGGTAGGAAGGCAGCGCATGCGCAGTGCCGGAAGCTCGGCTTCTGGGCATGCACTGAAGAAATTTTTTAAAAAAATTAAAAAAAATGTTAAACCGACCGCACCGGTACTGTGACATCACCAGCAGGCCGCTACCGGTGCTATAGAGTGGACTGCACTGGTAGGAACCCACCACTGGCTGGGATACCTCTTGTGGTGTAACTGGAGGCCAGTAAGGGGCTGGGTCCAAATTAATCTGTCTCTCATTCATTTCATGGGCAGGGTCCATATACAACTCTCTAAAAGTATTCCTCCCAGGCATGACTTGGTACTTGGTTAGTTGGAGGAAGAAGTGATTTTCACAGTCCTCTAGTGATATGCCAAAAAAGGGATGTATCTTTCAACGTAACTGAATTAATTTGTGCCAGTCATTCCTAAGTGCTCCCATCAAATCCAGGAGGCAAGGCTGCCAAAGAACTAGCTCTGGCAACAAACACAGCAAATCGTGGGTAAGAGTAAGGCTCTCAATCTACAGCAGCCATTGGGGGAGGAGTGGACCCGAGATGATTTTTGGACAGTTGTGTACCCACCCGGAAGGAGTGGAAGCTTGAACAAGGAGAACAAGAAGGAGTTGAAGATTGTAACTCCTTGTGAGGGGGCAGCTGAAAAGTCAAGGACCTTTTACACTTCGACCAGCAGACGTCTTTGTATGCAAGGTGGAACTTTTAACTTTCACTTACAGATTTTTTTCTTTTTGTTTTTCTTTTTCTTTTTAAATGTTAATTGACTGGCTGCGGGACTTTATCTGTTCTTTCTGTTTTCTTTTTGATTTATTCGGTTGCTTTCACCAATTTAATTTCTATATGGAAGTATAGCAAACATAGTTTCTGGAAAGAGAAACTGTCTACATTGGACTATATTCAAATCAAAATAGAGCTGGAAAGGACTTTGGAGGTCTTCTAGACCAACCCCCTGCTCAAGCAGGAGACCCTATACCAGTGTTGGCGAACCGTTTTCACACCAAGTGCAAAAACGGGAGCGCGCCAGTGCACGGGGGAGCGCCAGAAACCAGAAGAGCAGTTCCCCGGCGTGCGCATGCGCACTGGTCACCTTGTCTTCCAGTTTCTGGCATGCATGTGCACGCCAGGGAGCTGCTCTTCCTGTTTCCAGCGCTCACGTGCGCACGACCAGTTGGCCAGCGCGCTTATGCGCGCCCAAACCCGGAAAAGCAACGGGCGACGGCTGGCGTGCCCGGAGAGATGGCTCTGCGTGCCACTTCTGGCACGCGTGCCATAGGTTCGCCATCATGGCCCTATACCATTTCAGATAGGTCCAGTCTTTTCTTAAAAACCTCCAGTGATGAAGCCCCTACAACTTCTGAAGGCAAGCTGTTCCACTGGTTAATTGTCCTCACTGTTAGGAAGTTTCTACTTAGTTCCAGGTTGCTTCTCTCCTTGATTAATTTCCATCCATTGTTTCTTGTCCTGCCCTCTGGTGCTTTGGAAAATAAATTGACCCCCTCCTCTTTGTGGCAGCCTCTCAAATACTGGAATACTGCTATCATGTCACCCCTAGTCCTTTTCTCTAGACTGGCCATACCCAATTCCTGCAGCCATTCTTCATGTGTTTTTGTCTCCAGGCCCTTAATCATCTTAGTTGCTCTTCTCTGCACTTTTTCCAAAGTCTCAACGTATTTTTTTGTAATGTGGTGACCAAAACTGGATGCAGTATTCTAGGTGAGCCTTTCTTCTGGGATGTTTTCTATTCCTGCCTGCTTACTGTCATCTGCAAATTTGATGAGTTCCCCTTCTATTCCCCCATCTACCGTATTTTTTGGAGTATAAGACGCACCATTTTACCCTCAAAAAGAGGGTGAAAATTTGGGTGCGTCTTATACACCGAATGTAGCCCCACCCAGCCACCCCCACCCTTTGGCCTCTGCCTGCCAGCAATTTAACTCTTTGCAGCAAACAGCAGCAGAGCCTGATTTGCACAAGAAACTAATTAGCAGCCTCCCGACCTACAGCTGACTAAGGCTTGCAAGCCACGTGGTAAAATAAAACTAACTACGGTGACTGTAATGAGACAAATTGCTGGGAGATAAACTGCTGGCAATGTTAGACTGCTGAAATTACAAGGAGGTAAGCTGTAACTGCTATGGCCTAGAGGTAGAGCTCTTGCCTCACAATCAGGAGGTTGTGAGTTCTATCCTAGGTAGAGGCAGATTCTGTTAATACGTTATTTTGTTAAATGTTTGTAGAGTGTTCAAATTATTAGACTTATTTTTTAAAGACTGCTTTATTATTGTTCTAGACAACTTAACAAAATGAAGAAGCTTTTTAAAATAAATGCTTGCTCTGAAGAGGCCCAGTGCTATTGTATCTTCTTTTAAATAGCAGAGAATACTTCCAGAAAGCCACATCAATTTTAAAGATCTGTAAAAGTATAATCTGAAATGTCCTGTTTTAGTATTAAGTATTAGTATTAAAATAAGGCAGCTGAATTAAACCCTGACTTAGTCATGTTTGGAGTAGATCTATTTAAATAATTGGGAGGAGTTAGTGTGATTACATTTAAGAAAACTTTCTGGGATTAATATACTGCCATAATGTACATTTCTCCAATTCTTTGCTATTTCTATGGGTCAGGCACACATGCACAGAAATACACAGCAAACAGTGTATATCATCTGTACTGTTTGCTGTTTGCTGTTTGGCAAATTGCTGGGAGGCAGATGCCTTTTTTCCTTGTTTTCCTCCCCCAAAACTAAGGGGCATCTTATACTGCGGTGCGTCTTATACTCTGAAAAATATGGTAAGTCATTTATGAAGATATTGAAGAGTACTGGGCCTAAGACAGAACCTTGTGGTAACCCACTGCTTATTTCCCTCCATGTAGACGTAGTAGCATTAAGGACTACTTGTTGAGTACGGTTTGTCAGCCAGTTACAAATCCATCTATGGGGAAGGGGCGTGGCCAATGTCGCAGCACTATGGGTGTCTCCCGTGCTCCGCAGAAAACCCCGAATCTCAGCTGTTTGGAGACCTGGAACCGGATTGGAACTAGGTCAGATCCGCCCTGGAGGGGCGGTGAAGAAGAGAGGCACCAGTCGGTGGTCTGGGGGGGGGCTTGCAAACCCCCCAGGGAGCCGGCACCGGCCTCTCGGCCAGCAGCTGTGGAAGACGACTCTGTCGCCATTAGCTGGGACGGCCACGATCGGAACGATTGAAATGGAGATATCATGGATTGCCTGGGTGACAAGATCTAAGCATTTGTGCTGGAGAGAGGTGAAGAAGTGCTGAAGCTGGGTGAGTGTTTGGCAGATTTAATGATAAAAAGAAGAAATTAAAAATTTAAATGGAGACAAAAGAGACTCTAAAATGGAGTGAGCGGCTATCTAGCAATTGGAAATACCATAGAGAGAGTTAAAGGAACAAGTTTAAAAGCCCAAGAAATTTGAGGATGTCTTTATAATTGGACTTTGTGGAAGTTAAAGAGACTGAAAAAGAATAAAGAATTTGAAGAAAATATCTTATTAGTGCTAAGTGGATTTAAAGTACTTTGGAAACTTTTGTAAAAGAGTGGTTTTGTTATATTGGGAAACTGGCAACGCCATCTGCTGGTTAAAATAAAATATTGCAACAGACTGTGAAAAGCTTGAATTTGCTGACAGCTGGAGACTGACCTTGCTCATAAGAAGATAACTAGGAACTTGAAAGGACTTGAAAGTAGTGTGTGTTGTGCTATTGTGTTTGATGGTGTACTGTTTTGGTGATAGAAGATAAGAGGATTTTGAATTGGATTGAACTGAAATACAAAGAGATTAATGGACTTAAGCTGCAAGTAAAAAAAATGACTGTGAACTTTGTGAATTGTGAACTTGACAATATGGAGGCGTGTATTTATGAAGAATTGACTGAGATGTTAAAATACATCTATGAAGATATAAAAACTTACCGTATTTTTCAGAGTATAAGACGCACCTTTTTACCCCCCAAAAGAGGGTGAAAACTTGGGTGCGTCTTATACACCAAATGTAGCCCCACCCAGCCACCCCCACCCTTTGGCCTCTGCCTCCCAGCAATTTACCACCTTGCAGCAAACAGTGCAGAGCTTGATTAGCACAAGCAACTGATTATCGGCCTCCCGACCAGCAGCTGATTGAGGCTTGCAGGCCGGCCCACATGCTAAAATGAAAGTGAAACTAAAACTGCAAGGAGGGAAATTGCTGGGAGGGAGAGGCAGAGGCAGAATTTTATTTTCTTGTGCTAATCAGTTGCTGAAACTGGATGCAAGGAGGTAAGTCAATAACTATAAATGTCTATAGAATGTTCAAATAATTAGACTTATTTTTTAAAGACTGCTTTATTATTGTTCTAGACAACTTAACAACATGAAGAAGCTTTTTAAAATAAATGCTTGATCTGAAGAGGCCCAGTGCTATTGTATCTTCTTTTAAATAGCAGAGAATAATGTATACTTCAAGAAAGCCACATCAATGTTAACAGCATCTGTACAAGTATAATCTGAAATGTAACAGTGTCCTGTTTAGTATTAAGATAAGGCAGCTGAGTTAAACCCTGACTTATGTTTCAGATAAGCTTTTATTAACGAGCTAAAAACAAACTAACGACGCTTATAAAGCATCTTCAAAGACAACACCCAGGAACCGGAAACACCTCATAGAGGCACGTAGAGATAAAGATTAAAAGCAAACACAACCCCATAACATCTCCCCTTTTCTAATAACAGAGTCTATCAGGGGTGTGTGAACATCTACCACTCTGAGTAACGACTGGCTCTCGCACACCTGACTCCCTCACACAGACTTGATCTCTTTGCTTGCCATTTTCTGAGGCCTCGGATGTTTGGCTATCACCAGACGCACCAACTTGCTCCGGACTGTCATCAATGTCCGGCGGGCATTCTTTATTATCCTTAAGAAGGTTTGGCTTGGCAACTGTCTCTGACCCACCCACTGGATATGAGGAGTCTGGTAGCTCAGCCACACGCAAGTCCACACGGTTCCGCCGGTATCGGGTTCCCCCAATCTCCACCAAATAGGAGCAGGGTGCCACTTGTTGTAAACAGGTACCCCTTTCCCAACAGCCAGTCCGATCTCCAGGCAGTGGTCTCATCCGAATTCGTTCTCCCACCTTCAACTCTGGCAAGTCTCTTGCAGATCTATCATAATTGGCCTTAGCCACTTGCCTCTTCTGCCATAGCCTTTCCGGGACCCCTTGTATCACCACGGGCTCAAGCAACTTATTTGCCACGGGTAAGGACGTCTTTAATCTCTGTGACATTAATCTTTGTGCTGGGCTACTGTCCATACCTTCGGTTGGAGTATTCCTCCAATGTAAAATAGCCTTCCATGGATCACTACCTTCGCCATATGCTTTCCTACATAAGTTCTTAGCAATTTTTACAGCTGATTCGGCTTTTCCGTTCGCTTGCGGATAACGTGGCGATGAAGTAATATGATCAAACTCCCATTCCGCAGCAAATTTTTTAAATTGCAGACTTACAAATTGAGGACCATTATCTGTAATCACTACATTTGGTTGCCCGTAACGTGCAAACTGAGACTTACATCTCTTGATGGTGGTCTCAGTTGAAAGATCTGGAAGGAGGTCAATTTCCCAAAAGTCAAAATAATGGTCCACTATTATCAAGTGCTCTTTCCCTGCATAATTAAACAAGTCCATACTAATGATCTGCCAGGGTCGGGATGGTATCTCATGTGACATCATGGTTTCTTTCTGTTGCCGATGTGCATATTCATTACAGATGGAACAATTACTGACAAAATCCTCAATTTCACCTCGCATATTCGGCCAGTACAATGTGTCACGGGCTTGTCTATAGCATGCCTCCCCACCAATATGGCTTGAATGGATGCGCAATAACATCTCCGGTCTCAATAACTTTGGCACTATAACTCTGGGACCCTTATACAGAATGCCATCTTGTACAGTGATCTCGTCTCTGAAGGACCAGTATTGCCTTACAATCATGGGAACTGCCTTTTTCACATCCGGCCACCCACTAAGCACAATATTCTTTAGTGTCTGTAGGGCCACATCAGCGTTTGTGTGTTGCCTCAACTGCTGTAACCGCTGATTCGTAACATTAAGATAATCTGCTTGGTTAATTTCAGCAAAACATGTTTGTTCCTGTTGCAGCCAACAAACCGTCTGGTATTCATGTTCTCCTCCCATAGCTGTCTGATCTACTGCGGCTCTACTCAGAGTGTCGCTAATATACATTTCATGTCCTGGCTTGAAAACGACGTCAAGATTATAATGCTGTAAACTGAGCATCATGCTTTGCAAACGCTTAGGGGCACACAGAAGAGGCTTTTTGAATATGGTTATTAATGGTTTGTGATCAGTTTCAACTGTAATTGTATTTCTACCATAAAGGTAATAATGGAAACGCTGGCAAGCAAATACAATACTTAAACATTCTTTCTCGATCTGAGCATAGTTTAACTCTGCTGGCGGAAGCGCTCTAGACGCGTATGCAACTGGCTGGCCTTCTTGTAACAGACAGCATCCCAGACCGTTCTTACTTGAGTCACTTTGAATAGCGACCGTTTTTGTGACATCATAATATTTTAATACTGGAGCAGTAGTAACCAAGCGTTTTATCTCTTGCACTGCCTGGTCATGTTTAGGGAGCCAGTACCAAACTGCATCTTTATCCACCAGACGTCTCAATGGCTGGCACACCTCAGATAAATGTGGCAAGAATTTTGCTAAATATGTGACAAAGCCAATGAATCTCTGCACTGCTTTAGCATCAGTAGGCAGTGGCATGTTCACAATAGCTCTGATCTTGTCTGGGTCCGCTTTTAACCCTTGTGATGTTAAAATATGTCCATGAAAGCGGACTTCTCGCACCTTAAACTGCAGCTTCTTTATACTGAGCCTCAGCTTCACCTGCTTACACCGCTCCAATAGTGCCATTAGTTTCCCATCATGATCATGCTCTGCTTCGTCATCAGTGTCGCCACACCCAACTATAAGGATATCATCAGCTATAGGCTCAATTCCACTGAGACCACTCAATAATTCATGCTGCTTCCTTTGATATATCTCTGGTGCTACGGAGACACCAAAGGGCAGTTTAAGCCACCTCTTTCTGCCCCAAGGAGTCCAAAACGTGGTCATATAGCTGCTCTCTTCATCCAGTTTACACTGTAAGAAGGCATCCCTGGCATCAACAAGTGTAAAAATCCGTGCCTTAGGCAGCTTGTGCAAAACATCCTCTAACATTGGCATTGGGTAATGCGATCGCTTCAAGGCCATATTCAAAAACTTAGGATCGATACAAATTCGGATCTTTTCCAATTTCCTAATCACCACCATGTTACTTATCCAGTCGGTTGGCTTGGCTACTGAAACAATATGTCCCTCTGCTTCATATTTATCCAACTGTGCTTTAACCTGTGACTTAATGGCTATAGGGACATTGCGCGGGGCACTTTGTACTGGAGGAACAGTGGGATCAAGTTGAAAATGAACCTCTCCTGGAACAGATGCAATAGGGCCCTCAAACACCTCCCTATAAGCTTGGAGGACCTGGTGCTTTATCAATGGTCTCCCCAAGACTTTGGAGGAATAGGTTTCAACATTATGTAACTCCCTTGGAATGGTAAATCGCATCAGTCCCAACCGCTCACATGTTGAGCCTGACAATAACGGCTTTTGATCTACATCCACAATTTCAAATTCCAATTTGTGAGTAACCCCACGTATGTTACATTCAGTATAAAATAAGCCTAGCGACTCCATCATTTCCCCCGAATATAACCTCAATGTGGCACTACTAGGCTGAAGGGGTGTCTCAGGTGCCAATTTCCTTTTGTCCTTTAGGCTCATCACATCACATGTTGCCCCCGAGTCCAACTGACAAGATTGAGTTATATCATTAAATGTAAGATTAACAAACCACTTTTTACCCTTTGAATGTACTGCACCAATGCATTCTTTCGTGTAGGTCACATCAGTGGTAAACAGCGATACATCCTCTAAATCCGGTGTTTGCTCGAACATATGCAATTTCTTTGCTGCCAGACACACCCCAGCAAAATGGTTCAGCCTCCCACACGCCCTACAGATTTTACCATACGCTGGACACCGTTCTTTCCCACGTGCATGCACATTGTCACAGTATTTACACAGTGTGTGGTTGTCTACTGACAAATTGCGAGGCTTCTGTTTGAACTGCTGCTGTTGCTGACGATTCCTCACATTTGGCTGGTGCTTGGAAGCTGCATTAACACAGTTGGTCTGTTTATCTCGCTCCAACGCCATCAGCCGTTTATCTGTAAGTTCAATAGTCCGACATATTTCTATGGCTAATTGCAAGGTTAAATCATGTTCCCTTAATAAACGGCGGCGTGTACTTTCCTTGGCAACACCCAAAACTATTTTGTCTTGGATAAGTTCATCTCTCAAGGAACCGTACTCACAACTTGCCGCCCTTTCCTTTAGGCGTGTTACAAAGGCGTCAATAATTTCTCCTTCTTCCTGAGTGCAGCTCCCAAAAAGATATCTTTCATATATAACATTCTTATGCGGTCTGAAGAAAGCTTCCAAAGCATCCAAAATAGCCTTAGTATCAGTCCTCTGCTCTTCTGTAAGAGTTAAACTATGTTTATAAATATGAAGGCATTCTGCACCCATTAGTCTTCTTAATGTGGCACCTTGTACTGCTGCCGGCTTATCATTTAAGCCTGTACCCAAAGAGTAATCTTCAAACTCTGCCCTAAAATTTTCCCAATTAGTGCTAGAGTCCTCACTTACTCGCATGAGTTGCGGCAGTGGTATATTATCTGCCATGGTGCTATATTTCTTACTTCAGACGCTCCACTTTTCAAGGCCAAACCACTTCTGACACCATGTTTCAGATAAGCTTTTATTAACGAGCTAAAAACAAACTAACGACACTTATAAAGCATCTTCAAAGACAACACCCAGGAACCGGAAACACCTCATAGAGGCACATAGAGATAAAGATTAAAAGCAAACACAACCCCATAACAACTTAGTCATGTTTGGAGCAGATCTATTTAAATAATTGGGAGGAGTTAGTGTGATTACATTTAAGAAAACTTACTGGCATTAATATACTGCCATAATGTACATTTCTCCAATTCTTTGCTATTTCTATGGGTCAGGTACACATGCACAGAAATACACAGCAAACAGTGTATATCATCTGTATTGTTTGCTGTTTCCTGGGACGCAAATTGCTGGGAGGCAGAGGCAGATTTTTTCCCCTTGTTTTCCTCCCCCAAAACTAAGGTGCGTCTTATATTCTGGTGCGTCTTATACTCCAAAAAATATGGTACATTTTGGAAATCAGAGGTGAAAACAAAATAGAAATGAAGCTGGATCATAAAGAACACTTAGAATTTACAATGGTGGAAAATGAGAATGAAGGTAATGAAGAACAAGGCGAAGCCTCGGGGGCAGTCCAGGAGTTCATGGCTTCCATGACAACCATGGACCTGACCCAAGTAGTTCAGGGTCCGACTCATGAGGGTGGTCACACGCTTGACCTTGTGTTTCTCTCGGGGCAGTGGAGAGATGATCTGAGGTTGAATGGTTTAGTCACAGTACCCTTGTCGTGGTCAGATCATTTCCTTCTGAGGTTGGATTTCATGGCACCACTCCTCCACCGCAAGGAGGCGGGACCGATTAAGTGGTTCCGCCCCAGGCGCCTAATGGAACCCGATGGATTCCAGAGGGAACTTGGGGAAATACCTGAATCCCTGGTACACAGTTCATCCGAGTCTCTGGTCGCCGCCTGGAATCAGGCGGCAGCGGGGGCTCTGGATCGGATTGCGCCTTTGCGACCTCTCCATGGAAGTGGATCCAGGAGGGCTCCTTCGTTTACCGAGGAACTCCGGGAGATGAAGCGCCACAAGAGACGCCTAGAGCGACGATGGAGATCTAGTAAAGCTGAGTCTGACCGGACACTTTTAAGAACTTTCATTAAGTTTTACTTAGTGGCGATACGGGCGGCAAAATGTTCACATTTTTCCACTCTTATTGCGTCCGCTGACTCCCGCCCAGCCGCCCTGTTTAGGGTGACCCGCACCCTTCTTGCTAAGGAGGAAGGCAGAGATCCCTTGCAGGGTAGAGCTGAGGAATTTTCTCGGTTTCTGGCGGACAAAGTCATTCAGATTCGGACAGACCTGGACAGTACAGGCCGAGACGACTGGGGCAGGTCTTAGTCCGGCTATATGGGATAGGTTTGAACCGGTGACTCCTGAGGATGTAGACACGGCCATAGGAGCGATGAGCTCCACCACTTTTTTTATTGGACCCGTGCCCTTCCTGGCTGGTTTCGGCCACCAGGGAGGTTTCACGCGGCTGGCTCCAGGCGTTGGTCAACGCTTCTCTGAGAGAGGGGTCTGTCCCGCAGCCTTTAAAAACTGCGGTGGTGAGACCCCTCCTCAAGAAGCCTTCCCTGGACCCGGCGGATTTAAAGAACTTCTGTCCAGTCTCCAACCTTCCCTTCGCGGGGAAGGTTGTTGAGAAAGTTGTTGATGTGATGTGCCAGTGCCTGGACGACGTTAGGATCTGGATGGGGAGGAACAGACTTAGACTCAACCCCGACAGGACTGAGTGGCTCTGGATATTGCCTCCTAAGGACCATGACAACTGTCCCTCCTTGGTTCTTGAGGGAGAAAAATTAACTCCCTCAGAATGGGTTCGCAATTTGGGAGTCCTCCTAGATCCACAGCTAAAATTAGATCAACACCTTACAGCTGTGGCTAGGGGGGCTTTTGCACAGGTTCGCCTGGTGCACCAATTGCGACCATACTTGGAGAAGGAGGCTCTACTCACGGTCACTCACGCCCTTGTCACCTCTAGATTGGACTACTGCAATGCGCTCTACATGGGGCTGCCCCTGAAGAGTATTCGGAGACTTCAACTGGTGCAAAATGCAGCTGCGCGTGCTGTGGTGGGTGTTTCAAGGTACACCCACGTAACACCCATACTCCGCCAGCTGCATTGGCTGCCCATTGGTCTCCGGATACAATTCAAGGTGCTGATCATCATCTTTAAAGCCCTACATGGCTTAGGACCAGGTTATCTCCGGGACCGCATTCTGCCGCATTCCTCCCTTCGACCGGTTAGGTCCCACAGAGTGGGTCTCCTCCAGGTCCCGTCAGCCAAACAGTGCCGACTGGCGGGGCCTAGGGGGAGGGCCTTCTCTGTGGGGGCCCCTGCTCTCTGGAACCAACTTCCCCCAGAGATCCGAACCATCCCCACCTTGCTGGCCTTCCGAAAAGCCATTAAGACATGGCTCTTCCTGCAGGCAGGGGTGAGTTGAGACGATTTATTCCTGATGTCTCCCCCATGTATGTATGATGTGTGTATATTTATATTTTTAATTGTTTTTAAGTGCTTTTAATAATTTTGTTTGGAGTTTTTGTATAAAATGTTGTACGCCGCCCTGAGTCCTGCGGGAGTAGGGCGGCATAGAAAAGCTACCAAATAAATAAATAAATAAATAAATAAATAAAGTGGTGGCACTCCAGCTCCTACGGCTGTTGGATGACACTGATTTTCTGGATCCCTTTCAATCAGGTTTCAGGCGCGGCTACAGTACGGAAACAGCTTTGGTCACCCTGATGGATGATCTCTGGCGAGCCCGGGATGGGGGTTACTCCTCTATCCTGGTGCTACTTGACCTCTCAGCGGCCTTCGATACCATTGACCATGGTATCCTTCTGCGTCGTCTCGGAGAGGTGGGGGTGGGCGGCACTGTTTTGCAGTGGTTCTCCTCCTTCCTCTCTGACAGGACGCAGTCGGTGTTGACAGGGGGACAGAGGTCGAGCCCTAGGCCCCTACTATGTGGGGTGCCGCAGGGCTCGGTCCTCTCGCCCATCCTGTTTAACATCTACATGAAGCCACTGGGTGAGATCATCCAACGACACAGGGTGAGGTATCAGCAATATGCTGATGATACCCAGTTGTACATCTCCACCCCGTCTCAATTCGGGGAAGCCGTAGATGTAATGGGCCGCTGCCTGGATGATGTTAGGGTCTGGTTGGGGAAGAACTGGCTAAAACTTAACCCTGACAAGACTGAGTGGCTGTGGATATTGCCTCCTAAGGACTCAACCAATTGTCCCTCCTTGGTTCTTGGGGGGGGAGAAATTAGCTCCCTCAGAACGGGTCCGCAATTTGGGTGTCCTCCTAGACCCTCAGCTAAAATTGGAGCAACATCTTTCAGCTGTGGCTAGGGGGACCTTTGCACAAGTACGTCTTGTGCACCAATTGCGACCCTACTTGGAGAAGGAGGCACTTCTCACAGTCACTCATGCCCTTATCACCTCACGGCTGGATTACTGCAATGCGCTCTACATGGGGCTACCCTTGAAGAGTATCCGGCGACTGCAATTGGTGCAAAATGCAGCTGCGCGAGCTGTGGTGGGTGTACCTAGATGCACCCACGTAACACCTATCCTCCGCCAGCTGCATTGGCTGCCCATTAGTCTCCGGATCCAATTTAAGGTGTTGGTCGTTACCTTTAAAGCCCTACATGGCTCAGGGCCAGGTTATCTTCGGGACCGCATCCTGCCGCATACCTCCCTACGACCAGTTAGGGCCCACAGAGTCGGCCTCCTCCAGGTCCCATCGACCAAACAATGTCGGTTGGCCGGGCCGAGGGGGAGGGCCTTCTCTGTGGGAGCTCCCTCCCTGTGGAACCAGCTTCCCCCGGAGATCAGGACCATCCCCACCCTACTGGCCTTCCGGAAAGCAATAAAAACTTGGCTCTTCCGGCAGGCGGGGTGAAAGTGAGACCAATTAGATTAGATATGGGTCTCCCCCCCTTGTTTATGAATATATGATACTTTTTTAACTTTTGTATTTTTTAACCACTGTATTTTATACTTGAAATGGTTTTCTAATATGTTGTGAGCCGCCCAGAGTCCCCTGGGAGTTGGGCGGCATAGAAATCCATCCAAATAAATAAATAAAAGAAATAATACACAGATGAAAAAGGGACTGAAAATAAAAAACAGATTGATGATTACACTGGGATTTACAGTGATAAGAAGAGTAAGAGGGGAGCATTGGTATCAGAAGAAGCAATAAAAAATGGGGGGGGGAATAGGGAGAAGAGACTAGGAGGAATTGAGAGCAGACCTACACAAATAATATACTCAAAAGGAAGAAAAGGAATTTGGAAAAAAAGAAGTTATTGGCATAAAAAGAAAAGAAAAAGAAAAAGTTAAGAGAAGGGGTTGGAAGGGAAAAACCTACAAGAAGTGGAATTTCTGAGAGACCAAGAGAGAATGGAAGAAAAGGGGAAGGTCAATAGAAAGGAAGCGGGGTTAGATAATTGTGTATAATTAAGTAGGGTATAAAGTTCTTATATAAGATTGATGGTGGAATGTTATAAATTTTTTTAGAATTTTACATTCAATTGTGTCAACACTATTAGTTGTGTATAAGTGTGTATAATTAATCTGCATAATTATCTTGTTAAAATAATTTAACAAGTTTAAATTCAGAGTTTAAATTCACAGAAGTTGGGGGTGGGGCTCCTGGCTGAGACTTGTGAATCTGACTGAGAGAAAGAGAAGGTAGGAAAACAACTTCCCTCAATGGTGCAGTGGTTAGCGTGTACTACTGCAGGCTACTTCTGCTGACTGCCGGCTGCCTGCAATTTGGCAGTTCAAATCTCACCAGGCTCAAGTGTCAGCCCTGAAGGCCATCTTTTTCTTTGGGTCTTCAGGCCTGCCACACTTGGTAGATGGGCATGCTGTGGGAACTGGGAGGGGGATTGGATGGCGATGGGGTGAGATGTATAGCCATAACAACAACAACATTCTTTCACTGGGAGTCAAGGACGTTCAGCCTGCACCTGGAGAGGCGTGATTGGGAAACAACTCCAGTTAGGGTGGTGACCTGATTGGACCATGTGATGGACATGTGGGTGCAGGGGAAGGGGATTTCAGATTCGGGTTTTCCCAGATGTGCCAATATGACATCTCTAATAAAATGGAACTTTGAGGAATTGCCTGCCTCGGAATCTTACTTGGTTGGGGGTGTTACTTGGAACCCTGACATCAAGGTTGACTCAGCCTTCCATCCTTCCGAGGAGGGTAAAATGAGGTCCCAAATTGTTGGGGGCAATATGCTGACTCTGTAAACCACTTAGCGAGGGCTGTAAAGCGCTGTAAAGCGGTATATACAGTAAGTCACAGAAGTGAGTACACCCCCTCACATTTTGTAAATATTTAAGTATATCTTTTCATGACAACACTGAAGAAATGACACTTGGCTACAATGTAAAGTAGCGCGTATACAGCTTGTAGAACAGTGTAAATGTGCTGTCCCCTCAAAATAACGCAACACACAGCCATTAATGGCGGCTCAGCTGATCGGCGGGGATGGGCGAGGCCCAGCTGATCGGCAGCGAGCCGGAGAGCCGATCAGCAGGGATGGGCAAGGCCCAGCTGATTGGCGGCACGCCTGGGAACTGTTTTCCTGCCACTGTACAGCTGAACGAGGCCGAAGTGTTGGAGCCGCCACCGAGAACAAACCACCTTCCGGCTGGGCAAGCAGCTGTTCCTGGCTACCGGGTGGAGGCGTGGCCAGGGGCTGGAAGACGCCTATAAAAAGCACTGGAAGGCAAATGCTCCCAACGCTGACTTTGCCACGGAGTTGCTACAAAGAACTTTTTGCGGACTCATTGCGTGCCAAGACTTCGGCCTAAATAAACCATTGCTCCAGTTCAAATTTTACAGAAATAAAATAAAAAGAAAGTTCTGTATATCCAAGTTTTGTAGTATCCAAAGGCTTCTAAATTAATCAATATTGTGTTTGAGGTACCCAGTCCGGCTTTCTAATTGCAACGTTTTTTCACTCTTTTTCAAAAAGTTCTTTAGCTTAACTTCCTGTTTTAAAAATGTTTCTTGGGCTTTCCTCGCCGCTTCTCTCAGGAGGTGGGGGAAAAAACAGTTCCACTTCCTCCTTTTGGGTTCCACTCTCACCCAGATGTTTTCCAGGGGGCTCTTTCTTCCATTAAAGTTAAAAATTCAAAGTTAAAATCTCTCACCCAGATGGATCACACTGTCATTCAATCTTCCATGCTTCTTTTCTGGTGGCTGGGACAGCTTTGGTCCGGCACGTAATGGCCGTCTTTTCCTTTCCGTCAAGTTTGAGAGCCTTCTCCAGATCATTCAGGGATATTGCGGGCTCCCTGAGATCAGCGGAGTGTGCTCTCTTTATTCATCACCCCTCAAAGGCGATTTAGGTCCGTCTGTCCGGACTTCCCGGCAGTTTGGATTTTGGTGCAATCCCATGGAGCCCCATGAGACACGTCATATTGTCGTGACGTCAGCCATGCCCCCTTGAGCAAGTAAGCTTCTGTTTCGCTTAGGTCCAGTGCTTGGACCATTGAGAGGAAGTCAGTGCTCATTTCCTTTCCCTTTTTTGTGTGCCTTCCCCTCCTTGTTCCCCCACCCCCCTGTGGGACTGGTTTGACTGGGAGGTTCCTGGACGGCTGAACAGACGGTAGGAGAGCGTCGGGGCGATGGCGGAAGGGACGGTGCCAGCGGCCAACGTGGGAGCTGTGGTGGAGCCTGCTCTGGAGGAGGTGCTCACACCAGAGGGCATGGTGGGAACGGCTCAACCGGTTGTACGGCTAAAGGAGCATGAGTTGCAAGGGGTGGTGCAGCCAGCTGAGGGCCGGCGGGCTGCAGACACAGTGCAGGAGCAGGCCCCGTCGGGGGAGTGGTGGCACAGCTCATCAGTGGCTGAGAGGATTGGGCCCCAGCCAGTAGTAGGTGGGGAATATATTTGGGTCAGCTATCCTCCCTAGTGTATATCATGTATTCTTCTTCCCAAAGGTGGTTTTCAAAAGGCAACTGGACTTTCTTAGTTTTTTCTTGAAAACATTTCACTTCTCATCCAAGATGCTTCTTTAATACTGAATGAATGGTGGGGAATGAAAGGATTTCTATTTCTTGCAGTTATCTGGTCATTAGGAGCTGAGGTGGCGCAGTGGTTAAAAGCAGCACTGCAACCAACTTGAGTGACTGCTAGTTCAGCAGTTCAGCTGTTCAAATCTCACCAGGCTCAAGGTTGACTCAGCCTTCCATCCTTCTGAGGTCGGTAAAATGAGGACCCAGATTGTTGGGGGCAATATGCTGAACTCTGTAAACCGCTTAGAGAGGGCTGTAAAGCACTATGAAGCGGTATATAAGTCTAAGTGCTATTGCTATTGCTATTAGCACTCTGAAGGCCTGTCATTAGCTCTCTGAGATTCATTGAGGCCATACGCTCCTGTCTACATCACAGTCCTTTCAGCAGTCCCAAAAAGGTTCCACACCCATTTGTACTCTGATTCAGGTGACCCTGAGGATACAGATAAACCCTCAAATGGCCTCAACGACTCTGAGAGAGCTAATGACTGACCTTCAGAGTACTAATGAATTCAGTCAAGAAATTCCAGCTGGCAGGATCCAGGAGAAGAGCCTTCTCTGCTGTGGCCCTGGCTCTTCGGAACATCTTGCCTCCTGAGGGGAGATTGGCTCCCGCCCTTCTGACTTTCTGCAACAGTCTGAAGGCCTGGCTCTGCCAGTTGGCTTGGGGACCCAATGGGGGAGTATCATGCTAGAGGTGGTTGATGGAGCACTAGCAGCTCCCCTCTCCCCTCTGCACATTCTGCTCCCTATCTTTTAGTTATCCTGTAATTTTATTGTGATTTTATACATACATACTACATACATACAGCACATACATACATACAGTTTCCCCGAAAATAAGACCGGGTCTTATATTTTTTGGACCAAATGTTCCATTAGGACTTATTTTCAGGGAGTGTCTTATTTTGCAACCACCCGCACGCTCCCTCCCACCATCTGCTTTCCCACGGCCGCAACGGCTTACAGGGCTTCCCAGGGCAGACACACTTTTTGCCCGGAGAAATGACGGAGACTCGAAGCTTCGTCTGCTTGCAAATGGCACTTTGAAACGGAGCTAAGCGCGTTCGGATCGCCTGCCTCTCCCCTGTGCCTCCGCCTGACTCTGCCTTGCACTTTTTGCCCAGAGGGAGACGAAGCTTCATCTGCTTGCAAATGGGGCGCTTTGAAACGGAGCAATTAGCTCCGTTTCAAAGCGCCCCATTTGCAAGCAGACGAAGCTTCGGCTCCCTCTGGGCGAAAAGTGCGTGGCGGAGCCAGGCTGAGGCAGAGGCACAGGGGGAGGCAGGAGATCCCAACGTGTCGCCCACTCTGTCCCACAACCTCTCGGCTTGCCCACGGCTGCACCAGGCAAGCGCGTGTGCGGGACGTCAGGATCGGCTGCCTCCCCCTTCCCCCATGCCTCTGCCTGCACCGCCGCCCAAGCCTCCCGCAAACCAGGTAGCCGCACAGCAAGTCCATGCCCTCGGACTTATCTGCGCTGCTCCAAGGGGCCGGCAGACTGCGGTTGCGGCTGGACACTGTTGGAACCTGCACACTCGCCACCTCTTGTGCTGGCCATGCCCATCCCCCAGGCTTATTTTTGGGGTAGGGCTTATAATAGGCCCACCCCACAAAATCAGGCTACGGTTTATTTTCGGGGAAACATGGTATATGCTTTTATTGTGTTGTTCTAAGCTTCCCAGAGTCACCTTGTAGCGAGATGGGTGGCAAACAATTTAATAAACAAAACAAAATAATAATAAAATAAATAGCAATATATACATTCTCAAAGGGAGGGGGGAAACTTATAATAAATGCTGTAACAAAAAAGTGAGAGAAGCACAACAAAAAAATGCAAGTAGAGACCTCACAATATTTTTATTTGAATTCAGAAATATTAAGCATCTGAATTTTTGAATGGGAAGTATATAAAACATATATTTGAAATGGAAGTATTACTTATGCATCATACAAAAAGAAAATTAAAAATAAAAGGGAAAATAATTTGAAAGATGAATGGAAACATTTATGGGCACAGAAGGCTAGTTGCTACAGTTTTGTACAGAGAAATACAGAAAAAGAAATATGAATTAACTACTATAATATCACAGTAGACAGAATTTATGCTAACATGTCTACAACAGAGATACTGGGAGAGTGGCAAAAGACCCAGTAAAATCGTGGCTAAATTATTAAACCAGGGGTGTCAAACTCAAGGCCCATGGGCCACATCCAGCCCACGAGGTGGGTAGAACTGACCCACAGGGCTGCCCTAGAAAAAGCTAAGGACCGGCCTGCGGCGCCTTGACCCGGCCCAGGCCAAGCGGGCACTGATCTACAACCTGGTGGCGCCCATCTGGGCCGGAATGCGGCCAGCCTTAGATCCGTGGGCCCACCATCGAGCCCGTAAGGGGCTGTCCCCGCCCTGCCCCCCTGGGCGCATGCACAGGAGGCAGCGAGTGCATGCGGGGCCTGGTGTCCCCGGGCCCAGCATGCTGACTGCGTTCTGAGCACTTCCCTTTCACCCAGGACGCCAGCGCTTGCATGCCTCTGCTTTCTTCAGCTCGGACAGAGCCGGGGCAGCCAAGCTGCTGGCCGCAGCAGGAGCCACCTGAGCAGTCATGAGCCCCCTCTCAAGCCAGCTAGCCCGCCCGACCTAATCCCCACATGGCCGGCCGGCTGGCACAAAGCATCACCGCTCTTCTCCTCCTCCTCGTCCTCCCCATTCAAACGGCGGTGGGCTCTGTGGGACAACGGGGTCTCCTTCTGCCCCCGGCACGGCGAGCTCCAGCAGGCTGGACGCGAGTGAGGGGCCTCGCCTGCTGGTGCCTCCTCACTCACTTGGAGGCTTTTTTCCTGCACTCAAATACTAAGGCCGGCGCATGCGAGCGATCAGTGCACCCGGGCCACAGACGGCATTGGTTCCTGCGCCCAGCCGATTCTGATTCCATGGAGACCCTCCCGGCTCCGGCCACGGGGCAGGTTGATGAAGCTTCATCCGCAGTGGATTTTAGCAGGCAGGGAGTATCCCTGCCAGAGCAGTGGTGGAAAGGAGTTGGGGGGAGGAGCAGGAGACAGGCACCGCAAACACTTTTCACACCAAGAATGAAACTTTCTGGGTCCCTGATTCTCTGCAAAAGAGGATGGGTGCCTGAACTCATGCGATATTATGGCACCCAGGGACGTCCATTCTCAGCGCGAAAAGCATTTCGAAGCCGACTCTCCTCTGCCTCAAAGGCAAAGAAACAGCAGCAGAGAAGAGACAGATCTTTGCAAGGTAAGTGAGTCCGGTGTGGCAGGAAGGGAAGGGGAAGCATGTTCTGCCACAGCACCGAGCCCACCAATAATTACGCACACACAAACGTCCAAACACAGTTTGTTTTAGTAATTAAAGCAAAGTCTCCTAATAATTTCTTAGGAGCGTAAAAAGCAAAAGAAAGGCAGAAGTTATTCTGTTCAGAAACCCAGCTGTTAATATGCTATCTTAACAGCTGGCCGAAGTCCAAGAGGTAATTGGCAAGTCTTACTGTACTTGGCACAAGTCCCGGAACTAGAAAATGCAAGAAATCCGTGCTGGAATGCAAACTGGAGTCACAGAAGTCAAGATTTAGAAGCGATGTTGTTCCCTGCAACGAGGCTTAGCGTGGTTAGGACTTAAGTAGTCTAAGGGCATGGCCAATTAGCCTGCAGCTCTACTCTTGAGACCTCCTCCTGCGTAGCCACTCTTGTCTTCTAACAGCCCTGCGTGCCCTAGCATCGAGAAAAAGAGGCTCCTCCTCTTCTTCTGCATCACTCATGTGCACCTCATGAGTTGCAGAAGGCCCTGGTTGACTTTCAGCCTCTGGCACCGAGTCCTCTCCAACCTCCTCGCTATCGGACTCGGGTGCCAGGTGCACAGGCCGATGGTACCGCGTCACAACCGCCTCTTGGTCCTCGGGATCCATGACGAGCTGCGCGGGACGCAGGCAGGCCACAACAAAGTATGAGGTATCTTAGTGGATTGGGGAGGCCTTGAGGGCCTGTTCCATCACTAGGCCCCCCCGTGGTCTTCCCCACCGAGATACCTCATGTGCACGTAACGAAAGGCGCATTAGATTAGCAAATGCTTGTACATTGGTATTCTTGAATTATGAGCTCTTAGGAAAGTATCCCCTCCTTGTGTGTTGCAAACAGCAATTTCCAGTGGGGAAAACAGGATGTAGAGTGGGGAAAATATTTCTCTTTGCTTTGTTTCCAGTCTGAATTAGACCATGGCAGGGTCCCTACAGGACAGCCCTTTTAAGGATTATGTATTAATAGAAAAGCAACTAACTTACCTCTGTTCCTAAATGCTAAAGCTGTTGCACATAAAAAACAGAGGAGCTCTGATCAACTATCACAGCCACCATTTTGAGTTTTGCTGTACTGTTGTTTGTAGATGCCCCCACTAAATGCAAGTTGAGCATCCAAGAAGGGACAGGAAAGGAGAAAGGGAAAGAGGAAAGACAAAGAAAAAAGAAGGAAAGAGGGGAAGAGAGCAAGGAAGGAAAAAAAGGAAAGAGGGGAAGAAAGAAGAAAGGAAAATGAAGAGGGAAGGAAAAAGAAGAAAAGGGAAAAAGGAAGGAAGGAGGGGAGGGAGGGAGGGAATATTATAATTAGAGGGAGGGAGGATCTGAGGGAAGTCCTGCCTTAGCACTTGGCCACCAACAGCCCAGCTACCCTTTCGCCATACCCTTGTCCGCTCCTCCTGACCTCTCCTGGTGGTCTCCCAGCCTATTGCTGAGTATGCTTTGGTTACAAAGCCAGGTCTCCTCGCAAGGAGAGGGAGTGGGTCTCCCTCTAACCCACACACTTCGCCCTCCCGCACACACCATGAGCAACCTGGCCAAGTAGTGCGAGTATGGCAGCAGCAGCCTCAAGGAGGAGGTAAGCGCAGCTGGGTGCCCCCTTGGGGAAGTGGGGCTGGGATGGGCTGTGGGGCCCTGGTGCCCTGGGAGCTGAAGGGCCAACTGGGCGCTTGCCCTCTGCTGCTCAGGGCTCTGGGCAGACCACGCCGCCATCTGGGGGTCCTCCGCATGGCCTGAGAGGGACAGCGAGGCTCCTCTGGTGTACAAGGGTTTGGCGCTCGCCCTGGTCTTACCTTCTTCCACTGAAGACAATGGATCCCCCCAGCACCGCCCGGGCCACCACAGGTGTCCCCCGACACGAGCTATGTCGCGCTGGCCACGCCCACCCCGGCCACCCCAAGGTCAACCACAACCCTGATGCAGCCCTCAATGAAATTGAGTTCGACACCCCTGCTCTAAATCATGGCTAGCCAACCTTTTGGCTTGCCTGGGCTGCACTGAGTGAAGAGAAATGGTCTTGGGCCGCATATAAAATATAGAATATAGTTAATGTATAATGTATAAAAATGCTAGGGCAATAATTCCTATCATTAGCGGTGAAAGAGATGAAATCTATAAAACTACAATGGATATACATTGTCAATTTTTATTCCCCCCCCCCCGAATTGTATAGTAAATCAGAGACTGTTGAATGAAGATAAAGAGGCCTTTAAAATAAAATTAATCTGCTACATTTAGATGACACACAAAAAACATTTATTTTTTCCACTATTGGAGATAGAGATTAAACAAATAATTTTGAAAATGGCAAGTGGCAAAACAGCAGGATTAGATGGGTTCCCTATTGAGTGGTATAAAACATTTATAGAATTTTGTGTGCCAAAACTTTTTCAAGTGTATGAAAAGGTATTTTAATCAGGCTTGTATTATAGTTATACCAAAAGCAGGTAAAGATCACACTCAGGGTGCTAATAATAGTCCAAGATCATTGATTAATGTTGATACAAGGATGTTAACAGCAGTGTTAGCAAATAGATTACAGCACATGATATCATTTGTTATTAAGAATGATTTATAAAAAGCAGGCAAACAGCAGACATTAGATTAGTTGTAGATCTAATAGACTTGAATAAAGATCAATTGATAATCTTAGTATCAGATGTTACAAAAGCTTTTGACAAAATACATGTACAGTACAAGTTTGCTGTACTAAATAGTTCTGGATTTCCTTTGGAATTCATAAAATGGATTAAGATATTATATAGGACACCCACATCTAAAATAGCATGTTTTCTACTTTTCCACTATTCAGAGGAACCAGACAAGGATGTCCACTTTCACCCTTGCTTTTTAATATCTGTGTGGAACTCTTGGCTTGTGCTATTAGACAACATAGAGAGATCTATGTAGTAGTAATTAACTCAGTTGAACACAAATTAGTTTTGTTTGCAGACAACATTCATTTGTTTGCAAACTTCATACTACTATCCCAGGGTTGATGCAAAAGATAGAGATGCCTTCAACAAAATAGCAGGATGCTCTATTAATTGATCCAAATCAGAATTGATGGCAATAGGTGAAAACTGGGTTACCCATCCATTTAAGGAACATCAATTCCGTATTTGTATTTGTACCAAATTCATTAAATATTTAGGTATTAAGGATATAATTCAGTTACAATTAGTAACTGAATTATATCTTTAATACCTTAATACCTAAATACCTCCAACAGATGTCTCCATGATAACAACGCCCACCGAACCGCAAATGCCTCCTTCTCCCAAATAGCCCATTTGTGTTCGGTGTCGTTCAACTTTCTAGATGTATAGGCGCAAGGTTGTAACTGTCCTTGCTCATTAACTTGCAAAAGAACCACGCTACCGCTACATCACTGGCATCGGCTTGGACAACGAATGCTTTGGTAGGGTCGGGATGTCTCAACACCAGTTCTTTTGCAAACAATGCTTTTAAATCTTCAAACGCCTGCTGACAAGATGTCGTCCATTGTATAGGAAGGCCCGGACGTCACATTAGGCCACAGACGCCTTTCTACGTAGGACAAAAAGTTTACTTATCCACAAAATACTTAAACCTAAAGGTTCCCTGTAGAAAACTCACCCAAAAATATATCGGCCCCTTTCTGATTGTTCAAATTATAAACCCCATTACTGTCTACTTAAAGCTTCCTCCATTATTGGGAAAAACGCACCCTGTGTTTCACAGCAGCTTGCTGCACCCCTTGTGTACGTTGTCGTTCCGGGGAGCTCCAATCCCGCCACCTGGTCCTATAGATATGGAGGGGGAGTCACATTTTGAGGTAGAAGAAATACTGGATGCCCGGAGGCATCGTGGACGTATCCAATATCTTATTATGTGGAAAGGGTATCCATTCTCAGAAGCATCCTGGGTCCCATATCAGAACGTAAGGGCTAGTTGTTTAGTGGCCAGGTTTTATAGGAAGAATCCTACCAAGACAGGGGGACCCGAGTAGAGGGTGCAATAACCTAAGGTGTTACAGTCTGGTTTTTGTCTTCCAGGTAGCCTCGTGGTAGGGGGGGCTGCATGTCAGCCCTGAAGCATCAGGGCTCCCATTCCAGCGGGGGAAACACCCGGGAGGGGAACGCGTTGAGCCTGACCTCCAGTTGCTACTGCTTGAACTCCAATTGCTCCTGCGGGAGCGTCATCAGGAGGCAGCTCAGCTAAGAGGCCCACTTGGACAACAGCCCAGCTGCATGGGGAGAGATTTTAGCCTCCTAATCGTGGCTTGTGAAGTTTCCAAACTAATTGCTTAATGGGAGGGGGGGTGCTTATAGGCGGGCACACAGGGTGGAGCATGGTAGTTTAAAAGCGGTGGTGGGTGCACTAGCAAATCGATGCTGACAACATTTCATTTCATAATATTGAGTGATTGTGAGTACGTGCCAGAACGCTGAAGATAAATAGCTACAACCCTGTTCTTTGGTTGTTGAGTGTTTTCTTGTTACGTGGATCCGGAACCTGACACTGTGTGCACAATTATTAGGCAAATGAGTATTTTGACCATATCATCATTTTTATGCATATTTTCCACCTCCAAGATGTATAAGCTTGAATGTGTACTGGATATAAGCATATCAGGTGATGTGTTTTTGTGTAATGAGGGTGTGGCCTAAGGAGATCAACACCCTATATCAAGGTGTGCATAATTATTAGGCAGCTTCTTTTCCTCAGGCAAAATAGGCCAAAACAGAGATTTAACTGACTCTGAAAAGTCAAAAATTGTAAAAAGTCTTTCAGATGGATACAGCACTCTTGAAATTGCTAAGATATTGGGGCGTGATCACAGAACCATAAAACATTTTGTTGCAAATAGTCAACAGGGTCAAGAAACGTGTTGAGAAAAAAAGACGCACATTAACTGCCAAAGATTTGAGAAGAATCAAACGTGAAGCTACCAGGAATCCATTATCCTCCAGTGCTGTCATATTCCAGAACTGCAACCTACCTGGAGTGCCCAGAAGTACAAGATGTTCAGTGCTCAGAGATATGGCCAAGGTAAGGAAGGCTGAAACCCGACCACCACTGAACAAGACACGTAAGTTGAAACGGCAAAACTGGGCCAAGAAATACCTGAAGACAGATTTTTGAAAGGTTTTATGGACTGATGAGAGTGACTCTTGACGGACCCAGATGGATGGGCCCGAGGCTGGATCAGTAACGGGCACAGAGTTCCACTTCAACTCAGATGCCAGCAAGGTGGAGGTGGGGTACTGGTATGGGCTGGTATTATTAAAGATGAGGTGGTTGGACCTTTTCGGGTTGAAGATGGACTCAAAATCAACTCCCAAACCTACTGCCAGTTTTTAGAAGATACTTTCTTCAAGCAGTGGTACAGGAAAAAGTCTGCATCTTTCAAGAAGACCATGATTTTTATGCAGGACAATGCTCCATCGCGTGCATCAAAGTACTCCACTGTGTGGCTAGCCAGTAAAGGCCTTAAAGATGAAAGAATAATGACATGGCCCCCTTCCTCACCTGACCTACATCCTATTGAGAACTTGTGGGCCCTTCTTAAACGGGAGATTTACGGCGAAAGAAAACAGTACACCTCTCTGAACAGTGTCTGGGACAGTGTGGTTGCTGCTGCACAAAAAGTTGATCGTTAACAGATCAAGAAACTGACAGACTCCATGAATGGAAGGCTTATGACTGTTACTGAAAAGAAGGGTGGCTATATTGGTCACTGATTTTTTTCTGTGAAATGTCAGAAATGTTTGTTTGTACATTTTGAGTTGTTTATTATTCTCATTTAACAGGTGCAAATAAATGAGTGAGATTTAGTTGCATAATTGTGCACACTAATAGTTGCCCAATAATTGCGCACACATAGATATTCTCCTAAGAAAGCCAAAACCTCACTTTTACTTTCTTAAAGGTTCAGGTTTGAGGTTTATTAACATTTTGGATTGACCAAGAACACTGTAGTTGTTCAATAATGAAATTAATCCTCCAAAATACAACTTGCCTAATAATTGTGCACAGAGTGTAAATAAAGTATATAAAGAGGTTTCTTCAGATATTGATACATGGGAGTCATTAAACCTTACCCTTTAGGGAAAGGTGAAAGCTCTCAAAATGAACATTATCCCAGATTAATTTATATTTTGAAAGGGTTATATATCTGGAAAATATTTTCAGAAAATAAATTATTTTAGAAAATTTCTAGTTCTTTGATCCCGAGATCATCTTTACAGAAAATGCAATTACCTTAATGATGGAGGACTTGGTTTTATGAATCTGGAGTTGTATCATCATGCTTACCTATTGTCAAGTATTAAATACTGGAAGGCAACAATTGGTGTTAATTTTCCGATTTGGGCAATTTTGGAATATGCATATATAACACCTTTGGTTGGAGGGACAGGATTAGGATCTAAATATACTAAAACTGTAGTATCTCTGGAAACAATTATTTCAGTTAGGAAGTTATGGAATGGAATGTCTAATTAAAAGATATTGGACCCTTTTTCCCATGCCAAACTGACTTTATGGGCAAACCCAACTTTAAAAATATGGATAAAGATGGTGATATGGAAAAATTGGATGGAAGCAGGGATACTGATTTTGGACCAACTGATGATGAAGATGAACTTTACCATACTGTGTTAAGAGATAAATATAATCTCTCAGATATAACCCCAATGGCAATATTTACAATTACAACATTTGTTAACATTGTTTGGACCAGCAGCATTTTCAGCTTCTGAGACACTTGAGATAATTGAACTACTTGTTAAATTCTTTAAAACAAAAAACCTACTAGATTTTAAAGATATTTGTTATCAATAAATCAATTTGATATGCAGAAGTTAAGAAATGAGTGGAATAAAAAATTAGAGGTTCCTATAGTATAGATAATTAAGACACTCTCTTAACTTCTAGAGCAAGACTGTCAATGGACCTTAAATTATGACATACCACAAAAATATTTATAATTTATTGGACTCTTACCTTTGTATAGAAAAAGACTGACAAAAATAGCATTCTGTTGGGAGATACAGTTAAGAATGGGACTAGGACAATTGGTCACAGCCACATTGCCATGGCTACTTCACTGCGGCCCCCCCACCCCAGCTGACCCACTGCGGGCCTGCAGCCAACCCACCGCGGGTCCCACGCCCCCACGCAATGGCACAGGCTCCACACCCCTGTGCCACTGGCCCACATTCCCCACTACCTCACATCGGGAAATTCCCCGCAGGACAAATCTCCCCAGCTGCTATCCTGCGCAGGAGAATTAGCCACACAGGATAACTCACCAAATGTTGGGCGAGGAGAGTGGGCAGCCACTCCACCCCGTGGCCGGGCAGTGGGCCACTCTCCCTCCTGGTGGACAGGAGGCCACTCCACCCTGTGGCCAGAGTTGAAAAAGTTTGATTTCAACTTTTCTCTCGGTTTTTTTTTTTGCCCCCTTCTCTCTCGTCTCTTTCTGGCAGGCTCTCAATTTTTTCCCCTATTGTCCCTTTCTCCCCGCTCCCCAAACCAGGTCTGAGGCTCCTGCGCTGGCTTCCCGCCATCGCCTGCAGAGTGCCCTAGTGTGTCCCCACCACTGCCACATGGTTATGCATCCATTGCACCTTTGGTGACAGCGTGGCACACCTCACAATCACCACCCGTGATGTTTTCCCCCTGCAGAAGGACCACCACCTGAAAGAGGAGCTGGGGTGGGGTGGGGAGGAGGCGGCACCTTCCCACCCGGTCAACACTGCAGCTGAAAAGCTGCAGCCAGCACGCTCTTCCTCGCTGGCTCCACCCTCTGCCTCGCCGCTGCCTTGCAGCGTCTGGTGGCAGTGGGGCAGCCAGGCGCAAGGAAGCAAGGTGCTGGCAAGGACTCGCACACCGATGCATCTTCTTCTACTCGCCTTGTGACCGCCTCTGCCGGCCGTGGAGAAGGTCTTTGGAGCCGCAGGGTGGGTAGTTCCCTGGCTCAAATATCGCTGTTAAAATATAACAAATAGGTAACATAGTAATATGTTGTTTCATTAATCCACTAAGTCAAAACAATAAAAGCTAAATTTCAGTTAGAGGTTAGTGAAAATAAACTTGCAATTTTTTGAAGTTCACTTCAGAGAAGACAGAATTCCATTATGAATGCTATCATGGGTTTTTCGTTTCAAGTATGTTCTTGAGGTTTACTTTAATTCTGGATGTCATTTCAAATAACTTTTTTATTGGTGTAAGAAAATCAGCAAATTTTAAAGGAATACATTTAAGCGTTAAAAGAAGAAAGGGATAATTCACTTTAAAAATTATTTTAATTAATCCATTTAGCATTTAAAACTGAAAATGAACATGTGAGTTGCTTAGAATTTCCAAACAGAAATACAGTGAGATTTGAGTAATTAAACATTCTGAAGAAAGAGATCTTTCGGTGCTGAGGTCACGGCGTTGCCAGGGAAAAAGAACGGTCTCCGTTCTTAGACCTGGAATTTTTCGCGTTTGGGGACCCCTCAGGGCGCAGTGAGCCTGGAGAGCCAAGCAGAATAGAGGGGAAGCCTGGAGGGCAGCGTGGTGAAGGGCAATCACCAGCTGCAATGAAGGAAATCCCTACTATCCCATTGCGAAAGTGCCTGTCAGCATGTCATGGCGGGCCTGAGGCCGTGATGAGCCACAGAGATTAAGGAAGCAAAGATTTATTTAACAGTCTGTGACATTGCAATTGATTGAAAATCCCACTGCTGCACGGGCGAGAACTGACCGCAAAAGTAAGTCCTGGATATCGGCAAGGGAGGAGGCTCCAGGAGAGGGGATTTTCCCTGGAGATTGAGCGGCGACTTAGCGGGAGGAGCAGTGAGTCAGCACTTTGAAGATAGCCGTGAAAAGAGTACAGAAAGGGAGGACATAAACCCTTGAGACAGAGAGACTGAAAGATGGAAAAGTTGGAGGAAAGAGGAGAGAAGGATCCTGTGAACGTTGGAAAAAAGAGAGAATGAAGACAGGCAATAACGGCGAGTGTCGATTGCAGCAGATCACGAGGTGTGCAAGAGGACAGAGAAGATGGGCATTGGAGATAGAGATAGAGGCTGGAGAGGGAATCCGGAGGCTGGATTGTTGAGCAAGGATAGAGGTGCTTAGAGATCGAAAACTTTGAAAGCGGAGTGGAAAGCTGCAAAGTGACTTGGAACTTTGAAAGTGAATTGAAGAGCTGTAAAGGGATTTGGATTTGGTTGGCGAACGTGGACTGCAGTGGAGCACGAGGTCTGTGAAGGAACGGAGAAGACGGACATCGGAGATAGAGATAGAGGCTGGAGAAAAACCCCGGGTACCAGATCGTTGGGCAGTGAGAGGAGAAGACCTTAGAGATTGAGAACTTTGAAAGCGGAGTGGATAGCGGCAGAGTGACTTGGATTTGAACAGCAAGTGAGGACTACAGCGGATTACAGGGTGCGCGAGTGACGGGTGTTGGAGACAGAAGCTGGAGGGAAGCTGGTATACTAGTTCGTTGGTTAACAAGACAAGAGGTGCTTAAAGTCTGAAAGTGTTGAAAGTAAAGCGAAGAGGTGCCGAGGGGCTTGGAAGTGAATAAGGAGGAAGGGGTGAAAATCAAAAATAAATAAATAATAACAATAATATCAATTTATTAACGAAGAAATAATTGTCTGGACACTGACTGTAATATTATTAAGGGGATTGGTATTCAATATATAGTAATCATCTAACCAAGTTAATTATATTGAAGTAGGGGCCACAATCTACTAGGCCCCAGAGCCAGGCCTGACAAGGTCTGGACATTGTTACAAGGCAAGTAAACACGTATCTCAATATCCATTAGTGCAGCAAAAAGGAACTGCCCTGTCAGCTCTAATTAATATATGTATCCTTTCTAGATATGCTGACCATGAGAAAGGGAGTTTCGCTATGTTTACAGTATTATTTAGGAACATGAGAGCCGTTGTATTGTTCCTCAAAAACAAATGTCAAGGATAAACCACAGCAGGGAAACATCTGTGCTAATATGTCCTATATGCTTAACTGTCTGTTCCCAGTTCCTTATATTATTTTAAGATAAGTTTACCTCATTGTATACCATAAATGGGCATAGGAAATGCATACGTAAACTAGTGTATAAGAATCTGACCCTGACTGGTATTCAGGGTTCAGGCCTTTGTCTTTGCTTTGAACCTGCGCATTCAATAAACCTTTCCTTCTGTACAAGTGCTTGCTTAGTGTCCTGCTTCATTCTACAACAGTTTTGGCGACTCCGCCGGGACGTTAAGCGAGGCGCTATTGCGCTGAGGGCTGCCCGATCCCCTTGGACCCTGGGAGGGGCCACTTCTGAACATTCTCCAGGCGCCACGGGGGTTTATACCTCCGGGAGACGGCAGTGACACCTCCAGGGGGCCGACGGTGCTGAAAGCAAGTCCAAGAACCCTTGAGGGAAGGAAAGGTGGTCTGAACTGAATCCTGGCCAGGACAAGACGTCTCAGGCGAGTATATGTAATTGTGTTTACCTATCTCATTTGAAGATAGAAGAAGGGACCTGATCTCTCCCTTCAGCTCGGGACTGGAGTCCTAACGAAGCCGTGCTAGGTTGTGTGGGAAGGGTCGTTGCCGAGGTTCCGTCCAGTGACCGTGATATTCCGGGGCTGGCGGCCGGTGACTTTGTGCTAGGATGGGAGGAGGTAGCAGCGTTCCCAGCACCCCGCTGGAATGCATGATGAAAGGATTTGATGATTACTTCAACCATGCTCAGTATAGGGTTCCCTATCCAAAAGTAACGAAGGATAGGTTACGTTATTTGTGTGAACAACAATGGCCACATATGGGTGTTGGTTGGCCACCGGAGGGTACCTTTCAGAACCAAGTCATTGATGATCTTACCTCAGTGATAGCTGCTAATGAGGAAAAATACCCTAATCAATTTCCGTATATAGATCAGTGGGGGGATGCTGTAGCTGAGAAAGCGGATGACCTGTTGCAATGTCAGGCTGAAATGGTTCGTTTATGTGTGGCTAGACCGAGAGGGCAAAAGCTGAAGGCGTCGTCCAAGAAATGTAAGGAAATGAAGGTGTCAGGACGTAAAGTCTCTGACACTCGGAGGAAGGTGTTAGTTCAGGAAGACGAAGAGATTTTACATCCCCCGCCGTATGCGCCGATACCTTTGATCCCTCCTGCACCCCCCCTGGGGCTCCTAGGAGCAGCTGGTGGTGCTGCTGACGGGGGAAAGGAGGGGGTGGATGATGTGGATCCAGCTGTGCGGAGAAAGCAGAAAGTGCAAAAACAAGGCAAAGCGAAACGCGAGGACTGGAGAGAGGAAAGTGCTTTTAGTGAAGAGGAATATGAAGAGGCCAGAGGGGGAGAAGACAGTTCGGGGGGGCCGGTAACCAGGGCTGCAGCCAGGGCAGCGGCAGAAGCTGAAAGGGTTGCAGCTGAAAGAGAAGCGGAGGACGCGGCTATCGGACCTAGTTTTGTAGCCCCCTTGAGGCAAATGGATCAGCAAGTTGTGAATCCACAGGGAGTGCTAGAGTACAGACCTTGTTTTCAGTATGTCCCCTTCTCAACTACTGATCTTTTGAATTGGAAGCAGCATTACGGACCTTTGTCAGCTAAGCCGACTGAGATGGCAGATCTCTTTCAAACAATCATGCAGACGCATAATCCTAATTGGCAAGACGTACAGCAGTTATTGAATGCTTTGTTGACACCAGAAGAGAGGGAGAAATGGAAGGCGGCTGTAAGGGGATGTATAAGGGATAGATTCCCGAATATACAGGATTTGAGACAGGAGTTAGCAGATAGAGCTCCGGAGCAGGATCCTGGATGGGATCCTAAGATTCAGCCTCAAATGACTAGGCTGCGAGAATACCAGAATTTGACAGTAGAGGCTTTAAGGAAGGCAGGGAAGCCCCCTGTGAATATGTCGAAGCCGTCTTTAGTTACCCAAGGAGCGGATGAGAGTCCAGAGAGCTTCCTCCAACGGTTGATTGAAGCCTATGAATTGTATACGCAGGTTGATCCACGGGCACCCGATAATGTGAGAATGTTGAATGAAAGATTTATTGCCCAGAGCTATGACGATATTCGTAAGAAATTACAGAAGTTGGAGGGGGCATTAGGGAAAAACACCACGGAGTTGCTGGAAGTAGCGAGAAAGGTATTTGTTAATAGGGACAAGGTAGAGAAAAAGGAAAGAGACGCCCGTATGCAGAAAAAGACGGAATTGTTAGCAGTGGCATTGCAAGGGAGGACACGGCCTTTAGGATTCAATCAATGTGCCCATTGTGGCTCTGAGGGTCATTGGCAGAGGGAATGCCCACGTAAACTGATGAGATGACTATTTGTGAGAGGACGGCCCTCTTTTGGTCGCGGTTTTGTAGGAAGGGGGGGTCCACCCAGGCATTTGGCTAGGGGATGGAATCCACAATATGCACAGGCTGGAGGGGGGATGCCCAGCTCTGAGAGAGAGCCTGAGGTAGAAGGCATTGGATTGGCTGGCACTGGATGGACAGACTGACGGGGACCTGGCTTGGAACAGACCCCCCCTGAGCCTATGGTTACATTGAATATTGGGGGTCATAATACTTCATTTTTGGTTGACACAGGGGCAGGCAGATCGGTAGTGAATAATCTTATTACTGCCCCAGGACCACATCAAATACAAGTACAAGGGGTCTCTGGCCAGGTTATAGGGCGGCAAGTCCTTAAACCTGTAACGTGCATATTTAAAGGGTCAGAAATCCAACATGAATTCTTATACATCCCTGAATGCCCAATACCCCTTATGGGGAGGGACTTGCTCAGCAAACTTGGGGCCACTATTTCCTTTGATGAGGGTCAACAATTCATTACAGTTAAGCACAAACCAGACACCATGTGGAGATTAATGGTAGTCAGACCAGTGGAACCTCTTGATGAAAAATGGAAGGAATTTGATGTGCCAGGATTATGGTCAGAGGACAACCCCCCTGGGTATGCTGCACACCACCACCCCATCATAGTCGAGGTTAAACCGTCAGCCACCCCAGTACACATTAGACAGCGCCCATGCTCTAGGGAAGCTATTTCTGCCATTTATGAGTGTATTCAGAAATACTTAAAGGCAGGAATTTTGATACCTATACAATCGCCATGGAATACACCTATTTTACCAATTAAAAAGCCTGATGGGTCATATCGTCCAGTTCAAGATCTTAGAGTAGTTAACAGCATGACAGTGACAATACATCCAGCAGTGCCCAATCCATACACTCTTCTGAGCTTAATCCCCCCACAGGCAAAATGGTTTTCAGTGATTGATTTAAAAGATGCTTTTTTTACTATCCCAATACATCCAGTGAGCCAACCTTTGTTCGCATTTGAATGGGAAAGTCCAATTACTGGCACTAAAATGCAATATACCTGGACCCGCTTACCCCAGGGTTTTAAGAATTCACCGACATTGTTTGGAACAGCCCTAGGTCGAGATTTATTATATTATGTACCCAGACAGCAAGGGGATACCTTGCTGCAATATGTGGATGATGTGTTGGTAACTGGTCAGACAGAAGAGACTTGTTGGGATAATACAAAGGCACTGTTTGTATTGTTGTTAGAGTGTGGATATCGAGTCTCTAAAAAGAAGGCACAATTGGTGCAGAAATGTGTGCGATATTTAGGATATGATATTGAACATGGACGGAGGGCATTAGGACCTGAGCGGAAGGAGGCAGTTTTGGCCATTGCAGCACCTACTAACAGGAGACAGCTCAGGGGATTTTTAGGCTTGGCTGGCTTTTGCCGTATATGGATTCCCAATTTTGCCTTGATGGCTGCCCCCTTATATGCTTCTACTAAGGGGGGCAATGCAGATCCTTTTGTATGGACTAAGGAGCAACATCAAGCATTTACAGAGATTAGAAGAGCTTTAATAAAAGCACCAGCATTAGCTCTGCCTAACTTAGACAAACCTTTTAATTTGTATGTAGACACAAAATTGAATATGGCTTTAGGTGTTTTGACCCAACAGCTTGGTAAATGGCAGCAACCTGTTGCCTACCTCTCTAAACAGTTAGATGGGGTAGCTCAGGGTTGGCCACATTGTCTCAAGGCTCTAGCTGCTATTGCTGAATTGTTACAGGATTGTAACAAGCTTACCTTTTCTTGCCCTATTAATGTGCATACTCCTCATGCTGTACAAGCTATCTTAGATCAGAAAGGACATCTGTGGATTAGTAGCCAACGATTGGTGAAATATCAGGCAATGTTGATAGAAAATCCTCATGTTAACTTAATTGTTTCAAATAAACTGAATCCTGCTACCCTTTTGCCCATAGATGTGGATTTGCAGCACGATTGTTTGCAGGTATTAGAAAGTGTGTATTCCACTCGACCAGATTTGACAGACATGCCATTATCAAATGCAGATTATGATTGGTACACAGATGGTTCTAGTTACATTCATGATGGAATGCGGGTTGCTGGATATGCAATCGTGGATGATGATGAAGTAGTAGAAAGTGGACCTCTTGGCAAAGGTGTAAGTGCACAGGTGGCTGAATTATGGGCATTGATTAGAGCCTTGGAAAGGGCTGCTGGAGATAAATTGAACGTGTGGACAGATAGTAAATATGCTTTCTTGACATTGCATGCACATGGTGCAGTATATAAAGAACGAGGTTTCAGAGACTCTGCAGGGAAATACATCCAACATGGACATTTAATTCAACGATTAATTGATGTGGTTCAAAAACCAACTAAAGTAGCTGTAATGCATTGTAAAGGACATCAACGTGGAGATGATAGAGTTGTCTTAGGAAATAGGGCTGCTGACACTGAAGCACGAGCTGCAGCACTCAGATTTAATGAACCATTACCAGATCTTTCTAGTCATGTGGCTATGGATTTAGGAGTAATACCACCGAATATCAAACCGTCATATTCTCAATCAGAATGTGCAAAGGCAGTGAATGACCTTAAAGCTATAGTAAAAGAAGGGTGGTATATTCTTCCAGAGAAACGAATATATGTCCCCTATTCGGTGACTTGGCAGTTAGTTCAATCATCACATACTGCAACACATATGGGGAAGTCAGCACTAGAAACAGCATTAGCTCGTGATTATTATATTGATGGTCTAGCTGGAATTGTCGCCAAGGTAGTCTCGCAATGTACTACCTGTGCTAAAGTGAATCCTAGGCAGGGACCTTTATTGCCGCCTGGAACAATACCTGTTTCATATTATCCAATGGATACTGTGATGGTGGACTTTACAGATATGCCTAGATGTGGGTTTTACAAGGCAATGTTAGTTATTGTTGATTTATATACCGGATGGCCAGAGGCCTATCCCACTAAGACTAAGAAGGCTCGTGAGGTAACTAGGGCGTTGTTAAAAGACCTAATTCCGCGTTATGGTTGCCCTACATATATTTCATCTGATAATGGTCCTGAATTTGTACATCATATCAATCAGGCCTTGGCGAAGGCACTTGGGGTACACTGGCGGTTTCATTCGGCATTTCACCCCCAGTCGGGGGCGCCATGTGAGAGAATGAACCGCACCCTAAAAGAGAGAATTACCAAAATATGTACAGAGACACACCTAAAATGGCCTGATGCTCTTCCTCTTGCTCTATATGCCATTAGAAGTGCTCCAAAGAGGAAACATAACCTCTCACCATATGAACTCATGTTTGGGCGACCTCCTACTTTACTCAGACGGCATCTAGTAGGTTGGCCCGATTTAGGCCACAAGGGGGCAGTATGGACTATGGAGATGGTACAGGAATTAAATAAACAAGTTGAGAAACTGAAAAACTATGTACTTGAGCAATCCCCTCCGAGGATAGTCACTAAATGTCATAGCTTTCAGCCAGGGGATCAGGTATGGGTTAAACATTGGAAGAAGGAACAATTAGAAGGGCGGTGGAAGGGGCCCTATGTTGTAATCATGTCATCTCCACTAGCTATCAAGATTGCTGAATCTAAATCGTGGATCCATTGGACACGAGTCAAGAAAGCAGCAGATGAGCAGAGAAGCATCCCACAAAGAACCCATCCTATGAAGCTCAGACCAAGAAAATAAGAAGACGATCAAGGCTTTCCGCTTTGTTGATTTGCTGCAGGTAACAGTGCATGTGTTAATCCACTCCGAAAAAGAACTTTCCCCAACATAAGGACTTTTCTCTTTGTTTTACAAGGCCACTCTGCAAAAACCTTACCGGCAATAGGTTTTCTTCGCACAGTGGTGAAAATAGACCCCTGCTGGGCCACTCCTGGAAGCTGGCTCTTTACGCACGAGTGAAGAAGGGATGAAGATGGACCCTCTCCTAATGACCATAATTTTAATGTTTTTTATAAGTGGTAATCAAGTGCTTGGAAATAGTGTATGTATTAGCAATTTAGGACAATGGAGTCTCCCGGGTGACAGGCCTCACATTAGCCAATCCTATTCTGTGGGGCAAGGACAAGAATGTGAAGGCCATCCTCCTCTTACATTACGACCCGAATGCTGGATAGGAATATTACCACATCCCTGTCAATTCCCTCAAACATTTGATAAAATTGTTAAGGAAACATGCCTTACTAGGCAGCCAGTGAATCCAGAAGTATGTCAATTTATCGGATACATCTTGCGAAAGGGCATGTGTGCACAAGCCCCATATAGAGGTCTACCACCCCCTGTTAGATTAGATTGTGGTAATCCTTTATTTTGGGGTTGGGACCGTATAACTTATATCAACCAATTAAAGCCGGGTTGGGAAGGGATTTGCATTATCCGCTCTATCCCTGAAATGCACCTAGAATTTGGTCACACAATAAAGGACTCAAGACCAAGACGCAGAAAAGGTAAGCGTAGAACTGGTCGTGAAACTAATCCCTTACCTTATGCACCCTCTTGTAACCACGCAAACAACACATCCATTAACCTCTCTATAACCCCTTCCCTTAGGCGAATAAGGCGAAAACGAATCCTAGGGGAGGTTATTGATCACAAACAATGCCAGCATTGCATTCATGTTACTATGACAGGGAACATTATCACTCATACTTTAGTGTATCATACATCAGTTCCCCCCACGTGTACACAATTTGATCTTTTGGATTGCACACTAAATGGGACATCATATAAGCAATGTAATGGTTCCCAGGAAATCCAATGTTATGATCCGAAACAAGCTACCAAGGTAACAAATTATCAAGTTATTCTCCGACACAAAGCTTGTGGAAGAAAGGAAGAAATTACTAGAGTACTAACTCCCACCCTAAATCAGCAAGTTACCTTAAAATTTGATGCCTGCGCAATTATAAATAAAGCTTGCTTTCCCAGAGGAGGTTGTGGAGGTTTAGCTTGGGAGCGCACCTATATGTTCAATGATAAATACATGTGTCTAGAAAGAAATGGTCCTCGTAGTGCTGAATGCCAAAATATAGATTACAATTATTGCCCCTATTGGGCTTGTGTTGCTTTTGCAACCTGGATGAAAGTGTCTACGGGGCCCCTTCAAATAGTGTTAACAAAAGGAACCGCTAATAGTAACTGTAACAAAGGTGAATGTAATCCTCTTATCCTATCCCTCACCCCTACAAGCACTTTTCAGCCCATTGTTATGGGACTTCAAATAGACGGGAAGGGATCTGATCCCGGGACGCTGCTAGAATTAGAAGTAACCACCAAAACAACCTCAATAGGACGTAAGAAAAGTCTGTTTTGGTCCTATTATCAAGAAATAGAGAAACCTAACCTTCAGGACCTACCTTCTAAAGTGGTGAATACATTTGTGGAACTAGCTGAAAATGTAGCAAACATTTTAAATGTAAGTAACTGTTTTGTCTGTGGAGGAACTAATATGGGAGAAAAATGGCCTTGGGAAGCCCAGGAACTGAACTATACTACAGTGCTTGGAATGGAAAAGGTAGGCAACCTTACTGCTACACTAGGTAAAGATGGAAATTGGGCTTTAACTTCCAATTTAGTTGGGTCGGTATGCTACACCCGGAACCATACCACTGGATGCCAACAGGTAGGAGCTCTCAGATGTCTATCCGCCTGGAATAATGGTCAATGGTGGTCAGGTAAGGGTCAAGTACCACCCCGGGAAGCAAAAGCCCTAGAATCAGTAAACATATTAAAACATTATATTTTAGATCCCCAAAATTATTCCAAGAAATGGTTAGCTCCAGATGGTATGTATTGGATTTGTGGTAAATATGCATATAGCCAGCTACCATCCAATTGGTGCGGTTCCTGTGTTTTGGGTCTTATCAAACCTGGCTTTTTCCTTTTGCCTCTTCGCCAACGACAGGTATTAGGCATCCCTGTGTATGATGAAGTGGGAAACATTCGTACTAAACGGGCCATAGATACATCTATAATTGAAAACCTGAAAATAGGTACCTGGAAAGATGATGAATGGCCCCCAGAGAGAATTATTCAAGTCTATGGTCCCGCTACCTGGGCCGAGGATGGTACCTATGGTTATAAAACCCCTATCTATATGTTGAATCGTCTAATTAGATTGCAAGCTGTAATCGAAATAATTACTAATGAAACTGTTTTAGGCCTAACTAAGTTAGCTGTAGAGGGAGTTAAATCCCGTACGTATATTATGCAAAATCGCTTAGCTTTAGATTACCTGTTAGCCAAGGAAGGAGGTGTATGTGGGAAATTTAACCTTTCTAATTGTTGTGTTGAAATAGATGATAGTGGACATGTTATCCAAGAAATTACTAATAAAATGGTTAAAATAGCTCATGTTCCAGTTCAGACCTGGAAAGGCCTGAATCTGAAAGATATATTTGGCCAGTGGTTTCCTAAGCTCCCTGGCCTGCAAGCAATTGTAGCTTTAATAGGACTTATAGCTGCTGGTTGTATTATTCTTCCCTGTGTCCTGCCAATATTAGTAAAGGCTATTACTAACAGCTTATCTCTATTAGCCGAACGAAAAGCAACTGCCCAGGTAATGGCTATGTGGGAATATGAAGGCTTGCGCCAGTCGCTCCACCAAGAACCTGAGTATGTAACTCTTCTTTCTAGTGATTCAGAGTTACAAAGGGGGGAATGAAGTAGGGGCCACAATCTACTAGGCCCCAGAGCCAGGCCTGACAAGGTCTGGACATTGTTACAAGGCAAGTAAACACGTATCTCAATATCCATTAGTGCAGCAAAAAGGAACTGCCCTGTCAGCTCTAATTAATATATGTATCCTTTCTAGATATGCTGACCATGAGAAAGGGAGTTTCGCTATGTTTACAGTATTATTTAGGAACATGAGAGCCGTTGTATTGTTCCTCAAAAACAAATGTCAAGGATAAACCACAGCAGGGAAACATCTGTGCTAATATGTCCTATATGCTTAACTGTCTGTTCCCAGTTCCTTATATTATTTTAAGATAAGTTTACCTCATTGTATACCATAAATGGGCATAGGAAATGCATACGTAAACTAGTGTATAAGAATCTGACCCTGACTGGTATTCAGGGTTCAGGCCTTTGTCTTTGCTTTGAACCTGCGCATTCAATAAACCTTTCCTTCTGTACAAGTGCTTGCTTAGTGTCCTGCTTCATTCTACAACAATATAAGAAGGATTATCTAAGGAATATATATTTAGCATAAATATAAAGTTGTTAAGTAAATAATTTAGGAATTAACAACCATAACAACTACAGTGAAACGATTTGTAATATTATATCAAATTATTAGTTATATACCCATTATATGTATACCTATATATTTATATTTACTTACAATTACATAGATACTTAAATATATACTAATTAATTTATCAACTGTTACCTGAATATATATTCAAATTTTCATCTATTGACTACAAGATGTATTTATTGCTATATTCATATATTTCTGCTTATAACTAAATTCATATATTTATACATTTACGGTTTACATAATTAGATTGAGATATACTTTGATTAATTTACTTAGAATATATTTAGAATATTTATATCTATATAGCAGTTAACCTTATCTATGTACTGAAAAATTTGATAAGAGTGATTAAGAGAAGTAGTATAATAGTGGTATAAGATACTTAGTAATATTATAGAGAAAATAAAATAAAATAAAAAAAAAACCTTACAGATAAATAGTTGATGGTAATTTGGGAAAGCATCTATAGAATCTTAGGAGAACAAAGCAAAATCTTAAAAGAAATGACTAGTATTACCATGGCAACCCTGAGGACAGGGAAAAAAGCTGCATTGAACCCAACGATGACGATGGCCTCCCCAACAACCCAACGCTGAATAGAAGGAATGCTAACAACAGAGAAGACTAATACAACACCTAATATGCAAACGATGCAAGCCACCTTACTATCAATCCAGGAAACAATGGTGATGCTACAACAAACGATGTTAAATAACCACGGAGAGGTGAAATCTGATATCCAAAAGTTGGATGAAAAAATGGGGTCAATCCAGGAAGTAATCCAGAAAAATGAACAAAGAATACAAATGGTAGAGAATAAAACAGAACAAACCGAGAAAAAATTGGAACTGGTGGATCAAAGGATGACGGCGATGAACAAGGACTTAGAGGAATCAATAATCCATCTCGAAATGGATCGAGCAGCATTTTATCTAAGATTTCAAAATGTGACAGAGACTAAAGAGGAAGATTTGGGACAGATAATGGTGGAACTAATTGCAACAACACTCCAGAGAGATAAACAAGACATTTTAAATGAATTGGATGAAGTCTATAGAATCCAAACTAATTATGCTAGGCACCATAGACTGCCCAGAGAGGTGCATATTAGATTTGCTCGAAAAAGGGTCAGGGACATAATTTATAGCTTAACACGAGAAGACCCAATGGTATATAAACATAAGGAAATCATTGTCCTGAAACAAATCCCGAGAAGAGTTCGAGAGCAGCGAAGGGATTATTGACCATTGGCCGCACTATTGAACAAAAAAAATATATTGTTTAGGTGGATACTTCAAGAAGGAATGCTTGTTTCCTGGCAGGGCAAAAAGATCAAAATCGATAACTTAGACAAGGCTCAGGAATTATTTGACCAATTAATGGGAACGGAATAAGATCACAGCAGTAGGGAGGAGCTGGAGACCGCAAGTCAAGAGGAACATCAACAACAGCAACAGGAAGTCAGAGAAGGTGAACAGGAAGAGAAAAGCAAACAAGAAAAGGATCGCCAAGAGATTGATGTTAGAACAAGAACACAAAGGGCCATTAGGACGAACAGGTATCAGAAATCGGCCGACAAATAGGAGAATGGAAGAGCTGAAATTACTATCGATCAATGTAAACGGATGAAACGCAGCGACAAAAAGGAAACAAATACTTACAAAATTAATTAAACAAAAAGCAGACATTGTGTGCCTCCAAGAGGTACATATCAAAAAACTAGATGAAAAATATTTAGAATATAATAAACTGGGGAAGCTATATACAGCATTTGCCGAAAAAAAGAAAAGAGGGGTAGTAGTATATATTAAAGAAGGGATAAAGGCAAAACAAATTTATGCAGATTTAAAAGGGAGGACATTAATGATAGAAGTTATAATAGGGCAAAAAACAATACTATTGGTAGTTATTTAAGCACCTAATAAAAACCAAGGGGAGTATTATAAGAAAGTGCATGAAAAGATTATAGAAATTGGGCAAGGGAAGGTATGTATTGTTGGTGACCTTAATGGGATAGTAGATATTAAACAAGACTATTCTTGTGATACAAAGAACAAGCAAATAGCCGGAGCCTGTAAAGATGAAGTGAGGAAAGCTAAGGCTCACAATGAACAAAGGCTTGCGACAAAAGTAACAAGTAACAAAAAAAAGCTTCTTCCAACATATTAAAAACAAGAAAAACATCAAGGAAACAATTGGTCCATTGCAGGGAGAAAGTGGCAAGAAGATGACAAGCAACGGGGAGAAAGCAGAGCTACTTAACACGTTTTTTGCATCTGTCTTTACACAAAGGGAAAAAACAGTCCAAACTATCAAAAACAGCATCACAAAAAACATATTAGGAACACAAGTTAAAATAGGGAAGAAAATGGTAAGTGAACACCTGTCTACCCTAGACGAATTCAAATCACCAGGACCAGATGGATTACACCCCAAGGTTCTGAAGGAACTGGCAGATGAGATCTCAGAACCACTGAACTACAGTATTTTTCGGAGTATAAGACGCACCCTTTTGCCCCCCTAAAGAGGGTGGAAATGTTGGTGCGTCTTATACACCGAATACAGCAATTTTAGCCTCCTGAGGCCCCGCCCCCGCATCCAATTTTTGCAAACAAAGGGCTGTTTTTTGCAAAAATGGGAGGGTTTGCCTCGCCCCCACCCCCTAGGAGTGTTCTGCAGGCTTCCCAGATCCTTTGCATGCCCTGTTTTTGCAAAAAAATGAGCGAAAAACGGGCCAGTTTTTGCAAAAATTGGGGCGTTTTTGCCTTCCCCCACCCCCTAGGAGTGCTCTGCAGGCTTCCCAGATCCTCTGCATGCCCTGTTTTTGCAAAAAAAACGAGCGAAAAAGGGCCATTTTTTGCAAAAATTGGCGTGTTTTTGCCTTCTAATTACCCCATCTAGCATGACTGGAGGAGGAATTCTGGGAGTTGAAGTCCACTAGTCTTAAAGCTGTGAAGTTTGAAGACCCCTGGGTTAGGGGTGCAAGGGTCTTCAAACTTGGCAAGTTTAAGACTTGTGGACTTCAACTCCCATTCCTGAGCTAGCATGACTGGAGGAGGAATTCTGGGAGTTGAAGTCCACTAGTCTTAAAGCTGTCAAGTTTGAAGTTTGTAAAAAGTATACATGGTTGTAAAAAGTGTACATGGTTGTAAAAAGTATACATGATTGTAAAAAGTATACATGATTGTAAAAAGTATTCTGCTACACTGGTATTTTATTAAATAATATATTACTGCACCATTTGGTTCAGAATACTTTTTTCCTTGTTTTCCTCCTCTAAAATCTAGGTGCGTCTTATACTTCGGTGCGTCTTATACTCCGAAAAATACAGTATATCTTTCAAAGATCCTGGAGCACCGGGGAACTGCCAGAGGACTGGAAAAGCGCTGATGTAGTTCCCATCTTCAAAAAAGGGGAAAAAACAGATCCAGGAAACTACAGACCTATCAGCCTGACCTCAATACCAGGGAAGATTTTGGAAAAGATAATCAAGCAATGAATCAATGAACACCTAGAAGCAAACAAAGTAATAACCAAAAGCCAACATGGGTTTGTCAAAAACAGATCATGCCAGACTAATCTTATTGCATTCTTTGATAAAGTAACGAAATTAGTGGACCAGAGGAATGCTGTTGATATAATTTACTTGGACTTCAGTAAGGCATTTGACAAAGTAGAGTAGACCATAACCTACTACTAGATAAAGTAGAAAAATGTGGGATGGACAGCAACACCACCAGATGGATTCAAAACTGGCTAACCAACCGCACTCAACGTGTAGCGCTCAATGGAACTGCATCTACATGGAGGGAAGTATGCAGTGGAGTACCCCAAGGCTCTGTTTTAGGCCCAGTACTCTTCAACATCTTCATCAATGACTTGGACGAGGGGATAGATGGGGAACTCATCAAATTTGCAGATGACACCAAACTGGCAGGAATAGCCAACTCTCCAGAAGATAGGCTCAAGATACAGAAGGATCTTGACAGACTTGAACATTGGGCGCTATCAAACAAAATGAAATTCAATGGTGAAAAAAGTAAGGTTCTACATTTAGGCAAGAAAAACAAAATGCACAGGTACAGTATATGTGGTACCTTGCTCAACAGTAGTAACTGTGAGAGGGATCTTGGAGTCCTAGTGGACAACCATTTAAATATGAGCCAGCAGTGTGCAGCAGCTGCCAAAAAAGCCAACACAGTTCTAGGCTGCATTAACAGAGGGATAGAATCAAGATCACGTGAAGTGTTAATACCACTTTATAATGCCTTGGTAAGGCCACATTTGGAATACTGCATTCAGTTTTGGTCACCACAATGTAAAAAGGATGTTGAGACTCTGGAAAGAGTGCAGAGAAGAGCAACAAAGATGATTAGGGGACTGGATGCTAAAACATATGAAGAACGGTTGCAGGAACTGGGTATGTCTAGTTTAATGAAAAGAAGGACCAGGGGAGACATGATAGCAGTGTTCCAATATCTCAGGGGTTGCCACAAAGAAGAGGGAGTCAAACTATTCTCCAAGGAACCTGGGGGTAGAACAAGAAGCAATGGGTGGAAACTAAACAAGGAGAGAAGTAACTTAGAACTAAGGAGAAATTTCCTGACAGAACAATTAATCAGTGGAACAGCTTGCCTCCAGAAGTTGTGAATGCTCCAACACTGGACGTTTTTAAGAAGATATTGGATAACCATCTGTCTGAAGTAGTGTAGGGTTTCCTGCCTAAGCAGGGGGTTGGACTAGAAGACCTCCAAGGTCCCTTCCAACTCTGTTGTTGTTGTTGTTGTTATTATTATTATCAAGAGAAAAAGAAATACACTGCCAAAAACCTTTAAGATGACAGAAGAATTGAACCTGATGGATATATGGAGAAACTTACACCCAAAAGAAAATAAATATACCTTTTATTCCAACCCCCACAAATCACGGTCGAGGATCGACATGGCATGGATGAACAAGGAAGTAGCTGAAGAAATTGATAAGATTTCCCCAAACACATGGGCACACCATAACCCCCTTGAAATAGTATGGAGAGGCCAAAGAAAAAAGAATAGAAGATGGACACTAAACCCCCAGATTTTAAAGGATAAGGAATATATACAAACAATTAACAAAGAACTGACTCTGTTTCTCAAAGAAAATAAAAACCAATATACTACACTATCCAACCTATGGGATACAATGAAAGCATACATAAGAGGGATAACGATAGCATACGTAGCAAAAAAATAAGGAGAAATGGAAGCAATATAATATATTAAAGGAACAAATTGGAAATTTAGAAAGTCAACTCCAAAAAAAGCAGGCAGTGAACAAATTAAAGGATCACTGGCATTAGTGAAACATAAACTAAATTTATTGGAACAAGATGATATCACAAGAAGCCTAAAATTTACTAAAGAAAACTTCTTCGAACATGCCAATAAGCCAGGGAGATGGCTAGCCTACAAATTGTTTTACTGTTCATTTATAATAGTTTGGAGTTCTATATTTGTAATGGGTGTTCAATAATTGTCCTTGGTCTTCAGTGATTGGCCTAATATTTACTGAATCTAAATATGCCTTGATTTTTTCCTCGCCTATCTCCTCCCTAGCATAGAGTTTTTTATAAAACCTTAATACTATATTCTTTTTTGTCTCCCTATTATATTGTATCTTTCCATCTTCATCCAACAATTTATCTATCATTTTTGCTTCTTTTTGTTTTCTCAATCTATACGCAAGCCAACGGCTTGGCTTATTTGCGTTTTCAAAATAATTTTGTTTGGTCATTCTGATATTTGTAGCTAGTTCCTCTTGGGTATTTAAGTTTATTTTATGTTTTATTATATCTCTTTGTTCTTTTATATTTTTATTTTGTGGGTCTTTCTGTAATTCTATTTCCTTTTTAAAAATTCTTGGTAAAGAGACTCCAATTTCCTTTTTTTTTTTGCTGAGAATGTTATTGTTAAGCCATGAATGTAGGCTTTTGTCGTATCCCACAGGATTTGAGGCGAGATCTCTTTGGTTTTATTTATTTTAAAAAATATTTTTAGTTCTTTCTCCAGCATTTCTCTATATTCCTTATCTTTCATTAGCAATTGGTTCATAGTGCATCATAGCTTCCTCTTCTCCAACATACCTCCCTAAGACCGATTAGAGCCCACAGAGTTGGTCTGTTGGTGGTCCCGTCAGCCAAACAATGTCGGCTGGCGGGCCCACGAACGAGGGCCTTCTCTGTGGCGGCACCGGCTCTCTGGAATACACTACCCCCCGAGATCTGCATAATTCCCACCCTGCCAGCCTTCAGAAAAGCATTAAAAACATGGCTTTGTCGACAGGCCTGGGGCCAATGATTCTTGGCCCCATGAGTGAATTATGGGGTTTTTTAATTGTGGTTTTTAAAAATGCTTTTAATTGTTTTAATTGTTTTAATTTTGTTCTTAAATCTTTTAACAGTTTTGTAGATTTTGTATTCAATATGCTGTGAGCCACCCAGAGTCCCATTGGGAGTTGGGCGGCATACAAATCTATTAAATAAATAAATAAATAAATAAATAAATAAATAAATAAATAAATAAATAAATAAATAAATAAATAAATAAATCTTCCTTCCTCTCCATCTTATAGTTATAGGACTATGATCGGCCCAAATATTGGGTTCAATAGTTATTTCCTCAGTATCATTAATCAGTTCTGGTGTCGCCCAGGCTATATCAATCCGTGACCAAGATTGGTGTGGGTTTGAATAATAAGTATATTGTTGTTTTGTATTATGTTTTTCCCTCCAAATATCTTTAAGGCCGAATTCACTACTCATCTCCCAGAAGGATCATGGAAGAATATTCTTTTTCATCTGTTTTTTACCTTTATAATCTATTTTGCTATTTGCGATAGCATTGAAATCCCCAATAATACATATATTGTCTAGTACTAATTCTATAATTTTCCCATGTAGTTTTTTGTAAAATTCAAATTGATTATCATTTGGAGCGTATATTGTTATCAGTGAAATGGGTTTCTGCCCTGTTTCCAATTTGATCATCAGAATTCGACCTTCTTGGTCATTGTATATCAGACTTGAGTTTGTTGTTTTTCTGACATATACCGCAAATCCCCTTTTTTTTTTGCTACAGCTGAATATATTCTACTTAATTTAGGATTCTCAAGTAATTTTTGATCTTTTTTTTATATGGACCTCCTGTAAGGAGATCACGTTGGAGTCAAGTTTCTTTAATTTAGAAAATGTTTGAGATCGTTTCTTTGGGTTATTCAGTCCATTTATGTTAATCGACTTCTTCTGCCATTATTGTCTATAGTATCTTTTAGTGTTTCTTGTCTCTCTTAATGTTTTACCTTTCGCACCTTCTTGCTGTTCCTGTCTTTTTTTTTTTTACCTCCTTTTGTTTCTCACTCTCTTCTACTTGCTCCTCCTCTTCCTGGCTCCTACTCTCTAGTTCATCTCTGCTTTCTCTACTAACTTGTTCTTCTTCTGATTCACAGTGTTGGTCAAAAAATTCTCGAGCTTGTTCGATCGAACCGATTTTAAATGTTTTATCTTGTCAAGTGACTAATAATCCTTCTGGTATCAGCCATCTGTACATAATTTTATTTTTTGTTAACTGGTTTGTTAAGAATTGATATTGTTTTCTGTCGTTTCTTATTCTGCGAGGGACCTGCTTTAGTATTATAATTTCTTTACCCTTATACAAAGTAGCCTCATTCCTAGTCAATTTATATATATCATCCCGGACTGCTCTCCTTGCAAATTTGATGTGTACTTCTTTTGGGAGGTGATGTTTTCTTGCATAATTGGTATGCACACGATATATTTTGTCAATCTCCTTTCTCATCTCTTGTGGGTCTATTTGTAGAATTTCCGCCAGAATTTCTGCTACTTTTTCTCCTACGTTTTCTCCTTTCTCTTCCAGAATATTCTGGAACCTAAGATAATATGAAGCGCGGTCCATTTCCAGATGGGCTATGGCATCTTCAAGATTCTTGACGGGGCTTCCGGTTTGGCTCCGCCTTCTCCGAAGACGCTTCTCGTCGAGCGCCGGTCCCCGGTTCCGTTTAAGCCGCCAGTACAGCTGACAAACAGCTGACTGGCGGCCGAAAACCCCCTCCCCGGGCAAAGGGGAGGGTGAAGAGCAGGCAGGCACAGGTAGAGTCCCCCAAGTGTCCCAGGAGGAAATCCTGGGGCGCGAAGGGCGAGGGCTCCCTGGAAACCTGTCCAATGCTCCGGACCCGGGACATCTCCGCCTTTTAGCGGAGCAAGAAGATCGCGACCAACCCTGCTTTAAATGACAGACTTCAATTTTTTGGAACAGCAGCAGCAGAAAAAGCCAGGAGACAAGCTGGGCAAGTAACCATACCTAACTCTATGTTGATTCTCATTTCGGAAGCTACAAACTAGCAAGCTGTTTTAAAATGGTGATTGAAGTTTAAAAGGGTGTGGAAAAGCGAAAGTTATAAAGAAAGTTTCATTTTGCAGCCCTCTTCATGGAAACCTCTGATTCCGAGGAAAAAAAATTTTTTTTCTTTCTTATCTTTGACTTTGGATTAAAAGAACAATTCAAATTTTAAAATCTAAATGGCTTCAGCATCTGGGAAGAATTTTTTCAATTATGGATTGGGGTTTCTTTTTGTACACTTTTGAAAACGTTGGACTTTGATGAACTCTTTTCACTCTCTGATTTTGGATTAAAACTAAAAGCTTAATCTAAAATTTTAAATGGCTTCTAAATCTGGAAAGATTATTTTTAATAAAGGATTTGAGCATCCCTCTGTTTATACTTCAAGAATGCAATCCACTTCTCACTTAACACCCCCACAGACTTTAACACCTGAAAATTTATTTAACACCTTAAAAGTTATGAAGAATGAACTGGTCATGGAATTCAATTCAAAAATTAATGAAATTAATTAAAAAATGCAGGCTGCCCTAGAGGAGATGGACAGTAGACAACAACAACTGAGGAAGGATATGATATTTGCATTTCAAGCAATAGCAGTAAATATGGACATTTTGGAGAAGGATGTGGAAGTAATTAAACAGTCTGTGACAACCTTGGGGGAAAACATAGACAAAACTCAAAACAATATTGAAAATTTTGAAACAGAGGTGTTAATGACCCAATTCAGAAGCATGGAATTTGCCTTAAGAATAACAGGTTTAAAAGAGAAAAAATATGAAGATTTGAAAGGGAGGATGTTGGAAGCTCTGGTGCATGTGTCAGGAATGACTAAAGAAGAATTGGTCATGCAAATTGATAAGATATACCGTGTTAATTCTTGGATTGCCAAACAAAAACATCTGCCAAGGGACATTGTAATATATTTTACTACAAGGGCGTTACGTAATAAAATCCTACAGGCGACCTTCAAGAATAAGCTCCAGGTAAATGGACAGGAAGTAATGACACTGAAAGAAATTCCTCCTAAAATGCTCAGAGCCAGAAAGGGTTATACCTTTCTCGTGGAAGAACTTAAAAAACAGAACCTACAGTACAAATGGGATGCTCCAACGGGGATAGTGGTGAGATATTTTGAAAAGAGATACCGGCTCAACACGATAATGAAAGCTACTGATTTTTATGTCAAAGTTTTAAAGGCCGATATATCCAAAATTCCAGAAGGAAGAAGTATGAAAGCAACAGAAGAGGAGAAAGGGGAGTCACCGATTGTTGTTCAAATGGAAAGCGTGTTGATGATTCAAGGTGATTTACAGAGCCAGAGAGATGTTTATAATGTGGAAAAGGAGACAGAGGATCAGAGTCAGACAACAGTAGAGCTGACAAATCAAAAATTGCCAAGCTACAAAAGGCTGCAAGAACCAGATTCAAAACTTGACCGAGAGGAAGGAATGATTAGAGTTTGGTGCTAGTGTGGGACGTTATTGGACAGACGGAGAGATGAACGTAAATTGACATTTTGCAGTAAGAAGATTATTGAGGAAATGATTTTGATGGTTGTGTTTTTCTTCCTTGTTTTGCTTTGTCTTAGTCTTTCCTTCTTTTTCTTTTTATTACTATATTTCAAAATAATCAAAGATTTAGAATTTTTGCGAAATTAGTAACTTGATATATTGTAATGTTAGGTTATTAATAATGTGTCTGACTTTAAGATTAAGTTTAAAATTTTCTGAGTTATAAGGGGTTAAAGGAATCTAGAAATATTGGAAGTAACACTTCGCTAGAATATTTTAAATCTTTAGGTATATTGATATTTACTAAATTTTTACTTAATATTGAGGAAATTATGTTGATGGTTATAACTGAATGAAATGGTGAAAGAAAGATTTCTTCTTCTCTTTTTTTTTCCTTTTTCCTTTTTATTATTATACCAGATTATACAAAGATTATATAAAGGAAAGGTATTTAGTGGAATAAATTAGCAGCCTGAAATATTGAAATGATGTTTGATTAACAATATGCCTGATTCTTAGATTATGCTTAAAAAGTTTTGAACAACATGGAGTTAAAGATTTAAAGAAATGTGGAAATTAAGAATTTTTTTAGTATAATTTAAATTTATTTTAATGAATAATATGCCCTGTGCTTTTTCTGGGAAGTCGGGGGGGGGTGAGGGGGGGAGGGGGATGGGGGGAAGGGGGGGAGAACAAGATAGAAATGTATGTACTTTGTACTAATAAAACTTTTTGAATTAAAAAAAAAAGATTCCTGACGGACAAGGCGTTCTTCTCCTCAATACTATCAACTTTTTCTTCCACCAGTTCCACCTTATTTTCTATTGTTTTTATCTTTTGTTCATTTTCTGCTATTGATTACTGAATATTTTCAATCTTATCATTAACACTTTTCACCTTATTTTTTACACCAACCATTTCTGTTTTGATTTCTTCATCATGTTTTTGACCTCTTACCTGTTGTTCTCGATTGCAGTTTGGGTTTTCATAATTGATTCTTGCATTATTATAAGTGTATCTTGAATAGATTGTAGACTTGTGGTTGACCCTGTTTTTCCTTTGCTAACATACCTTCGATAGATCTTTGTTGCAATGGTGACCCTGACGTTGGTGGAATAGGATTTGATGTTTGTTTTTTGCTAACCGCTGCTGCCACCCGAAAACCACCGTTCCAGGCGACGGGGATTGCCAAAAACGAGGATCACGTTTTCGGTCTCCGCACGCTGGGAGATTGGCGGTGGCAGCGGTTAGGGTGCCGCTTGGAACCAGCCGAAAACCACCACTGCGTTTTCATGGGGGCACGCGGCTCTGCGAATTGCATTGGGGAATCGGGGAGGAAAACGCCCAAAAAGACGATGCATGGAGGCAATGCTCTTTTTCCTCCCCGGTGCCCCGATGAAATTCGCAGAGCCGCGCACCCTCATGAAAACGCGGCGGCGGCGGTTTTCGGCCAGTTCCAAGCGGCACCCTAACCTCTGCTGCTGCCGATCTCCCAGCGTGTGGAGACGAAAACGTGATGCTCGGCCTGCCCTTTCTCCAGACGACCCAGATGGAGGGCAGTCGGCTTCTGCTCCTGGCCCGGGAGATGGATTTGGCCAGGAAGAAAGAGAAGGTGATTCTGCAGAAAAGGAGGAGGCGGGCGCGCGGCTCTGCGAATTGCATCGGGGAACTGGGGGAGGAAAAGAGCATCGCCTCCATTCATCGCATTTTCGGACATTTTCCTCCCCGATTCCCCGATGCAATTTGCAGAGCCGCGCGCACTCATGAAAACGCGTCAGCGGTTTTGGGCCAGTTCCAAGAGGCACCCTAACCGCTGCCACCACCCAAAAACCGCCATTCCAGGTGACGGGGATTGCCAAAAACAAGCATTGCGTTTTCGGTCTCTGCATGCTGGGAGATCGGCGGCAGCAGCGGTTAGGGTGCTGCTTGGAACCGGCCGAAAACCACCACCGCCGCGTTTTCATGAGGGTGCGCGGCTCTGCAAATTGCATCAGGGAATCGGGGAGGAAAACGCCCAAAAACACGATGCATGGAGGCGATGCTCTTTTCCTCCTCGTTCCCCCATGCAATTCGCAGAGCCGCGCGCCCTCCTCCTCCTTTTCCGCAGACTCACTTTCTCTTTCTTCCTGGCCAAAACCATCTCCCGGGCCAGGAACAGAAGCCAACCGCCCTCCGCCTGGGTTGTCTGGAGAAGGGGCAGGCCGAGCAGCGAGCCGCCTTGGCTTACGCCTCTCGCCCAGAAGCAGCCGCTTCGCCAAACGAGTCCCGACCTCCGCGCTTCCCAGGCTGCTTCCAGAATCAGGCTCCCACCGAGGCAGCAAAGGCGCCGGAGCTTGCAGGGAAGCCTGGCACCGTGTTTATGAGATGGCAGGAGGACTGAAGTGCTGCATCTCTATCGGGCCTTGCTGCGAGAATGCCAGGCTTTCAACGCCTATGGCTATAGGTAGGAAGACGGGGGCGTCTCGGGAGTGGAGCCTTCAGTGCCAAGTCCCTCTTCTGACCCCATGAAAATCATCTCCCACCCCACCCACTCCAGTTAAATGTGCGTAGGGTGATAGGGTTTGTTTTAAATGGATAAAAAGATCTGTGCTTCTCGTTATCAAAATCCGAGTGGCAGTGAGGATGTCCCCGATCCCCGCCGCCTGGACCCGCCCAAAAACGCGAGGTGGCAATTTTCTGTGGCAATCCCTGCAGCCTGGAACAGCTGATTGGGGTATTCCAGGAGGCCGAACCACCCACCAATCAGCTGCTCATGCTGAATCAGGCTGCAATAACGTGCTGAAGCTGACAAGGCTGTTTGCTGCAAGGACAGATGCTGGTAGGCAGAGGCAGAATTTTTTCCACCCTTGTTTTCCTCCCCCAAAACTATACTCCAAAAATACAGTAAATTTACATTCAAAAGTGCTCTAATTTCTCTAAAAACCATGTCCCATATTTTTGTGCACTATCACAATCCCACCACATATGTTTATATGTTCCAACCTCTTTCTTGCACCTCCAACAAATATTTGTATATTTACCATCTATTTGATTTAATCTACGTGGTGTTAGGTACCACCTCCATATCACTTTATATCCATTTTCCTTAACTCTAACTGACATATTCTTATATACTCTTCTATTCCAAACATTTTTCCAATCATTATCATTTATTTCTCCTAAATCTGATTCCTAATTTAATTTTAAACCTTTTGCCTGCTCTTCTAATTCAGTTAATATTCTATATATTTTCCCAATTCTTCCTTTACCTATATATTCTTCATTCACCTCACATTGTTTAATAATCATTTCAAATTTTGTTAACTGTCTATCTTTCTCCTCGAATCTTTGTTCCACTTTTATCCATTTCTCTAATTGTATTAAATTCAACCAATTTAATCTAATATCTGATAAAATGTTCTTTAGTTGTGTTATATTCTTTATCTTGTTCTTCCAGTCTTCCCATTTATATATCTGATTTTCTTTTAGTTTACTAATCCATTCTTTCAATTCAATCTTCGGGAATTTCTCCATTTCCACCACCAGTGTTAAAGGAGAAATTCCTGGCATTAACCGGTATCTCCATTTATTCCATAATTCTATCAAATTTTTTTAAAAGGGATTTTGAATCCTCCTAACAATTTTTTAAATACCCTTTTTAAACCAATATGTTTCTTTTTTCATGTTTTATTTGTTTTATTTATATAACATTCAATTTTCATCAAGCAGTGTGTATTCTGGGTACAATTATGTTTAGATAGTCATATTTATACATCTTCATTATATTTAGTCATCACCATATTAATAATATAATAACATTATAAAATAACCTTAATACTTAACATTTAACATCATCTTCTTTAACAACTCTCCTCTATACCATTTCCTCCATTTATATCTCCTCCTTTCTAACTTCTGTTTCTATTGTCTAGCCATTGATAGAAGGGGCATTGAACATACCTGATACACTTCTTCTCATCAGGTGGAGCCATCATTCAGTTGGGATGTCCTCATCCAGTCAGAGGTAAGGACCGAGTCTATAAATTGTTAGATCCGCCCTCCTGGATCCGTGTTTCGTGAGGTTTGAAGAAGATAGACTCAATGTGACTACCGTAGCAAAAAAATCTCTTTTCTCTTTTTCTCTTTTTTTTTAAAACTGTCCCATTCCTCCGACCAAGGCCAGGGGTGGTCCTTGGCCGGTGGCCTTCAAAAATTGCTCCCAGAAAATAAAAGAAAATAAAACTTCAACTGTTAAAACTTCTACTATTAAACTGAACTATGATACAGGGTGGGACTGAATGATGACTCCACCTGATGAGAAGAAGCGTATCAGGTATGTTCAACGCCCCTTCTCCATCCTAGGTGGAGCCATCATTCAGGTTGGGACGTACTAAAGCCCCACGCCCCTCGGGAGGGTCTTGTGTGCTTATATCACTGAGGTTCTTCGAGAACTCGTTGTAACACTCTCCGTCCGAAAGCCTCATCGGCCGATGCGAACTTATCAATTTTGTAGTGACAAATGAACTGTGATGGCGAAGACCACGTTGCTGCTCTACAGACCTCCGCAAGGGGGGCCTGGGAGGCCCAGGCTGCCGAGGTTGCTGCGCTGCGTGTGGAGTGAGCCGTGATTCCTGATGGTCTCAGTAATGACGAGATCTCATATGCCTTTGCTATCATAGCGCGGATCCAGCATCCTATGGTCGAAGATGACACCTTTTTTCCAATCGATTGTGGAAGGAAGTTCACTAGGAGCGCTTTGGTCTTGCGACCCTGACGTGTTCTTTTCAGATAGATTTTAAGGGCTCTGCATACATCCAGAGTATGCCATAGTTTTCCTGTTGGATGAGCAGGTCTGGCGCAGAAAGAGGGCAGGACTAGCTCCTGGGCCCTATGGAACATAGAATTTATCTTCGGGATGAACGACGGGTCTAGCCTGAGTACCACGTGGTCAGGATGGAAGAGACATAGGTCCTCCCTCATGGAGAGGGCTGACAGCTCGGATATTCTGCGAGCCGATGTGATAGCTAGTAAAAAGGCTACTTTATAGGATAGGTGTCTGAAGGAAGCCTCTCGGAGAGGCTCGTACGGGGGACCGGTAAGCGACTTTAGTACCTTGGGGAGGTCCCAGGTAGGATAACGGTGGACAACAGGGGGCCGGAGGTTGGCTGCCCCTCTCAAGAAGCATCAAACCGTTGGAAATTGAGTCAGGGACTCCACGTGTCCGTTGGAGAGCACTGACAATAGGGCTGCTACCTGTCTCCTAAGGGTATTGGGGGAAAGACCCAGGGTCAATCCCCTCTGAAGGAATTTCAATACCTTTGGTAGCGGAATGCGGCCAGGAGAAAGGCCTTCTGAGGCGCACCATGAACAAAATGCCCTCCAAGTTGCTGCGTAGATTCGTTGTGTGGAGGGTCTACGAGATGCCTGGATGGTTAGGATGACGTCTGGGTCATAATTCTGATGTCTTAAAGAACTCCAATCAATTGCCATGCGGTCAGTTGAAGCCACTGGGGTTCTGGATAGGTGATTGCCCCCTGGCTGAGTGCATCTTCTGTTGCTGGAAGCCACAATGGCTGAGTCACTGACAGCGCTTTGAGGTCCACAAACCAGGCCCTCTGAGGCCAATGAGGGGCTACAAGGATTATCTCTGCTCGTTGTTCTATGATCTTTCATACCACCCGAGTCAGAATGGGTAGAGGAGGGAAGGCATAGAGCAAGCCCGGCGGCCAATTCCCTCGGAGTGCATTTACTCCCTCCGCACCCTGGCACGGAAATTGAGCGAAGAACCTCGGCAGATGGGTGTTCTGGGGAGTGGCAAACAGATCGACCTGTGCTGGACCAAATCTCCTCGTTATTTCCAGAAAGAGGGACGTGTGCAGACGCCACTCTGCTTGGTCTACCTCTGTTCAACTGAGCCAATCCGCCAGGGTGTTGGAGGTGCCTGATATATGCTCCGCCGTTATGGATAATAGATTTCTCTCCGCCCACAGTCCTAACTGGAGCGCCTCTTGCATGAGCTCCCTCGACCGTGTGCCGCCCTAGTGATTGACATGAGCCTTGGCGGTGATGTTGTCTGTTAGAATCAGAACATGACGCCCCGATATGAGGTTCCTGAAGTGTTTGAGTGCCAACGCTATTGCTTGGAGCTCTAGTAGGTTGATAGGAGCCTTGGATTCCTGGATCGACCAGCGTCCTTGTGCTACCTGACCTTGTGAGCTCTCCAGCCGATGAGGCTGGCGTCCATAGTTATCGTGACCCTGGTTGGATCTAGGAAGAGGCATCCCTTGGAGATGGCTGACGAGTGCCACCAGGTCAAGGAACGGCTGACTCTCGGCGGGACCAGGACTTTGGCTGTTGAGGTGCTTCGCCCTGTCTTCTGGAATGGTAAAAGGAACCATTGACATTCCCTGGAGTGAAGCTGCGCCCAAGGGGTGATGGAGATACAAGATATAATTTTTCCCAGGAGAGAGGATAGGGTGGTAAGAGAGACCTTGCGCTCTTGCTGGACCCGGGTGACTAAGAGCTTAATGCTATCCTGTCTTTCCTGTGAAAGGAATACCCTGCCCGCTATGGTGTCCACCAATGCACCCAAGTGAAGTAAGGATGTGTCTGGGGAGAGCTGGCTCTTCTTTTCGTTAATAGAAAACCCATGCTCTCGCAGGGTGTCTAGAACTATATTGAGGTGTTGTTTTGCTAAAGGTTCAGAGGAGGCCTGCACTAGGATATCGTCCAGGTAGCACTGTACTCAGATGGGTATGGCCCTGAGGTGGGACACCACTGTAGCTAATACCTTAGTGAACACCCAGGGTGCTGAAGATAAACCGAAAGGTAAGGCTCTATATTGAAAGTGTTTACCTGCGTAGCAGAATCTAAGGTATCGTCTGTGATGGCAGCTAATTGGAATATGTAAGTAAGCCTCTGTTAGATCCAAGGAGGCTAGAAAGTCTCCTTGTCTGATGCCCCCGAGGATGGATTGAAGGGAGTGCATTTTGAACCTTCTGTATTTTATATATCGGTTCAATATTTTTAAATCCAGAATAGCTCTCCACCCCACCCCCCGAAGTTTTGGGAATGACAAACAGGATAGAGTAAAATATTTGTCCCTGCTGTTCTTGAGGTACCTGCTGAATTGCGTTGATATTCAGCAGGTGTTGGACTGCCTCATCCATGAGAGCTCTCTTGGAGGGAACCCTGGATGTGGGACAGCGAATAAAAAACCTCAGGGGAAGGTAATCCGAAATACCCCCTTTTCTTTGATTCCTGCAACATTTTCAAATCTATCCTTGCTTTTTTCCCTAACCATATATATCTTGATATTATTTTATTTAATTCCTCAAAATATTTTTTCTCCAATTTTATTGGTATTGTTTGAAATAAATATAGCAGTCTTCACAGAATATTCATTTTTATAATAGCTATTCTTCCTGATAGTGACAGTTGTATGTCTTTCCATTTCTCCAAATCTACCGTATTTTTCGGAGTATAAGACGCACCTTTTTACCCCCAAAAAGAGGGTGAAAACTTGGGTGCGTCTTATACATTGAATGTAGCCCCACCTACCCAGCCACCCCCACCCTTTGGCCTCTGTCTTCCAGCAATTTACCTGTTTGCATCAAAGAGGGAAGAGCCTGTAAAGCCAAGCAAGTCACTAGCAGCTTCCCGACCTACAGCTGATTTGCCACGTGCTAAAATGAAACTGAAACTGAAACTGAAACTGCAAAGAGGCAAATAGCTGGGAGAGACACACAGATTTTTATTTTTTCCTGAACTGGATGGAAGGGGGTAAGTGAATAACTATAAATGTCTGTAGAATGTTCAAATTATTAGACTTATTTTTTAAAGACTGCTTTATTATTGTTCTAGAGCCAGGGGTCTCCAACCTTCGCAATTTTAAGACTTGTGGACTTCAACTCCCAGAATTCAACAGCCAGCTTTGTTAGCTTTGCTGGCTGTGGAATTCTGGGAGTTGAAGTCCACAAGTCTTAAAGTTGCCAAGGTTGGAGATCCCTGTAAATCTAGACAACTTAACAAAATAAAGAAGCTTATTAAAATAAATGCTTGCTCTGAAGAGGCCCAGTGCTATTGTATCTTCTTTTAAATAATAGAGAATGTATACTTCCAGAAATTTTAATTAATTTTAACAGCTCTGTACAAGTATAGTATGAAATGTAACAGTGTCCTGTTTAGTATTAGAGTTTAGTTACCTTGGAGTAGATCTATTTAAATAATTGGGAGGAGTTAGTGTGACTACATTTAAGAAAACTTTCTGGCATAATGTACATTTCTCCAATTCTTTGCTATTTCTATGGGTCAAGCACACATGCACAGAAATACACAACAAACAGTGTATATCATCTGTGCTGTTTGCTGTTTGGCAAATTGCTTGGAGGCAGAGGCCTTTTTTCCTTGTTTTCCTCCCCCAAAACTAAGGTGCGTCTTATACTTCGGTGCATCTTATACTCCGAAAAAATACAGTAACTTAATTTGACTCATCAGTTTCATATACCGTATTTTTCGGAGTATAAGACGCACCTTTTTCCTCCCTAAAAGAGGCTGAAATTCTTATACTTCGAATGTAGCTTTTTCGAAGCTTTTTTTTCCAGCCCTAACGAGGTGCTAACAATCTTCCCGGCTTCCTATTCCCTCCGAAGAAGGTTTTTCCCAGCCCTAAGTCTTTGCAGGCTTGTTTTCATTCCTACTACCTCTAAAAAAGCAGTGCTTTTCAGCCCTAACCAGAGGATAAAATAATGTGCTGAAGCTGACCAGACTAAGGACGCTAGCCAGATGAATACCTGGTAGGTAGATTCCCCCCCCCTATTTTCCTCCCCCAAAACTAAGGTGCGTCTTATACTCCGAAATATACGGTAGTTATCCTCTGATTGTTGCACATTTTGCTGTTAATTGTATTCCTAGGTACTTCACTTTTTTGACTATCTGTATGTTGATTCTTTCCATAAGCCCTCCTTTTTGTAAGTCTGTGAGATTCTTGACTAAGATCTTTGTCTTATCCCTGTTTATTTTCAAACCTGCTCCTTCCCCATATTCTATTTTTTTAATAATTTTCGGTCCAGTTTCTATAGGGTCTTCTAATATGAAGACCAAGTCATCTGCAAATGCCTGTAGTTTATATTTCTCTTTTTTTATTTCCATTCCTTTTATTTCTTCATCTTGTCAAATTTTCCTGGTTAGCACTTCCAGAGTCAATATGAATAGCAGTGGAGACAATGGACATCCCTGTCTCGTACCTTTTTTAATCTCAAAATTCTCTGTCATGTCTCCATTTACTATCACTTTAGCTAATTGTTTACAATATATTGCTTTAATCATATTAATAAATCTCTCCCCAAAATCCATGTAATTTAATTGCACTATCATAAATTGCCAGTTAACATTATCAAATGCTTTCTGCGCATCTAGGAACATCAACGCCATTTGTTTTCCCGGATGCATCTCATAATATTCCAATGTATTTAAAATCATTCTTGTATTATTTTTAATCTGTCTTTTTGGTAGAAATCCATTCTGATCTGGATGTATAAATCCATTCAAGTACCTTTTTAGTCTCTCTGCTATTATTGAGGCATATATTTTATAGTCCGCATTCAATAACGATATTGGCCTGTAGTTTTTTATCTTTGTTACGTCTGAGTCATCTTTCGGTATAAGTGTAGTATTTGCACTTCATTATAGACTTCCATCATCACTGGGCTTAACACCCCTTCCAGGGGTGAAATACTCCCAGTTTGGGCGTACCTGCCGGTGGTCGAAGAGCCGGTAACGACGGCAGCGCGAGGCTTCACCCACCCACCCGGATGCTGCCATTTGGGGTTTTTTACCCTCTGCGCATGCGCAGAACGCTTTGCGCATGCGCAGAGGGTAAAAGAACCGGCTCTCCGACCACCGGCAGGCACACCCGAACCGGGAGCATTTCACCCCTGACCCCTTCTAATTGTTTATAAAATTCTGCCGGTAGCCCATCAGGCCCCGGTGTTTTATTGCTTTTTGTCCCTCAATCGCTTCTATCATTTCCATCATTGTTATCCTTTCATTCAACATGTCTCTAACTGTATCTGGTACCTTGGGGAGATCAGATTGTTCCAAATATTGTTGTATTTTATTTTCCGAGATTTCCTCCTTATCATACAGTTTCTTATAGTACTCTTTTATGATAGCTTTTTTCTCCTCATTCTGACAGCGGAGAGTCCCTTCCTTGTCAATCAGTCGATGTATCAACTTTTTTTTCTCTCTCTTTTTTCAGTTTATATGCCAACCATCTTCCAGGCTTATTCTCATTTTCAAAAAAGTTTTGTTTTGCACTTTTGATTTTATATGCCAGTTCTTCTTTTTCCAATAAATTCACTTTGTGTTTTATTATCTCTATTTGATTTTTCAATTCCTTTTTTGTGGTTCTCTCTGTAGTTCTGATTCCAGTCTTCTATGTTCTTCTTCTAACATTATCTTATTTTGTTTCTTCCTCTTGTTTCTCTTTCCCATATATGTTATTGCTAATCCCCGTGTATATGCTTTAACAGTGTCCCATACAGTTTGTAGAGAGGTCTCTTCCTTCCTGTTCTCTTAAAAAAAAATCCAATTATTTTTCCATTTTTCTGTAAATTCTTTTTCTTGCAATATTGCTTGGTTTAACGTCCATCAACCAATGTTTCTATAGGATCACCTATTTTCCTTAATTCTTTCAACTCTATATCCCTCCATATTAAATCTCTAGTTACTGCTATAATATCTGGGACCACCTTTAATTGAATAGCCACCCAATAATTTTTAACATTTGGAAGACCCAGCCCACCCTTTTTTAATGGTTCATACCATAATGCTTTACTTATTCTTGCTCTCTTACCTCCATTACAATACACCTCCAGCAACTTCTGTATTTGCTTTAATTCTTGATGCGAAAATTTAATTGGGATCTTCCAAAACAAAAAATTATTTTTTGGTAAAACTTTCATTTTTATCATTGCAATTCTTCCAAACCATGATAATTTTACTTTCTCATATTTATCTATTTTATCTATTACTAGCTGGATACCCGTGCTTCGCTACGAAACTATGTGATGGGGCTTGATCAATTGACACTTAAAGCTTGAAAATTGAGTAGTTAAAAAAGTGACTGTATTATTTTGTTAGAGATGGTAAACTAAGTTTCTGTTACAGATGAAGACATTATTGTAAGTGTAACAACAATGAAATAGATGGGCTTAAGGCCTTTAATCCCAGCAGCAACCGTGGCTGTTTTGTCTATGTAGCCAGGCTAATAAGTTGCATAGCATAGACTTTCAATTCGTCCCTCAGATGAATTGCTGAGGACCTCCCTGTAAACAACATTCCTGGTTTTGCTGTCTGGCTAGAGGATGACCAGGCTGTCAGTTGAACTGACTCTGGAGCATGCCACATAGAACTGGCCATGGGAGAAACAGTCACTCGTGAGATGCACACCAGCCACTTTCAAAGTCTGTCCCTGTGCCTTATTGATGGTGATGGCGTAGCAAACCTTAACGGTAAATTGTAGATGTTTGAACTCAAAGTGGTAGTCTGATGGGATCAGAGGAATTCGGGGTATGAAAATGGTTTCTCCCTGATTGACACTTGTGAAAATCGTGGCTTCGATTATGTGTTTGTACAGAGTCTTCACCTGAAGCCTGGAGCCATTGCACAGTTTCGGAGGGCTTAGATTGCATAACAGCATGATTGGAGCACTAACCTTGAGGTAGAGGACATGAGGTGGTAATCCTGGTGGGTTGAGAGTGTGCAAGAACTCCACAGGGTAATGTACAGCATCCCCAATCTCCATTACTGAGTCCACAGATTCATACTTCATATGCTCAGTGGACAACTTTTGCAGCAGAAAGTTGTTGATGCTGTTGGCCGAGTCATTTGTTGGAGTGAGAATAGCTCTTTCCCTCAGCCATGAACCGCAATCCACTCCAGCCTGATGTTGGGGTATATTCTGTCAGTCAAGCTGAACAGATCTGTCACAACATCGCAAAGGTTACTCGGAATAGTTATTCTTCCCTCCTCTTCCAAAAGCTTGCCATCACCAATATCAAGTAATAATTTAGAAAACTCTTCTGCCCTCAAATCACGTTGAAGGTGGACACACATGTTAACTGTCAAGGTCAGGACTTTGACTTTAGGCCATAAGATGGATGAGTTGAGACAGGCCTTGACTTCATCTGCACGTGTCCCTCATGGCACAACAGGCAAAGTCTGTCTGAAGTCACCAGCCAAAAGCATCGTAACTCCACCCATAAGACGGTTGCTGCCCCTAATGTCCTGGAGCGTCCTGTTTACAGCCTCAAGACCTCCTTTGTGAGTCATGGTGCACTCATCCCACACGATAAGTTTGGCTTCTCGAAGCACCTGAGCCAAGTCACTCTGCTTAGAGATGTTACAAAGTGCAGACTCAGAATGATTCAGGTTGAGAGGTAACTTGAAGGCAGAGTGAGCCGTCTTGCCTCCGCCATTCAAGGTAGCTGCAATTCCTGAGGAAGCAATGGCTAGGGTGATATTCCTTCTCCTTCTAATTTTGGCCAGCAAAAGATTGATCAAGAACGTTTTGCCAGTGCAACCAGGAGCGTCAAGAATGAACAACTGCCCAGAATCAGAAGCAATACTGTGCATGATTTCATCGTAGGCTTTCCTCTGTTCTTGATTTAATTTTGGAACATTCACAGCAACTGCTTGTGTCAGCTGAACGGTATTATAAGACAGTTCACTCAGGTATTGACGGTTGCTGACAGTGGCTCCTTGCTCTCGTGAAGGTGGTGGAAATCCGAACTGTAGGAGTGTTTTACCTGACATGGATATGACAATATCCTCAAGAAGGATAAGGCATTGGTTGTAAACAATTTGGAGGACCAGTTGGGCATCTCCACACTCTCTCTCTATTATCGACCATGGTATCCTTCTGCATCGGCTCGGCGAGTTGGGAGTGGGAGGCACTGTTTTGCGGTGGTTCTCCTCTTATCTCGCCGATAGGATGCAGTCGGTGCTGGCAGGAGGGCAGAGATCGTCCCCTAGGCCCCTATCATGTGGGGTGCCTCAGGGGTCGGTTCTCTCGCCCATCCTGTTTAACATCTACATGAAACCGTTGGGTGAGATCATTCGCAGACATGGGGTGTGTTTCCATCAGTACGCTGATGACACCCAGCTGTACATCACCACCCCGTCTGACTTCAGTGAGGCAGTTGATGTAATGTGCGGGTGCCTGGACGACGTTAAGATCTGGATGGGGAGGAACAGACTCAGACTTAATCCCGACAAGACTGAGTGGTTGTGGATATTGCCTCCTAAGGACTATGACAACTGTCCCTCCTTGGTCTTCGAGGGAGCGAAACTGACTCCCTCAGACCAGGCCCGCAACTTGGGGGTCCTCCTAGATCCACAGCTAAAATTGGACCATCATCTTTCTGCTGTGGCTAGGGGGGCCTTTGCACAGGTTCGCCTGGTGCACCAGCTGCGGCCATACTTGGAGAAGGAGGCTCTACTCACGGTCACTCATGCCCTTGTCACCTCGCATTTGGACTACTGCAATGCGCTCTACATGGGGCTACCCTTGAAGAGTATCCGGAGACTTCAGTTGGTGCAAAATGCGGCTGCGCGTGCTGTGGTGGGTGTGCCAAGGTACACCCACGTGACACCGATACTCCGCCAGCTGCATTGGTTGCCCATCGGTCTCCGGGTCCAATTCAAGGTGTTGATCACCATCTTTAAAGCCCTTCATGGCTTGGGACCAGGATATCTCCGGGACCGCATTCTGCCTCATACTTCCCTCCGACCGGTTAGGGCCCACAGAGTTGGCCTCCTCCAGGTCCCGTCGGCCAAGCAATGTCGACTGGCGGGCCCTAGGGGGAGAGCCTTCTCTGTGGCCGGCCTCGCGCTCTGGAACCAACTTCCCCCAGAGACCCGAACCATCCCCACTCTGCTGGCCTTCCGAAAAGCCGTTAAGACATGGCTTTTCCTGCAGGTGGGGGGTAGAGCTTAATCCACTCGTGCTCACCCCCCAAGTATGTATGGTTGTTGAATGGATGTTGTCGTTTTTTATACTGTTCTTTTAAATTTTGTATTTGTTTTTAATTAATATTTATTGGTTATTCTTGTATTTTTTCTCTGTTGTACGCCGCCCTGAGTCCTTCGGGAGTTGGGCGGCATATAAGAATACCTAAATAAATAAATAAATAAATAAATAAATAAATTAGACTTCTAACATCTTACGCAAGACTGCCTCTGTATTTCTCCCACAATTTTAGGGGGTCTGCAACTTGGCAGAAAACCAACATGATGGCAAACAGCTGACGGAATTTGTTAGGAAAGTCAGAGATGGAGGCTTCTTCCAGAGTGCGGCAATATAAAAGGGTCCTTGTGAAAGCATCGACTTTGCAGAGCTCAAGAAAGGCCAGAAGTGTTATTTTTGGAGGGTTATTCATCCTCTCAACAACATTGTCCTCAGTAAACTAAACTCTGGCCGTTTTCGAGATGTACAGCAAGGTGCATAACAGGAGGAAACCTTTCGTGAATAGGGAAGCAGAGAATGCGCCAGGATGCCTCAGAACTGCTGATGTATCGTCCTGCCTCGTACCTCGTCACCTCGTTCCACATCTTCAATGGTGAACGCTGCCTGGTCAGACCCTTTGTGGGGTTGGCAGTGAAGCCACCGTCTGCCGGGGACCCCCTGCGATACTGAGGATAGCCGACCTCTCCGGTTTGACTTTCCTTCAAAAAGGGCTGGGGGTACTTCTTGCTGCAGGTGCCATCCACCGTGCAGGGTGAGTTCCTGTTGGGGGGCCCACATGGGCCGTGGATCATTGTCATCTTGATAACGTCATAGAGGGCTAGATCTAGGTCGGAATCAGGTACCTCAGCACTTTTTTTATTTTTTATTTTTTTATTGTTTTTTTATTGTTTTTCAATTTTAAACATCATAATATTGTAACACAGATTTATTTATTTATTTATTTATTATTTATTTATTATTATTTATTATTTATTATTTATTATTTATTATTTATTATTTATTATTTATTATTTATTATTTATTATTTATTATTTATTATTTATTTATTTATTTATTTATTTATTTATTTATTTATTTGTGTTCTTATATGCCGCCCTACTCCCTGGGGACTCAGGGCGGCATACAACATTTAAAGAACAAACTAAACAATATAATAATTTAAAAACAATTTTAAAAAGTTTTAAAAAGACATACAAAACCATACATACATGGGGGAGACCTAGGCTGTGAAGTTGTCTCAAAATCACCCCGCCTGTAGGAAGAGCCATGTCTTAATGGCTTTTCGGAAGACCAGCAAGGTGGGGATAATTCGGATCTCTGGGGGTAGTTGGTTCCAGAGAACAGGGCCCCCCCCAGAGAAGGCCCTTCCCCTAGGTCCCGCCAGCCGGCATTGTTTGGTTGACGGGACCCGGAGGAGACCCACTCTGTGGGACCTGACCGGTCGAAGGGAAGTATGAGGTAGGATGCGGTCCCGGAGGTAACCTGGTCCTAAGCCATGTAGGGCTTTAAAGATGATAATCAACACCTTGAATTGCACCCGGAGACCAATGGGCAACCAGTGCAGCTGGCGGAGTATAGGTGTTACGTGGGTGTATCTTGAGACACCCACCACAGCACGGGCAGTCATTTTGCACCAGTTGAAGTCTCCGGATACTCTTCAAGGGTAGCCCCATGTAGAGCGCATTACAGTAGTCCAATTTAGAGGTGACAAGGGCATGAGTGACCATGAGTAGAGCCTCCTTCTCCAAGTATGGTCGCAATTGGTGCACCAGGCGAACCTGTGCAAAGGCTCCCCTAGCCACATCTGTAAGATGTTGGTCTAATTTTAGCTGTGGGTCTAGGACCGTGGTGGCGAACCTATGGCACGCGTGCCAGAGGTGGCACGCGGAGCCATAGAAGCCGGCACGCGAGGGTTGCCCACCGGCAAACCGGAAGTGCGAAAAAACGCACTTCCGGTTTGCCAGTGTGCTGTTTTTTTGCACTCCGGAGGGTTCAGGGAAGCTCCCTGAAGCTCCGGAATGCAAAAAACTACAAAACGGACAAACCGGAAGTGCACTTTTCCGCACTTCCGGTTTGTCCGTTTTGTAGTTTTTTTGCATTCCGGAGCTTCAGGGAGCTTCCCTGAACCCTCCGGAGTGCAAAAAACAGCATACCGGCAAACCGGAAGTGCGTTTTTTCACACTTCCGGTTTGCCGGTTTCGTCGTCCCAGGCTCCGGTAAGCCTTTGCGCGGGAGTGGGGGGGTGTGCGCATGCGCAGGGGGCAGCATGGGGTGGTGTTGTGCGCATGCGTGGGGGGAGGGAATGGGTGTGGGCACGCGAGCGCGCGCGAGCACGCGCCCCCCCCCCTTTTGGCACGCGAGCCGAAAAAGGTTTGCCACCACTGGTCTAGGAGAACTCCCAAATTGCGGACCCGTTCCGAGGGAGTTAGTTTTTCTCCCTCAAGAACCAAGGAGGGACAGTCGACATAGTCCTTAGGGGGCAATATCCAGAGCCACTCAGTCTTGTCGGGGTTTAGCTTGAGCCTGTTCCTCCCCATCCAGATCCTGACATCGTCCAGGCATCGGCACATTACATCCACTGCCTCCCTGAATTGAAATGGGGTGGAAATGTACAGCTGGGTGTCGTCAGCGTACTGATAAAAACTCACCCCGTGTTGACAGATGATCTCCCCCAGCGGTTTCATGTAAATGTTGAACAGGATGGGCGAGAGGACCGAACCCTGCGGCACCCCACAAGTCAGGGGCCTAGGAGACGACCTCTGTCCTCCTGTTAACACCAACTGCATCCTATCGGCAAGGTAAGAGGCGAACCACCGTAAAACGGTGCCTCCCACTCCCACCTCGCCGAGACGATGCAGAAGGATACCATGGTCGATGGTATCGAAAGCCGCTGAGAGGTCAAGTAGCACCAGGATGGAAGAATAACCCCCATCCCGGGCTTGCCAGAGATCATCCATCAGGGCGACCAAGGCAGTTTCTGTACTGTAGCCGCGCCTGAAACCCTTTCACATCCATTTTTTTCCCAGTGAAAATTTATACAGTGTTTCCTTATATTTTACAGTCTTCTTTCTTCTTCTTCATCCAATGTTATTTCATAGTCTCTCCTTTGTCTTTTCTGGTCCATTCGTACCATTTTGTCCATAGGTACCTCAGCACTTATAACTTTGTCAATGGACTCTGGTCTTATCTTCTCTTCTAGCCACAGAAGAATATGAACGTGGGGGAGTCCACATTTCTGCCATTCCACGGAGTACATGTGACACCTGGTATTTCCAAAGATGCAACCTTTAGTGAGGAGCTTCATGATATGTTTTACTTTCACGTGAAAAACCCTTGCTACTATGTCATGTCTATCGTGAGATTTTTGTCCGTGTTTCAAGATCACGATTTCTGGCCATTTCGGATTGCAGGTAAATGTAATGAACAGATCTGGTTGTCCGAAATGGCGCACATACGTCATCGCATCTTGAATTCGCTCATGCATGTAGCGGGGTCCTCCAGTGAAAGAAGTCGGCAACACAACCATCTTGCCAAGCTGTGATAAGTGGCTGTCAGTTCTTGTTATGGCATCCTTCAGGTGCACATACTCCTCACTTCTCAGGTTTTTTTTGGTTTCTACGAATCCAATGGAGTCTTTTACTCTCAATTTTCGCATACATATCAACCAGAAATTGATTGAGAAGGTTGCGGAACAGCAATAGGTAGCATTCTTCGCCATCATGCTCCATTATCCTGTAGCTGTAAAAGGAAGCAGCAGACATGGTCTTCTTGAGAGGAACCTTGGTGTTTGGGTCGCACTGAGGTATATTGATGTAATAGCCATCTTCTCCATGGCAGAACATCAGAGGGTACTGGAGAGCGTCATAGGCACGGTGTGTCTCACTGATTTGTAACAACCTGTTGTCTCTGCTGTGGAGAACGATTTCTCTCTTCTCAAAATCCTGGCCGACAATGAGAACAGCCACTTCTGTAGTCGTTGAAATGACCTTGGTGCTCTCCAGAAGACTTCCTATCGGCGTTAATCACCACTTGGAAGTCCTTGTGGCCCTTAGGAACAGAATCAACAGCAGCCTTAAGTTCCAGAATATACTTGTTGTGTTCACGCAGCAACTTCTGCAGTTGGCTAACCAGTTGTGGATTAACGCCCGGGTAGATTCCACAATGGATCTCCCTCTCATTGTCATCATCACCAACAAAGTAGATCTGGAGAAATGAAGGCTGCTGATGAGGCCCCGCAATGATACTCCCTATCCTGTGGTAGACCTGCCACTGCACTTTGAATGTTGGCATAAAATTTCACTCCTTTAGGTGAAGAAGGAAGGTGGAAGGGTGGGACTGTAAAAGATTGAAATGGGGAAGAAACAACCATGAATTAAATAAAGCATTAAGGAAAATATGAGAAATGTATATATAAAATAAAAATGGAATGTATAGAAAAATGAAATGAGAATGAATCTATAAATATGTGTATTGTCTGTGTGGAAATAATAAACTTTTGGGGGGAAAATATTCCCTCCTTCACCTCTCTGGCTCCAAAAGATGTCATTTGGATGCATCCGTTGTACTTCCAGACAGCAGAAAGTGCTTTGCCATTGGATGCTGGTGGGTGAGAAGGCTGTATAAGGGTTCAGGGGAGGGCTGAAGGGGAGGGAGGTGGACTTTACCGCCACTGTATCACATCCCGGGACTCTCATCCTGCCACTTTAGAGCATGGTACTAGGCACAGGGTAACCGGGGTCCAAGATCAACAACCTTGTCCCTGGAGTAATCAATCTGAGGTTCATATTTAAAACCAGACAAATACTTATTAGTCCAAGGCATTGATGTAATTTGTGACTGATTAGCATAGGGGTTATTAGATGTATACTTTTTTACAGCCTGTGTACTGACTTGGGGCTGAGTTTGATGATACTTGTGTACAGCTTCCCTTACTTGTGTTTTCCTAATCGCTTCTGTAAATCTTTTTCTGTGTTTTTTGCCTCTTTTCCCTTTAACTGGTGTTACAGTAGAAGGAACAGATTCATCTGAACAGAGGGGGAAATTAAGGAGGGGGGGATCTGCCTCTGCCTACCAGCATACATCGGTATTCATGTGGCTAGCATCCTATCAGTGTGTGAGAGTTGAGGGGTGTTTGGAAACTCAAACAGTATCTGCTGTGTGAGGAAGGAGGAGACAGGAAGGAGGCTGGGCGTGGCTTAGCTCAACTGTTCTGTAGTAAAGCTGCTTGCTGTTGTGAAAGTAAAACTGAAAGTGAAACTCCTCTCCTTTCCTCTCTTTGTGTTTTGCATTTGGAACAGATTTCTTTTCAGGTGGGGAGGGGGAGTAGAACTCCTTAGCATAAGAGCGTGTTAATAATAATATAGGAAATACTAATGCTCTGATGGTCATTTCGAAAAATCCTTTCTTAGTGAGCACCTAGAAGGCAAGAGGAACATACGTGTCAAATTTCAAGTTTGTAGGCTTTACGGTTCTGGAGATTTCGTGATTACGGCGTGAGTGGTTTTCGCTTTTATATATATAGAGATATCTTTAACTTTTCATAATTTATTTTAACTCTTGAATATTTTTTGGAATGTGAATACCTAAATATTTAATACTATCTACTATTTTTAATTTATATTTTCCTTTCAATACATCCACTTCTTTACTATGGTTATATAACATCATTTCTGATTTTTCCCAGTTTATTTGTAATCCACTATATTTCCCAAATTCATTCAGGTGTAAATATATTCTCTCTATAATAACCACGGGATTTTGAAATGTTAATAATATATCATCTGCAAATAAATTTTAGTTTTCTTCTGTACACCAATTCCTTCAATCAGTGAATCTTCCCTAATTGCATTTGCCAAAACCTCCATCAATAGTGCAAATAAAATTGGGGATAAAGGGCAACCTTGTCTCGTTCCCCAGCTTAAGGTTATTGTCTCTGTAACACCATCATTTATAACTATTCTCGCTTTATTCTCTGAATATAGTTGATTTATCACTATTCTAAAAAATTTTCCAAAACCTAACTTCTCTATTAATATCTTCAATGTAGGCAATTCCACACAAAGACCTTAAATACATCGAATGCTAATACACCTGTCTTTAATTTTTGATTCTTTATATAATAACGTATGTTTAATACCCTTATTACTATGTCTGACATTTGTCAGCCTCTTATTAATCCACACTGGTCATTTTTAATATACTTCTCTATAAATACATTCAATCTATTTGCCAATATTGCTGTAAAAATCTTAGTGTCTTGATTAATAAGGGATATTGGTCTATGTCAGCGGTTCCCAACCTGGGGGTCGCGGCCCCTTTGGGGGTCGAACGACCATTTCCCAGGGGTCGACCCAGCATCCTCAGCTCCCCCCCCCACTGCCACAAGCCTGGCCATATCGGCTCAACTCGCCCGAGCCCTCCGATTGGTCGGGAGAGGTGCCATTCGGCGAGAGGCGTTTGTGACGCCTGGCGGCCGAGCTTTGGAGGCATCAGCTAAGGGGCAGGGCATCGCAAGATTGCACGCTGGAGAGTGCAAGGCAGTGCTTAAGACATCTGTGGCTCCCCCTGTCTCCTGCTCGCAGCGGGAGTTTCTTCCCGCTGGTGTCGAAGGGAAAGGGAGTCACGGGAGGGAACGGCCAGCCAACAACCACTTAAGTTTAACAGTGCATGACGGCGGGAAGGAGGACAGCTGGGTCGGGCTCGTCTGTCTGTCCTCTCGCCCTCAGCTGGCGCGGAGACCCAGTGAACAAAGAGGCAAACAGGGAGGGAGGGAAGAGAGAGACTGAGAGATATTAGCGCAGGGCTAGCCTGATCATACAGCCTCGGTGCTCAGGGCGCCACCGCTGGGGGCAGGAGGAGCTAAGCCGGAGGGAACTGGAGAAGGAGGTGGTGCCGGAGCATGGTCCATCGCCGCCGCCCTGCTCCGTATGATCAGGCTAGCCCTGTGCTAATATCTCTCAGTCTCTCTCTTCCCTCCCTGTTTGCCTCTTTGTTTGCTGGGTCTCCGCGCCAGCCGAGGGCGAGAGGGCAGACAGACAAGCCCGACCCGGCTGTCCTCCTTCCTGCCGTCATGCGCTGTTAAACTTAAGTGGTTGTTGGCTGGCCGTTCCCCCGTGACTCCCTTTCCCTTCGACACCAGCGAGAAGAAATTGCCGTTGCGAGCCCCGGCCGGCCAGGTTTGCGAGTCCTGGCTGTAATCGGAGATGTGGGACGTGGCAAGCGAGGAGACGGGGATGCCGGAGGGGGTAGCAGGGAGTGTCTGGGCGGGAGGATTTAATAAAATATAAAATATAGTTCTTAAAGCAGAAGACATATAAACCCAAGAGGATAAACGGGTATAAGGAAGGAGAGAGTTTGACGCTTCTCATGAATTAAATTTGCAAAGAACGAAGGAGGAACAGAAGAGTTTGAAGGAATTGTCCTCCAGCCGCAAAGGGGAATCTTTGAAAAGGCGGCTGGGCGAGGGGACCATAAGCGCCTTGCGGGACGTCTCGCTGCAGGACCCGCGGCTGCGCTATGAGCTCATCCAGCGCATCGACTCCGGCACTTACGGCGATGTTTACAAGGTGCGCAATGGCGCGCCCGGGGCGCACAGCGGGCTTTGGAGAGGGTCCCCCCGGGCACGCTTGGGGAGGGAAAGGCGCTGCCACTGGGACGGAGAAGAGCCGCAGAGGCGGCCGAGTGAGCAGGAAGGAAGACAGGAGGATCCCGAGCTGCCCAAGCCCCGCCTTGCAAGCCCGCATGGGCTCTTCCTCCACCGCAGAAAAGGACGGACGGCAATGTGATGGAGAGGCGGGCTCTGCAGCTGGCAGTCTCCAGGAGCGAGGAGAGAGAGCAGGGGGAGGGGGTTTCTAATCGGGGGTCCCTATGACTGGCAGCCCCCCTTTTTCTTCCAGCTCTACCCTCCTCCTGTTGGGCAACTTCTCCAAAGCGCGCTTTTGGAGACGCGCAATGGGGAGCAAGGAGTCGTGGACGGGCTCGCTGCGCGGTGGTGGGGATTTGCAGCCCCCACCATCTCCCGGGTGGGGTATGAATTGGACTGGGGAAGGGGTGCAGAGGGGTGGGGGAGAAGCAGGAAATTATGGCCGGGTTTCAGGGCTGCTCTCTCCAGGGCGTGTCTGGGTCTCTTGGGGCCAGCCTTTTTTTTTTCCACTGGGAGCTTTCTCCAAAGGGTTGCCCCCAAGCGGAGGGCGCCTTTTGGAAAAGGCAAGGTGAGGGTGGGGCAGGCTGGCTTTGCTACAAGTGTAGGCAGGGCGGGCAGGATCCCCTCCCTGCTCGCTCTGCTTTCCTGGAGTGACTGAATAACCACAATGCGCTTATTTGTCCGGGTTGCCAGAGAGTTTGGCACACGCGGTTCTTGCGGTGCTGAGGGCTAGGAGAGGGAAGAAGAGAAAAGAGAAGGAAGGAAGGAAGACCAGAGATGAAAGGAAGGAAGGAAGGAAGGGAAGGAGAGGAAGGAAGGGAAGGAGAGGAAGAAGAGGAAGAAGAGGAAGAAGAATGTTAGGTGGGAGGGTGGGAGGAAGGAAGCAAGGAAGAGAAAAAAGTGAGAGAGGGAAAAAGAAAAGAAAGAGAGAGAAAAGAAAGAAAGAAAGAAAGAAAGAAAGAAAGAAAGAAAGAAAGAAAGAAAGAAAGAAAGAAAGAAGAGGAAGGTTGGCAGGGAGGAAGGAAGGAAGAGAAAAAAGCGAGAGAGAGGGAAAGAAAGAAAAAGAAAGAAAGAAAGAAGAGGAAGGTTGGGAGGAAGGAAGGAAGAGAAAAAAGTGAGAGATGGAAAGAAAGAAAGAAAGAAAGAAAGAAAGAAAGAAACTGTTGAAAGAAGAGCCTTGCAAATTAAAATTGTTGTCTTTGCAGGGGTTTTGGAAAGGGTGGGTGAGCAGGCCCCATGGGGGAGGAAGGAATATGGGGCTGTTTTAAGAAGAAAGAGCTTAAAAGAGGAGATTGGCTTTGGGGACCCTGGCAATGTTTTTGGACCAATCATGGGTTTTTTTGCCCCCTGTTTGCCTCCTGAAACTTTGGAGTCCTGGGAGAAAGCTACTAAACAGGGATTACTTTGCTGGAAGCTTATCTGATTTCTAGTTTTTCGACACTGCAGGCCAATTTCTCAACCTCAACAACTTGAATATACCTGGACTTCAACTCCCAAAATTCCCTAGCCAGCTTTGCTTTGAATTCTGGGAGTTCAAGTCCAGGCACCTTAAAAGTTGCTGAGATTGAGAAATATTGCTGTACACTTGTTGGTTATCAAGTCTAAATACAGAAGTAGACTTGTTGTGGAAGATGATATTTCTTGTGCTCTTGCAAAGACTGGCCCGAGAATTTCTGATCTGGCATAATTACACATTGTTTTTGTGATTAATCGCTATGCTTTAATTATGTTCAATTTGTAACAATGAAAATACATCCTGCATATTAGATATTTACATTACGATTCATAACAGTAGCAAAATTACAGTTATGAAGTAGCAACGAAAATAATTTTATGGTTGGGGGTCACCACAACATGAGGAACTATATTAAGGGGTTGCGGCATTAGAAAGGTTGGGAACCACTGTATTATAGAATTATAGAGATTATAAAAGCCAGACTAGCACAATACCAATGAGGAAGAAAAATAATAGGTCTCAAAAGAAACCAGCATGGCTGCATAAAGAAATCTCTGACAAATTGAAAGACAAAAAGGACAAGTATAAAAAGTGGAAAGAAGGGGAAATAACTAAGGCAGAATACCAGCAAATAGCCCGAGCCTGTAAAGATGAAGTGAGGAAAGCTAAGGCTCACAATGAACAAAGGCTTGCGACAAAAGTAAAAAGTAACAAAAAACAAGAAAAAAATCAAGGAAACAATTGTTCCATTGCAGGGAGAAAGTGGCAAGAAGGTGACAAGCAACAGGGAGAAAGCAGAGCTACTTAACTCGTTTTTTGCATCTGTCTTTACACAAAGGGAAAAAACAGTCCAACCTACCAAAAACAGCATCACAAAAAACATATTAGGAACACAAGTTAAAATAGGGAAGAAAATGTTAAGGGAACACCTGTCTACCCTAGACGAATTCAAATCACCAGGACCAGATGGATTACACCCCAAGGTTCTGAAGGAACTGGCAGACGAGATCTCAGAACCACTGAACTATATCAACATCCTGGAGCACCAGGGAACTGCCAGAGGACTGGAAAAGAGCTGATGTAGTTCCCATCTTCAAAAAAGGGGGAAAAATAGATCCAGGAAACTACAGACCTATCAGCCTGACCTCAATACCAGGGAAGATTTTGGAAAAGATAATCAAGCAACGAATCAATGAACACCTAGAAGCAAACAAAGTAATAACCAAAAGCCAACATGGGTTTGTCAAAAACAGATCATGCCAGACTAATCTTATTGTATTCTTTGACAAAGTGACAAAATTAGTGGACCAGAGGAATGCTGTCGATATACCATATTTTTGGGGAGTATAAGACGCACCGGAGTATAAGACGCACCTAGATTTTAGAGGAGGAAAACAAGGAAAAAAGTATTCTGAACCAAATGGTGCAGTAATATATTATTTAATAAAATACCAGTGTAGCAGAATACTTTTTACAATCATGTATACTTTTTACAACCATGTACACTTTTTACAACCATGTATACTTTTTACAAACTTCAAACTTGACAGCTTTAAGACTAGTGGACTTCAACTCCCAGAATTCCTCCTCCAGTCATGCTAGCTCAGGAATGGGAGTTGAAGTCCACAAGTCTTAAACTTGCCAAGTTTGAAGACCCTTGCACCCCTAGCCCAGGGGTCTTCAAACTTCACAGCTTTAAGACTAGTGGACTTCAACTCCCAGAATTCCTCCTCCAGTCATGCTAGATGGGGTAATTAGAAGGCAAAAATGTGCCAATTTTTGCAAAAAACGGCCCGTTTTTCACTCGTTGTTTTGCAAAAACAGGGCATGCAGAGGATCTGGGAAGCCTGCAGAGCACTCCTAGGGGGTGGAGGAAGGCAAAAATGCCCCAATTTTTGCAAAAAACAGCCCATTTTTTGCTAGTTTTTCCCCAAAAACAGTGCATGCAAAGGATCTGGGAAGCCTGCAGAGCACTCCTAGGGGGTGGGGGAAGGCAAACCCCCCCATTTTTGCAAAAAAATGGCCCATTTTTTTGCAAAAATTGGATGCGGGGGGGGGGCTTTGGGAGACTAAAAATTGCTGTATTCGGTGTATAAGACGCACCGACATTTCCACCCTCTTTTTGGGGGCGAAAAGGTGCGTCTTATACTCCGAAAAATACGGTAATTTACTTGGACTTCAGTAAGGCATTTGATAAAGTAGACCATAACCTACTACTAGATAAAGTAGAAAAATGTGGGATAGACAGCAACACCACCAGATGGATTCAAAACTGGCTAACCAACCGCACTCAACGTGTAGTGCTCAATGGAACTGCATCTACATGGAGGGAAGTATGCAGTGGAGTACCCCAAGGCTCTGTTTTAGGCCCAGTACTCTTCAACATCTTCATCAATGACTTGGACAAGGGGATAGATGGGGAACTCATCAAATTTGCAGATGACACCAAACTGGCAGGAATAGCCAACTCTCCAGAAGATAGGCTCAAGATACAGAAGGATCTTGACAGACTTGAACATTGGGCGCTATCAAACAAAATGAAATTCAATGGTGAAAAAAGTAAGGTTCTACATTTAGGCAAGAAAAACAAAATGCACAGGTACAGTATATGTGGTACCTTGCTCAACAGTAGTAACTGTGAGAGGGATCTTGGAGTCCTAGTAGACAACCATTTAAATACTGTATGAGCCAGCAGTGTGCAGCAGCTGCCAAAAAAGCCAACACAGTTCTAGGCTGCATTAACAGAGGGATAGAATCAAGATCACGTGAAGTGTTAATACTTTATAATGCCTTGGTAATGCCATACTTGGAATACTGCATTCAGTTTTGGTTGCCACGATGTAAAAAGGATGTTGAGACTCTAGAAAGTGCAGAGAAGAGCAACAAAGATGATTAGGGGACTGGAGGCTAAAACATATGAAGATCGGTTGCAGGAACTGGGTATGTCTAGTTTAATGAAAAGAAGGACCAGGGGAGACATGATAGCAGTATTCCAATATCTCAGGGGTTGCCACAAAGAGGGAGTCAAACTATTCTCCAAAGCACCTGAGGGTAGAACAAGAAGCAATGGGTGGAAACTAAACAAGGAGAGAAGCAACTTAGAACTAAGGAGAAATTTCCTGACAGTTAGAACAATTAATCCGTGGAACAGCTTGCCTCCAGAAGTTGTGAATGCTCCAACACTGGACATTTTTAAGAAGATGTTGGACAACCATTTGTCTGAAGTAGTGTAGGGTTTCCTGCCTAAGCAGGGGGTTGGACTAGAAGACCTCCAAGGTCCCTTCCAACTCTGTTGTTGTTGTTGTTATTGTTGTTATTATTATATAGAAAAGCGCCGCCGCTATGTAAAAACCACTTCGGAAGCCGGCGCAAGGCTCTCGGCTGTTGCTGGGGCCGCCCGACCTCCCTCGCACGGCGCCCGAGATTCCGGAGTTTACCGTTCCGGCTGGGAGACCAGGGCAAGCCCAACAGGTCAATGCCAGCTACTCTCTCTCTCTCTCTCTCTCCATTGTTATTGTGCAGATCAGGGCAAGCCCTCGTGATCAATGGCCGGGAGAGGTATTTCCACGAGGTCGCGAAGCGGCAGAAGCCGAGGCTCCACTGCCGAGCGCTCATTTCTTTAAGAGCGCAAGAATAACCAATCGTTCTGCAAGATTCTTCAATTTAAAAGTTCACTCGCATGAAATTCTGGAATTCCTACTGGGAGAAGCCAAAATTCAGGAAGGGAGACGGTAGCCACGATCGTCCTAATCTGAGGACAGAGTCGAAACTGGGTCCCAGGAGGGCGGATCCAGCAATTTAAGCAAAAGAACAGACTCGGTCCTCACTCTGACTGGACAAGGACATCCCAACCTGAATGATGGCTCCACCCACGATGGAGAACATCAACTTTACACTCAATTTGTGAACTATTGGAAAGCAGTAGGAGAATGAAATTTTATATTCGAAAACCTTGTGTTGCTAAGTTATTATGCACAAAGTTTCACGTTTCTCATACCTTTCCTTCCAGAGATATAAGAAGCCAAACTTTAGCCTTTTTTCACACCGCAGTCATTTTCGGCCATCTTTGCTCCAAATTATCCAGATGGAGATCGCTCATGAGAATGTTTTTGTTATTTTGTTTAATACAGCACAAGAAGTTGTACAAGATGGCCAAGTTTTGTTTCTCTCAACAAAATATTGCCGGAGATATTATGTCTCAAAGTTGCTGAAACCTCAGAGTCATACTGTCGAAGGCTGCGGTATGGGGTCATACAAATGACTATCTCCCCGCAAGTATTGCATCAGCAAACGTAACACTTTACCAATGTTCCTTGGGTACGTGTGTGCATGTTCACACCAAATTTCATCAAAATCCGTGATGGTCGAGCTGGGAGCCCCAGACCATTTGACATGGAATCACCCCTCTGCCAGGCTGGGGCAGGGGGAGGCAATCATTTTTCTTCCCAGCTATCCTGTTGCTTCTTTGATGTGCTACCCCAAGAGTGATTTGAACATTATCTGCCTGACACAAATGCATTACAGAAATGTTAACATACTGCTGATCAGTAGTCTGGGAGCTTTACCGTTTAAAATCCTGAATGTGTTTACTGAGTTATATTTTTTCTCTTAACATGGCATCTAATCAGGGTGAAATGGGGAGGATAAAAAAAATGAAAATAGGCGTTGTCTTCTTACCTGAACGCCTCTTCTCATCTGGTGGAACCAGCCTTCAGGAATTGGGTAGACCTCAGCCAATCAGATTAGGACCGAGCCAGTAATTTAAATACTCCGTAGGATCCGCCATGTTCCCAGATCTGACGAATCCCGAAACTGGACTCGGGCGTGGCTACTCAGTTCGTTGTTACCTGAGCAAACTCCTGTCGCTATAGAATAAGAAACTAGGAAGAAATCTAATAATGGAAAGAAATTGAATCTCTAGCATAATTACCTAACTATATACAAGGGTGGGAACTGAAGGCTGGTTCCACCAGATGAGAAGAGGCGTTCAGGTAAGAAGACAACGCCTATTCTCCATCCTGGGGTGGAACCAGCCTTCAGGAATTGGGACATACCAAAGCAGGGGTCCCAGGGAGGGTTAGCACAATTTCTGCTCCTATTGAATGTCAACTACTTGCTGTAGCACCCTCCTTCCAAATGCTGCATCCACTGAAGCAAATTTATCTATCTTGTAATGTCGGATAAACTGGGATGGTTGCGCCCAGGTTGCCGCCCGGCATACCTCTTCCAGCGAGGCTTGTGTGTTCCAGGCTGCCGATGTGGATGCACTTCTGGTGGAATGTGCCGTAATTCCTGTTGGTGCTGGCATGCCGCTGAGATCGTATGCCTTGGCGATGGTGCCCCGGATCCAACGTCCTATGGTAGCTGACGACGCCTTGTCTCCCAGGGATCTGGTGTGGAACCCCACAAAAATTGCTTCCGTCTTCCTGATATGTCTGGTGCGGTTCAGGTATATTTTGAGCGCCCTGCGCACGTCTAATGAATGCCATCGTCTTTCAGATGGGTGCGCTGGTTGTGCGCAGAAGGAGGGGAGAATCAGCTCCTGAGACCTGTGAAATACGGAATTGATCTTGGGAATGAATGACGGATCGATTCTGAGAGTTACCTTGCTTGGTTGAAATATACAGAGATCCTTCCGGACTGACAAGGCTGACAATTCGGAGATGCGTCTGGCAGAAGTGATGGCAATCAGAAAGGCTACCTTCATGGTGAGGTGGCGTCGTGATGCTTCCCTAAGCGGCTCATATGGAGGCCCCGTGAGGGATGACAGGACCCGTTGCAGGTTCCAGGTTGGGTATCGATGTACCGTAGGTGGGTGTAAGTTAGTTGCTCCCCTCAGGAAGCGACGGATTGCTGGACATTGGGATAGAGAGTCATAATTGTCACATGCTAACACCGAAGAAAGAGCAGCCACTTGTCTGCGAAGAGTGTTAGGTGCTAGTCCCCTATTGAGACCGTGGTTCAGGAATCTCAAAACCTTAGGCAGGGGGATGCATAACGGTGAGAGCCCTTCCTCACTGCACCAAGCGCAGAATGCCCTCCATGTAGCTGCATAAATGCGATTTGTGGAGGGGCGGCGGGCTGCCTGCATAATGACGACTTCCTGGTCGTAATCCTGACTTAGAAGGTCGTTCCGCTCAATCTCCATGCAGTCAGTTGTAACCAGGTCGGGTCTGGGTGATGGATGCTCCCCTGTGACAGCAAGTCCTCTGACAGTGGCAAGCGCCATGGTCTGGTGACCGAGAGAGCCTGGAGGTCTGCAAACCAAGTTCTTCGTGGCCAGAACGGGGCTATGAGGATTATCTCTGCCCGCTCCACTAGAATTTTGTGAATGAGCTCCGGAATCACTGGTAATGGTGGGAATGCATATAGGAGCTCTTGAGGCCACTGGCACCTGAGGGCGTTCGTCTGCTCCGCCCCCGGCGACTGGAATCGTGTGAAGAACCTTGGTAGGTGGGAATTGCTGGGAGTGGAGAAGAGGTCCACCAGCGGCTGACCGAGTCTCTGGGCTATCTGATGGAATACGCGGGGGTGGAGTCTCCACTCCGCTTGATCTACCTGAGTGCGGCTGAGCCAGTCCGCCTGCGAGTTGTGAATCCCTGATATGTGGTCTGATGTGATCGACCGTACGTGTCTCTCCGCCCACAGTCCCAGACTCATTGCTTCGGCCTGGAGGGATTTGGATTTGGTCCCCCCTTGGCGATTGATGTGTGCCTTGGTGGAAATGTTGTCTGTGAGGACCAGAACATCGGAGTCCAAGACCAGGTGCCGAAAGTGTTTCAGAGCCAGGGATACTGCTCTCAGCTCCAACCAGTTGATGGAGTGTGCTGCCTCCCCCGGTGACCACTGACCTTGAGCTATGAGTCCCTCCGAGTGAGCTCCCCAGCCTGTCAGACTTGCGTCGGTTGTAATCGTTCTTCTGTGTATGACCCTGAACGAGGTGCCTTTGGATATTGCTGAGGAAGTCCACCAATCGAGCGACCTTTGAACCTGTGAGGGAAGTTGAACTTTCATAGAAGATGAGCCCTGACCAGCTTTCTGGAATGGTAACAGGAACCATTGGAGTTCCCTTGCGTGTAAGCGAGCCCATGGGGTGATTGCTATGCAGGAAACCATCTTCCCCAGGAGGGAGGATAATGATTCTAGGGATGTCTTCTGTTCCCCCCGTATCTGGGTGGCTAACTGCCTAATGCTGTCCTGCCTTTCTGAGGAGAGGCAGACCGTACAGTCAAGGGAATTGATCACTGCTCCCAGGTGCTGTATGGACGTGCACGGGTTGAGAAGGCTCTTTTCCCAGTTAATGGAGAACCCGTGTTCCTGGAAGATGTCTATGATGATTTCCACATGCTGTTGAGCCAAACCTTTAGAGGGAGCATGTACTAAGATATCATCCAAATAGCAATGGATACGGATAGATTTGGTCCGCAGCCTGGCCGCCAGGGCCGCCATTATCTTGGTGAACACCCTGGGGGCTGATGAAGGGCCGAATGGAAGATCCCTATATTGATAATGTTGATTGTTGTAACAAAATCTTAGGAAACGCCTATGGGGTTTGAATATAGGGACATGCAGGTATGCTTCCGTGAGATCTAGGGATGCCATGTAATCCCCCTGGCGTATCAGAGAAAGAATGGAAGACAGGGAGTGCATTTTGAAACGTTTATACACCAAATATTTGTTTAATCTTTTCAAGTCCAGGATGGCTCTCCAACCCCCTGATGACTTTGGGACCACAAAAAGGATAGAATAGAAACCCCGCCCCCGCTGGGAGCGTGGTACTGGCTGTATGGCCCTGATGGAATCTAGGTGTTTAATTGCTTCTTCCATCAATTTACGTTTGGAGTAGACAAAGGAAACTGAACACTTAATGAAGGATCTGGGTGGGAATGAGATGAATTCCAACTTCAGCCCCCTGCGTACGGAGTTCCGTACCCAGGAGTCCTGAGTTGAATGCTCCCAGGCCTGCCAAAACTGGGCAAGCCTGCCCCCTATGGGGGCACTCCTGGAACTACCATCTGCCTCTGCGGAAGGGTCTGCCTGAAGGAGCCCCTCACGGTTGTTTACGAAAGTGCTTCCCCCTGCCACCCCTATCTGGTTGTCTCTGCCTTGAGGAGTACTGACCTGGGGACCGGGCAGAGGAAGATCCCTGGTCAGAGGGACGAAAGGGCCGCCGGGTGTACGGTGTGGATCTTATGAACCCCTTGCGTGTGATAGAGGGCAGGACCTTTCTCTTGTCGCTGGTCTCAACGAGGAGAGGTTCCAGTGTGGCTCCGAAGAGTGATCCTCCCTTGATGGGCCCCGCTGCCAGCTTCCATTTGTGACGTGGGTCTGCCTGCCACTTCCTGAGCCAGTGCAGCCGCCTGGCCACTATGGAGGAATTCATTGCCGTAGCTGCAAAACGTGATGCTTGCAGAGACGTATCTGCCCAAAACTGCACCGCTGCGAATATCTTATTTATGTCCTGTTGAGCCCTCGTGTTCGAGGGTGGGATGTGATCCTGAAGCTGCTCCAGCCACGAAAGAGTCGCGCGCGCGAAGAAGGAGGATGTGGAGGATGCTTTCACTGCCCAGGCTGCTGACTGGAAATTCTTGACCAGTGTCTGATCCATGCGCCTTTCCTCTGGTTTCAGGATCTCCTCTGGTTCTCCCGGGACTGTTGTGGAAGAATGCAGTGCCCTTATGGGCGCATCTACTGTGGGGACTGAAAGTAAGTCAGAGAGGTTAGGTGCAACGTTATAAAATTTCTTGTCCTGTGAGGAAGCGGATGGGCCGGCCGCTGGAGTGGTTCTGTGTTTCTCCACCGCATCTACGAACAGCTGCGGGATAGGAATAAAGTCCACCTCTGGCCTGGATTCTAGATAGAAGTGATTAGGTTGTTCCTCTGCATTTGAGTCTGTAATAACTTTTGGTAATTTAATCCTGGCCACTGCCTGAGCCTTGAGTAATAAGGACCTAAACAGGCTAGTTGGAAACAGGCCCGATGTGGGAGGCACCTCCTTGGGGACCTCCTCATCCTCTGATAGATCCCATTTGGAATCATCCTCTCTAGGCTCCTCATCTTTAGGATTATCAAGGACTGATTCATCAGAAGAATCCTCTGAACTATGTTTATTGGATGGGCGTTCCTTCCTGCTGGCAGCTCTCTTTGCGCCCCTAGATGATGATGAGGTGGAGGCTGCTGTGGAAGACCCTGCTCTCGATAGGTTGTCTAATCTGTCTGCAATGGCCTGCTCTAGTACCTGTTCCATCAATGCTCTAAGGTTTGAAGTGTTGATCACTGTTTGTTCTGTCCCAGGTGCCCCCTGTGTCTGTGATCTGGGTTGCTCTGCTGTACATGCACGCCCCCATGGATCTCCTCTGGATCTGGCCAGAACATCAGCATTCATATCTAATGGATCCATTCCTATTGCCCCCGGTTCCTGACTGGGGCACTCCTCTTGGGCCTGAGAGCTTTCCACCTCTGCTTGGGCCTTATCACTCAATTCTTCTAAAATCCTATGAAGTCTCTCCTCTGCCTGAACTGTGGCTTTTGATGGGTGCCTTGCGGGGGGGGGATCGCTCTGGTGAAGAGGCTGTATCCTGTTCTGATGAGTGATTGGATTTTTTTGATCGTTTGCCTGATGCTTGAGCCTCTTTTGAGCTCTTGCCCACCATCCTGTGGTTGTTGGCTGGGGGTGGAATGAGGAAGGCTCCGCCCCTCCTAATCTTTCCAAAGATGGGCGCCCCTGGCGCGCCACATGGAGGTCTCTTTAAATGGCCCCTTTAGGTTGGCACCACGTGCTCTGCCCCACCGGTCCGCCCGAGAAGGCTCAGGTTGTTCCGGCTGTGCTGCTAGCCCTTGGCCCGAGACGACTCAGGGCTGCTAAGAAGCTGGGCCTGGAAATGGTTCCCCCCCCCCCCGTTTTCTTCAACTTCTTCTACTGGACGCTGCAAGAAAAACTCAGCAGCTTCCTCTGCCTTGCTCTGCTCCTGTGCAGAGGGGGCTGGCAGTGTGTGTGTGGGGGGAATCCCAGCGGCCTATATCGCCCTGGAGCAATTGCCGCCTTGCTGCCCTCCTGCTGAGCCTTTGTGCTTGCTTGCAAGATCGCAGCAGGAAGAGGGCGGGGGCAGTGGTGCTGGAAACTCCAGCTGGAGCGCGGAATTTAAACGAGGGAGAAGATGCCTGCCTTGCTTCTGTTCTTCGTTCGTTCCTCCCCCTCCTTCTGTCCCCCCGGTAAGAAACAGGCCCACACTGGAAATCGGCCGATTCCCTGCTTTCCTCCCCCCCCCTCCGAGCTGAACCCTGCTGAAGCGAGATCGTCTCAAGTTTCCCTGCCGTTCCCAATGGTAAACAGCGTAGCAGGCTGCTTGGAGGAAGAGGGGGGGCTGGGGGGGAAGGAGGGGGGGAGACGGATCACGCTCTCCAAACCTTGCCGGTGTGTTGCTGTGAGTTCCTCTGATGGCGATTTGGCTATCCAGTCCTCAAACGGACCTCTGTTTAAGAGGATTCCTCTTCTCTTCTCTTCTTTTTCTTCTTTTCTTCTTCTTCTTCTTCTTTTTTTTTAAATAAAATAGGTTAAGGAAGAGATAACTGATAGGGTGGGAAGACCTAGGAAGAGAAAATCCTCAACGAGAAGGTAAGAAAGGTTAATAAGGGGAAAGAAAGGCCCTAAGAGCAAAGAAGTTTTCAGGACAGGAGTTTGGCCACGACCTTCCTCTTGAGTGGACCGAGACAGATCTGGGAACATGGCGGATCCTACGGAGTATTTAAATTACTGGCTCGGTCCTAATCTGATTGGCTGAGGTCTACCCAATTCCTGAAGGCTGGTTCCACCCCAGGATGGAGAATTGACAATCTTTGATAGAGCTTTCATGGACAAGTCTAGTCTATGTGACACAGGACAAATGATTTTTTTTCCTTTTTTTTCTTTCCTCCACCTTTAGCTGTGGTAGCAAATACATTCTCATGTAGCTTCCCAGCTTTGTAAGACCTTATTCTGGGAATTATCAAGAAATTAGAAAGTAACTTTTTGGCAGCAAAAGGACTGAAGTTATGGTAAATTTACAATTATCAAACAGCAAAAAGGGCCTTAAGGGAACTCTGTAGTTTTCACAAAATACTGCAAGAATAGTGATTTAAAAAAATTACATGAGGGGAGTTATTGGGGAACTAAAACATTAGTAGAAACATATTTGAAATCCTATGCTACCCTTGAAATTTATGGGTATGATATTGTAGAAGCAGGACAGTGACAGAGGAACCCATTTCACTGGAAGGGTATTACAAATAATAATGGACTCTTTGGGGATTAGGTGGGAACACTACACACCTTGGCACCCTTTAAGTTCTGGAAAGCAAAACAAGGGAGCCAAACTTTGAAAAATCAGCTAATATTAGAAACCAAGTTACATTGGAATGTATACTGGGGCTGTCCTCCTCTTTGTCTCTTCTCAGAAATAAAGGACTTCTTGCTCAACAGCCACCACTAGAGTTTGCAGTCCACAATATCCAGCCTAACCCTAACCACCTGTTAGGAAAGTGCAAAAAGCAACAATTGTGTAAAAAAAAGGAAGGATTGTAAGAAACTAATGGAGATAGTGTTGTTTTTGCAAAGAAAGCAATTTTTGAGAGACATGGGTTTAAAAGTTCAGTAGGACATTGGGACATTAAAGGGTAAAAAGTTCAACAATGGAAAACAGGAAGGGTCTGCTATTCTGATAAGCGAGTCATCTTGGGCAAGCAGATTAGTTAACAGTTTTAACCACACAGCCTAGTATAAAGTGGAGAAATTAATTAACCACTTGCCTCAATTTATTACGCTTATGCTGCAAGGATTGTAAGGAAACAAGAAATATAGGTTAAGAAATTAAAAAGGGACAAAAGGTAGTCTGGAAAAAGGGGAAATGGGCAAAAGGCGGGGAAACTGATTAAGCATGCGGAAATTCGTGGAGAAACAGGCGTTCTGCGAAGATTGCAACCCTGTGGTCTTTGTCAAAGGGGGCTGCAAGGGAGGGATTTGTGGTTCGGGTGGAGGGAATAAAAAGCTGGAGAAATGTATTCCTATGTGTGCCTACCTGCTAGCCACCCGTTCTTGCAAGAACGTATTTTACATGCAATTAAGCTCATTGCAGCATATCTGAATTGGAATGAGCCAGCCTTAAGATTAAGACCACAATTAAAAATAATAGTTAAATATATGACAAAAAACCAAAAAGAAGAATTAGAAAAGGTAACTGGTTTTGAGATAGCTCAAAAGATTAAATATTTAGGGGTTTATATTATGTCCACAAATACAAAATTATATCAACACAATTATGAACCACTTTGGTTAAAGATACAGAGGGATATGGAAAGCTGGGAGAAATTACAATTGTCTTTGCTGGGTAGGATAGCTGCTGTTAAAATGAATGTTTTACCAAGGTTTTTATTCCTCTTTCAAATGATACCAATACTTAAAAAAGATGAAGTTTTAAAGGAATGGCAGAAGGGTATAAATAAATTTATTTGGGCAGGGAAGAAGCCAAGGGTAAATCAGAAGATTATGCAGGATACACGTGAAAGAGGTGGTTTAAAAATGCCTAATTTAAAATTGTACTATGAAGCAGCGGCCCTCTCAGCAATTACGGATTGGATTAACTTAACGGAAGAGAGTGTATTAAACATTGAGGGATATGGTTTGGTTTTTGGGTGGCATGCTTATTTAATATATGATAAAAAGTAGATAAAGCTTTTAAGAGCCATATATTAAGAAATGCTTTATTGCGTGTCTGGAAAAAGCATCAATTTAAATTAAATGATAAGTTACCTTTATGGACAGTACCCAGACATGTGATAGAAAATATAAATGTGGAACAAAAATTTGACAAAATTACATATAAAGAACTTCTTCTGGAAGAGGGAAATAGATATCAATTAAAATCGTTTGAGAAATTAAGAGAAGAAGGAATAATCAGAACATGGTTTCAATATATACAATTACAGGCTAGATGGAGAGATGATCAAAAAATTGGTATATTGAAAAAAGAGGACAATTTGTTTGTACAAATAAAGGATAAGGGCCCAATGCATATAAAGAGGTTATATAATATTTTATTGGAATTAGATTCAGAAACAGAATTAGTTAAGGATTGTATGATAAAATGGGCTCAGAACATTGGTGAACCGATAATGATGGATACATGGGAAAAGATATGGGTTAGAAATGTTAAATTTACACAGGCACAAAGTTTGAGAGAAAATTTTTATAAAATGTTTTACAGATGGCATTTAGATAAAAAAAAAACTAGCTTGTATGTATCCAAATTTAGATTCTAAATGTTGGAGTTGTGAATGTGAGGATGCTACATATTTTCATATATGGTGGACCTGTAAAAAAATTAAGGCATTTTGGATAAAAATTTGGTGGATTATACAAAATATTTTAAAGAAAAAGATTAAGTTTACACCACAATTTTTCTTGTTGGGGATAATAACGGATTGTTCTGTTATAGAGACTAAGCTGGTTTTGAATTGTATATCTGCTGCCAGATTGCTGGTGGCACAATATTGGAAGAAAGAAGATATACCTACAATTGAAGAATGGACGTTGAAAATGACACATTTGGCTGAAATGGCCAAGATTTCATCATACTTAAAGGACCACTCAAACGAAAGATATATATTGGAATGGAGTAGGTGGACTGAATATATTCAAAAAAAGTATTAGACTAAAATAACTCAAATAGTTTATTAATGTTAGAAATTTGTGAAATGATATACTATACTTTCAAGCTTTTGGATTGTTAAAGAGTTAAGGATGAAAGAGGATTTTTGAACTAATAACTTTTTTTTTCTTTTATAGTATTTTGTAAGTTTTATGTTAGTTTTCTTGGATTTATACCTTGTGCTTTTTCTAGGAAGTCTGGGAGGGTGGGTGTGGGGGGAGGGGGTGTGGGGGGAGGAGGGGAGAAAAATGGGGGGAAATGTCTGTACTTTGTACTTATAAAACTTTTCAATAAAAAAAAAAAGATTAAGACCACAATTCAAGAACAGGCTCAACAAGGCCATAATCACACAACTGATACAACAAGGTATTCCCCGCGGTCTAAAAGACCTCTACCTAGCCGCTGTAACAGCTGTCTCAACTCGTAGAACTTAAGTGCATTTTAGGTAGCCCCAGTCAACCGCTTCCAAAGCTGACTCCTCCTTTGATAGATTCTGGGGCAACCTCCTACATCTAGCCACAGTCCAGAAACTTAAGATCCCCACAATTCCCCTAAGTCTCCATTGCCAGTGATAACTATCGATGGCCAAATTTTAAACCAGGCCCCATTACTCACACCACAGTGCCTTTGAAATTAACAATAAATCACCATCCTAAAGAGTTAACCCTTTTCATAGCTGATCACAATTCTCCACCAGTGCTGGGAACTGCTTGGTTACAATACAGTGACCCCACTATTAAGTTGAAAAACTGGTCTATTGCCTTTGAGTCCTGAATGACTTTCTCACTGCGATCAGCCCTCCAAAACCTCCCACCAGCCCCGACCCCAACCCGAAGGTTAACAGGATTCCCAATCTGCCAAGTAAATACACAGACTTCGCTGATGTTTTCGAGGAGGAGGAAGCCTTGTTCCTACCCCAGCACAGAGACTGCGAGTGTGCCATAAACCTGGTCCCTGACACCAAAATTCCCACCAAGAGAGAATACCAATGTCTACTACAGAATTAGAAACTCTAAAACAATATTTGGACTCTAATTTGAAAAAGAGGATTCATAAGACCCTCCCACTCTCCTGCCTCAGCTACTACCTTCTTCGTACCCAAGAAGCAAGACCCCAGTGGGCCTAACAACAGTGGGAACCCCCCACTGAGTGTGCTTTAAAAATCACATTTTTTGTTTAATTGGTCATATTTAAACAATTTTAAATGCTTGCATATTTCTAACATTTTCAGGTCATAGAAATCCTCCCCCTACTGATAACTGTGATCTGTCCTACACATCGACTTGGAAGTATTTTAGCCCATTCCTCCTTCAACTCAAGAATGGTGGGCTTCCTTGCATGAACTGTCTACTTTAAATCCTTCCACAACACTTCTATAGGATTAAGGTCAAAACTTTTGACTTGGCCATTTCAAAACATTAACTTTCTTCTGCTTTAACCATTCTTTGGTTGTACAACTTGTGTGTTTTGGGTTGTTGTCTTGCTTCACGAGTCACTTTTGCTTGCGCTTCAGTTCATGGACAAATACCGTTTCCCCAAAAATAATACCTATACCGAAAATAAGCCCTAGCATGTTTTTACACGTGCCTAAGAGCCGAGGTGGCGCAGTGGTTAAATGCAGCACTGCAGGCTGCTAGTTCAGCAGTTCAGCTGTTCAAATCTCACCGGCTCAAGGTTGACTCAGCCTTCCATCCTTCTGAGGTCGGTAAATTGAGGACCCAGATTGTTGGGGGCAATATGCTGAACTCTGTAAACCGCTTAGAGAGGGCTGTAAAGCACTATGAAGCGGTATATAAGTCTAAGTGCTATTGCTATTGCTATTGCTACTGTAAGCCCTACCCCCAAAATAAGCCCTACTTAAGCGACTGCACAGCCGGCCACCCGCCCATTCCGTCTGGTTGCTTGTGGTGCCACCATGAGGCAAGGGGTGATGGAGCTGCCCCATGTGCCCCGCACCGGCTTACCTCAGGGCCCCCGCAGCCAGGCCATCCATGCCCCAACACCTGCCTCACAGCGGCAGCACCAACAACCATGTGCAGCAGGAGCCCACATGGCCACCAGCTCACGTCTTCTGCTTGCTCACAGCTGCAACAGAGCAGGAGGCTGAGTGGTGTGTTGGTGCCGCGACCACGAGGGAGGTGTCGTGCTGTGGATTGCGTGCCGGGGGGGACCTGAGGTAAGCCAGTGCAGGGCATATGGGACAGCTCCACCACCCCCTGCCTCGCTGCAGCGGCACTAGTGCACTGCACAGCCTCCTGCCCCACCATGAGCAAGCAGAAGAAGTGGGCCTTCCATACATGGAAAAAAATAAGACACCCCCCGAAAATAAGCCCTAGTGCTTATTTTGGGGCCCAAAAGAAAATAAGACCTGGTCTTATTTCCGGGGAAACATGGGTACCTTAACATTTTTGTAAAAAATTGCTGTTTTTCGAAGGTTCCCTTTGTTGGAGTCATGACATACTTTCACGTACCTGTGTTGTGAAGATCAGACTTTGATAACAAATACCCACAAATTATGTTTTTCTTAAATAAGACAGGACCTTCCACACTCAAAATGATTATCATCCCACTGATTGAAACACCAAACTCTAATTTCCCCTGAAAATGAACTGATAATTCTAGAGGTTCACAAGTTTGCCACACACAAATATGTAGCATTGGATGATTTTCCTATAAATAAATGAACAAGTATAATGTTTTTGAGTCATTTGTTTAACTGGGTTTTATCTAGTTTTAGGACTTGAGGAGAACAGTTCATATTTTAGGTTATATTTATGCAGAAATATTGAAAATTCAAAAGGCTTCATAAACTTTTAAGTACCACTTCATATAATGTAACTTTATGCTGAAATTTATATTTCAACTGAAATATATTTCATTGAATGTATTTTATTCACTGTAATTAAAATTACAGTTATTATTTAAATAGTTTAAATCTATTTAATGGTTGTTGTATAGCAACTGTCTCAGTCAAGAGGAGAGCTCAAGTGGGGAATTAGTTTGGACTTGTTAAAACACAAGAGGGCAAGGTGTTACCCTCCCTGAATGCCTTGGAGCCTTATCTAGTCTTTCCCAGGCAAAAGCTGTCAATCTGGGTAGATTCCTGTGAAATAGGCATAGAAAAATAAAGCAGCTAGTTTGAACTCTACATGTGTGGATCTGGTTGTCTGTGCCTGACATTAATCTTCCCAGACTCTAAACTTTTACTCCCAAGGAGCAAAGACAACTGGGATGGCAACAGACCCCCAAGCAGGAATGGCAGTGGACCAAGGTGTAATGGATGCTATCCTACGGCATCAGGATGGGATAGAATCTGAGGTGTGGAATTTAGCAGCAACAATGCTTCAATTCAACAGGTGCAAAAGATCACACTGCCAGTGGCTCTAGTTGCTCCTACACCCCAAGCGGCTCTGGTAGTGCAACGCACAATGTGAGTTGTTTATGGAAACGCAAGTGGCAGAATTCCCAATGGACCGTTCAAGCTGTCCTTCATATTAAGCCTGTTAAAAGCATCAGCAGCTCAGTGGGCACTACTGATAATAAAAAACAATGACCCAATCATGAATAATAATTACCAGAACTTCATGGACAACTTCAGGGGTCATTTCGGAGACCCGATACGAGGAGTAACAGCTAGCCCCGTGATGGCAAACCTATGGCACGCGTGCTGGAAGTGGCACGCAGAGCCATCTCTCTGGGCACGCGAGCCATCACCCATTGCTCTTTTGGGTTCCGGCATGCCAGTCAGCTGGTCTTTGTGGTGGCCACCAGGTGGCCGGTGCGCATGTGCACGGCGGAAACCGGAAGACCATCTTCCCGGCGTGCGCATGCGCACCGGGTGGCTGCTTTTCCGGTTTCCAGCACACACACACGTGACCCTGTTTCGGCACTCGGTGCCAAAAAGGTTCGCTAACACTGAGCTAGCCTCTGGATCTACCAGCTCAAACAGTGTAACAGAAGGATGCATAGCCAAATTCAAATTAGTAGCAGGTGATCTAAATTGGAATTAAATAGCTTTAATTGACCAGTTTAGACGGGGACTGGGCACTCATATCAGAACCAAACTTGTGAGGCAAGGAGTGTCCCCAAAGCTAAACTAGTTATACTAGCTTTGTGTGCTCATCAACTCACGCCTGGAAGAAATACAATGGGAACTTGGGTGGTCAAAGCAACTGAACTCAAGATCTCGCTACACAGTATTTTCCCCCCTCATGCCAGCTGTGAACAACTTGGGGGAGGGACAGCCCATGCAAATAAGGGCTGAAAGAACAGCTGCTGCTGAGGAGAGACAAAGGTGAAGAGAGTTGGCACTGTTTTTACTGTGGAGAATGTGGACATATTGTAAGAACCTGCCCAGAAGTGCCCTGAAAGAAGGGAGGACTCTCCAGCCAGGGCACAAGAGAGCGCTGTCCCTAGACCAGAACACAGGCCCGGGCCCAGGGAAATGGCAGCAGCCCCTCTCACAACAGCTCACAGGAGGGGCTATTCAATCACTAAAGAGGACTCAACTCCAGCTAGATCAAGGTGTGTTGCTGAAAATTTCTGTTACTTTATTTTTAAACCACGGGCGAGAAGACTGATAGCTTTTGTTGATTCTGGCGCAACTGTCAATTAGTCCCATGCAGGTGGAAATGATAGACGGTTAGCCCTTAAGAGCAAGTCCTACTGTGCAATACCACTGCAACTAATAATAGGACAGCATATAGTACTTTTACCTCTGTATGTATCACACAACCTTCAAGTCCCAATCATCTTGGGGTAACCATGGCTGAAGCTTAGCAACCCTGCAATAGACTGGGAGACAAGAAGTCTATGTTTCCCCACTCCAGCTTGCCAACTTCACTGTGTGCAAGCAACGGCTCCTTCGCAACAGACAGCAGAAAGCCCCGAGGGGTGGGGGGGGAGGAAAGTTACCAGCTAAGTACGCAGAATTACACATGTTTTGGGGGAAGAGGAGGCATCAGTTCTCCCCTCACATAGAGATTGTAACTCTGCTAAGAGGCAATACCCCATGTCAGGAAGAGCTGTCAATTTTGAACTAGTATTTGGATTCTAATCTGCAAAAAGGCTGGCAGTTAGGAAGCTGAAAAAGAAAAGATGGCTTCCAAAACTGACGGGGTGTTTTTTGGAACCCAGACAAAGGCTTTATTAGACCTTCAAAGTTGCCAGCTTCAGCGCCGACCTTCTTTGTTCCTAAGAAGCAAGACCCAGGTTCCCTAAACCCAACTGGTGAGGCCCCAATGAGAACCATGCATGACTACAAAGCCCTTAATGCCATTACAGTGAGAGACCTTTACCCACTACCCCACATACTGGACTTATTGGATGGATTGCAGAGTGTGTGCATATTTACCAAATTGGACCTTCAAAATGCATTTCTTATCAGAGTCAAGGAGGGGTATGAATTTTTGATGACGTTTGACACCATGTATGGCAAATTTGAATATACCGTGATGCCATTTGGGTTAGTAAATTGTGGAGCTGTGTTTTGTAGATTTATGAACCAATTTTTTTCTGATATAATTTGACAAATTTGTGGTGATTTACCAGGATGACATCCTAATCTACTCTGAAGATGAGATTTTGCATGACCACCATGTATGAGAGGTCTTGAGTAGACTACGAGAAAATCACCTTTTTCCTACTGTGTTTCCCCGAAAATAAGACATGTCCCGAAAATAAGCCCCACAGGGCTTTTCGGGACATGCGTTGAAATAAGGGCCGCCCCGAAAATAAGCCCCCACCAACTATTTAAGCACATGCGCAGCCGGTCCCCGCCATTTACACTGGCTGCTGTACATGAGGTGAGCAGGTGGGGCCAAAGGGAGGGAATCAGCCCTACCGGTAGGGCTGATGGCAGCACAAAATGAGTGGCAGGACAGCAGCGCGCCTCACAATCCACGGCATGGAGTGGATTGCGAGGCGCCCCACTGTCCTAACGCTCATTTCGCGCCAAATTGCACCCCGCGGCAAAATGAACGGCAGGACAGCAGCGCGCCTCGCAATCCACAGCATGGAGTGGGTCTCGAGGTGCCCCGCTGTCCTAACACTCATTTTGCGCCAAATTGCACCCTGTGGCAAAATGAGCGGCAGGACAGCAGCGCGCCTTGCAATCCACGGCATGGAGTGGGTCTCGAGGCGCGCCGCTGTCCTGCCGCTCATTTCGCGCCAAATTTAATTTAATTTAATTTAATAGATTTGTATGCCGCCCAACTCCCGATGGACTCTGGGCGGCTCACAACATGTCAAATCTATTACAGATATAAAAACATATAACAATTAAAAAGATATAAAAATTAAAAAAACCTCCAACATTCATAACTAAGGGGGGGGAGACCCAAGTATAGTCTGCTTGCACCCTGCGGCAAAATGAACGGCAGGACAGCAGTGCGCCTCGCAATCCACGGCATGGAGTGGGTCTCGAGGTGCCCCGCTGTCCTAACGCTCATTTTGCCGCGGCAACATGTCCAAATGGCAACAGCAGCCCACCGTCTGTTTATCGAGAGGGATGGCAGGTGAGACGGTCTCATTTCTCCCCAGCTTCACCTGCCACCCCCAAATTGCATCCCTAAAGGGGGCGGGTAGCTACCGTAAGCGATGGGCAGGAAGCCCTGCCATGCCGGGCGAGGGGGGGGAAGAGACGGCAAGGGGAGCCAAGTGTCCCTCCAACCCCCCCTTTCCCCCCCCCTCTATGCCGGTAAAAGATGCCACAAATAAGTCTTTGTGAGACTCAAAACAAATGAGAAAATGGGGAGAAGGAAAGGGAAGGGAAAGAAAGGGAGAGGAAGAGAAAGAAACAGAAAGCAGGAATACTGGGGAAAGGAAAGAAAGGGAGAGAAAGAGAAACAGAAAACAGGGAGAGAAAGAAAGAAGGAAGGAAAGGAAGGAAGGAAGAGGAAGAGAGAGAAACAGAAAATGGGGATACTGGGGAAAGGAAAGAAAGAAAGGGAGAGAAAGAGAAAGAGAAAACGGAGAGAGAGAAAGAAAGAAAAGGAAGGAAAGAAAGGAAGGAAGATGAAGAGAGACAAACAGAAAACAGGGATACTGGGGAAAGGAAAGAAAGAAAGGGAGAGAAAGAGAAACAGAAAACAGAGAGAGAAAGAAGGAAAGAAAGGAAGGAAGGGAGACGAAGAGGAAGGGAAACAGAAAATAGAGGGAGGGAGGGAATGAGAGACCCATTTGCCACACACAGTGAAACCACAATCGCAAAACCTAAACCCACACACTGGGAAACCACAATGCCAAATCCCAACCGCCACGCTCCCAGGGTTTTGGATTAATGGATGTAATGATCTAAAATGACTTTTATTTTGACCCCCAGACAAGATGAGTTCAAAAAGGAAGAGCTACTCTGTGGAATTCAAAAAAGGAATAGTGGAAGATTCCCGGGGAAAGAATCTGGCAGCTTTCTGTAAAGAGAAGATGTTGAAAATCCGTATGGTGAGAAAATGGAGAGTAGAGTACGAGGCCCTAACTCAACAGGTGCAGAAGGGAAATGGGAAGAAACGCAAGTGTGGGTCAGGTCGGCAACCACTATTCCCTGAACTGGAAGACAGCATCTCTGAGTGGATCGCTGACCGGAGAGCAAGGGCTTTGGTTGTACACAGGGCTGATATCCAAGCATTTGCCCTTGAAATGGCTCCACAATTAGACATTCCCCAGGAGCAATTCAAAGCCTCTAAGCACTGGCTGGATAACTTCCTCCAGCGACATGAACTCTCTCTAAGGAGATCCACTTCGCTATTGAAACTGGACGATGGGGAACTTGTGAAACGGGCTGTTGCGTTCAAGACATTTGTATATGGCATTGACTTTTCAAAGTACAGTGGTACCTCGAGATACGAGTTTAATTCATTCCGTAACCTTGCTCGTATGTCAATTTGCTCGTCTCTCAAAGCAATTTTCCCCATTGAAATTAATTGAAATGCCATTAATCCGTTCCAGCCCCCAGGCTGGCTGGGCTGGCTGGCTGCTAGGGGTCTGTGTGTGTGTGTGTGTGTGTGTGTGTGTGTGTGTGTGTGTGTGTGTGTGTGTGTGTGTGTGTGTGTGTGTGTGTGTGTGTGTGTGTGAGAGAGAGAGAGAGAGAGAGAGAGAGAGAGAGAGAGAGAGAGAGTGTTTTCCTCCAGCTCACTCTAGGAAACCCACGCAAGTCCAAGCACGCTCTCGGCTAGGCTGGGGGGGGGGGGGGGAAGGCAGATCGGTTGCCCCCCCTTTCTGGTAACTCCTCGCCTTCCTCCAGCTCCTTGCCAGCCTTCCAAAGAAAGAAACGAGGGTCGGCACCTCAACTTCAAGGAAGGTGGCACCAACTTCCCATTGCCGAAAGTTAAGCCGTTTGACTGCGCAAAGTTGCCGAGTTGGTGGGAAGGAAGGTGGCAAGTCCTCATTCTGAAATAAGGGGAGCACGGAAAAACTGTTGTGAACGTGCTCCGGAGAGGAGTGAATGGGGGCCAGCGGGGAAGAAGTGCATATTTCACTGACAATCCCTATTTTCTAGCGGGGAGGAAGGTTCCCCCCCACTTCCAGTTTATCGCAGACTCAGAGCAGCTTACGAAGTCGAGGAAACTCCCTCCTTCCCAAGGGGGGAGAAGAACCCATTAAGGTAATTTGGAAGAGTGTGGAAAAGAACTGGGGGGGGATGTCCACAGGGAGAAAAAGAGGATGGGTGAGTGGAAGGCAAGGTAGAGAAAGGAGAGAAAGAGAGAGAAAGGAGCTGGTCTTTTAAACAGCTGGCGGGGACGGAGAATGGCAAAGTCACTTACTTCACAGACCAGGGGGTGGAATTAGAAACACGCTGGGGGGGGATCCAGATGCATCCTTTCCCGTCCCTCATCCCCCAAAAATCTCACGTTTCTGTGGAGGAGGAGGAGGGAAAAAACACACCACCGATCCTCGAGAAATCTGCAACTTTTCTTTCAGCTGCAAAATCCCCGGTGGTGTGAATGGCCATTCCTCCAAAAAAAAATCAAAGTTGATTCTGATTCCTGTAGGATACACACCCAAAGTTTCCCCCCCCCTCTTCTCCCCTTTCTCTTCCTTTCAGGTCCATTCTTTTTCCCTTTCCTTCCTTCCTTTCCTTTCTCTCTGCCTCCCCCCCCCCCCGAAGAGCCCTACGGACGCCACGATGGCTAAGCTAAAGGGGGAAAATTCTCTTTGATAGAGCCGTGTTCCCTACGACAGGGTTTTAAAACCTAAATCTATATTCAAATCTGGCTGAAGGTTTCCTCCCTTTCAGAATGTTGCGGAAATGAGTGGGTCGTGTGCAGCCGGCCGTTCCTCGTATCTCAAATGTTGCTCATATTTCAAAGCAAAACTTCGCTTGCTCGACAGCTCGTATCTCAAATATCTCGTATGTTAGGGCACTCGTAACTCGAGGTACCACTGTACCAGCCATCAAACATTATTGCCATGGATGAGACAGCTGTCTTTATGGGCCAAGGGGCTCAAACCACCATAGACCAGAGGGGTGCCATGTCCATTTACATATCCTCCACAGGATATGAAAGCACTCGTGTAACATGCCTTTTGGCCATCCGGCTGGATGGGACCAAAGTCCCACCCCTATTGATAAGCAAGGGCAAGAAGTGCAAAATAGAAAATGGGTGGAGCTTATGATCCCACTTGTTATGAGGGGTGGCCAAAGAGGCATGGTGGTGTGGGATGCAGCCAGCACCCTCCGTGCGAAAGCCATGAAAACATTCCTGTCTCAAAGGAGAATTGATCAGATTATGATCCCAGATTGGAATGTATAATTGGGCACTTCGTGATAAAATAGAGGGGGGGAGACATAAACAATGAATAAAGAGATAAAAAAGTGGAGGAAGCAATTTGGCTTAAAATTAAGAAGTAGGAGAATAATAACTAATTTGGAAACTAATTAATAGCGAAAGAATTTAGGAGTAGAATTGAAAAAATAATTGGTGAATATCGCAGATGACAAAATTAAGACTTTCCTTTTTTTCTTTTTTTTTCCTTTTTTTTGTGTGGAGGTAAGATGAAGTTAGCAGTATATACCTAGAAACGAAGTATTATACATAAAGAAATGATATAAAAATAGATAAATTTTTCTTAGAAGGGATATGAAGAGTATGAACTGGAGATTAACAGTATCATCAGTCTGTTAAACATAAGAGGATAAAAGAGTACTCAGGGGAAGGCTAAGAGGCTGTAAGAGGAAGTAGAAGGGGAGGAAGAGAAGGAGTAGAGAGAGTAGAGGCGGAGTGAAGGAGTAAGAAAGTAGGAGGAGATGAAGGAGGTAGAGGGGGGAGTGCAATGGAAAAAAAAGCAGAATAGACTGATGATTGATGATATAAGAGTATGTATAAGATATTGACTTTTGAATGATGGAGTATAAATATAAAACTGTGTGTTTTATTGTAATAATTTAAGGTATAGGTTTATTGAACTGTAAAAGTGGTGGAGGAAAAAATAAAAAACTTTTTGACAAAAAAAGATTATGATCCCAGCAGGATCATACCTGCAAACATTAGACATAGCCATCAACAAACCCTTTAAAGATAACCTGCATGTTGACTTCTGGTTGGCTCCGTCAAAGCCGCCAGGAAGACGACAAACAGCTGACTGGCGGCTGAAAACTCCCTCCCCGGGCAAAGGGGGGGTGAAGAGCAGGTAGGCACAGGTAGAGCCCCCCAAGTGCCCTAGGAGAAATCCTGGGGCGCGAAGGGTGAGGGCTCCCTGGTAACCTGCCGCTGCTCCGGACCTGGGACATCTCCGCTGTTTTGCGGAGCAAGAAGATCGCGACCAACACTGCTCTAAATGATTGATTCCAACTGAGGATTATTTGTAGCAGCAGAAAAAGCCAGGAGGCAAGCTGGGCAAGTAACCACTTCTTAACTCTTATCGACTTTTACTTGACAAGCTACAAAGTAGCAAGCTGATTTTAAAATGGCGTTGGAAGCTTGAAAGGGTGTGGAAAAGTGAAAGTGAGAACAAAGAGAGAAAGTTTTGCTTTGTTGGCAGGCTTTCACAGGAGAGTTGTTTGACCTGACTTGGACTTGCATTTATATTTGGAGATTCTTCTTCTTTTTGGTACTAGATTAATACAATTTGGAATATTATAAAGATTTGCTTTAATCCAGATGGCTTCTAAATCTGTGAAGACGGTTTCTTCTAAAAGTGCTGAGAGCTCGCCCACCCCCACCTCTAAACTGCAATCTCTTGCAGCACAACCTCAGCCTCTAACTCTGGGGATGTTACAAGAAAGCCTGAAAGTCATGCAGGCTGAAATGACTATTAACTTTAATATAAAAATTGATGAATCCAATGATAAAATTAAGGAGATGATTAATGATAAAATACAAGTTGTTTCTGACAAAATTGAAATCTCCAATAATAAAATCAGAGCAGATATTTTGGAAGCACTTAAAGGTCTGGCAAATAATGTGGAATATTTGGATCAGCAAGTTGAACAAATTAGAGATATTACAGCAGCTCTGAGAGAGAAAATAGAAGAGGTTGAAGATAAAACTGCAGATGAAATTACAATGATTCATTATAGAAACATGGAATTCGCGATCAGAGTCAGAGGTTTGAGAGAGGAAAAAAATGAAAACCTGAGAGAATTGATGGTGGAAGCTTTTGCTCAAGCATTGGGGATGAGTAAAGAAGAGTTGATGTGGCAGATGGATAAGATATATCGAGTTAATTCTCGCGTGGCTAGATTAAGAAACCTTCCAAGAGATATTGTAATATATTTCAATAATAGAACATTGCGTAATGACATTCTACAAGCAACGTATCAAAATAAGTTACAGGTGGGTGGACAAGAAATGATGACACTGAAAGAGATTCCCCCAAGAATGCTGAGAGCTAGAAAAGATTTTTCCTTTCTGGTGGAAGAGCTGAAAAGACAACAACTGCCATTTAGGTGGGAGGTCCCAGCTGGAATTTCTTTGATCTATGCTGGAGAAAGACATCGACTCAATATGGTTCAGAAAGCAAGAGATTTTTATACATACGTTTTAAAGGCTGGGACACCAAGAGCACCAGAAGGGAGGAGAAAGGAGGATGAAAGAGCAAGACAAAGAGATGAAGTTCAGCAAGCAGGGGCCTCATCTGGCCAAAGTGATATACCCACAATTCATTCTGATCAAAGTCTGGATCTATTTGGAGAAGAACGGATAAAAGAACAAAGACAGACCAGAGCGACAACTAAGCGTATGCAGGAAATGTCACAACAGCAACTCCAGTTGGAAGCCAAAGAAGGTACCAAAACAGAAGCAGTGGGAGGAACAAGACCAAAGGAATTAAAGATGCAAGATGTTCATTCAATGTTCCAGAAGCTTCAGAAGCCCTTAGATGGGAAGTAGATTTTTAACCTGGAATGTTAATGGATTAAACTCACCACAGAAAAGACGGAAAATATTTCACTACCTTAAACAATTTAACAATGATGTGGTCTGCCTTCAAGAAACACATATTAGAATACAAGATCAAAAATATTTGATAAATTCAAGATTAGGAATACATTTTGCCACAGCGGCACCAGGGAAAAAAATGGTGTTGTTATATATGTCAAAAAACATCTGATTGCTAAACTAATTGAAGCAGATGATCAAGGAAGATTTTTAGCTATAGAACTTTTAATCAAAGGAGAGAAAATACTGGTGATTGGTGTATATGCCCCAAACCAGCAACAAGAAAAATTCTATGATTTTTTACATACCAAGTTGATACATTGGGATTACAATACCTGCATCCTTCTGGGGGACTGGAATGGCGTACCAGACGTTAAAAAGGACAAGAAGGGCCCCAACCAAAATATTTTTTCAAGAGCAAAATTGCCAAAATCCTTCTTTGAGATGATGGAAGAGTGGGAGCTGAGGGATATTTGGCGTGAAAGAAATACAGAAGAAAAGGATTTTACTTTCTTTTCTGACAGACATCAATCCTTTTCAAGGATTGATTTTATTTTGATCACTAATAATCTTTTTCCTAGGGTAAAGAAGACGAAGATATGTTCAAGAATATTGACGGACCATAGCCCGGTCTGGTTGGAATTGCAAGATGGAAATGGACCCAGAAGGTCATGGAGGTTAAACGATAATTTATTTAGATATGAGGATAATGTGAAGGAATGTAAAAAATTAATGAATATGTTAATATGTTAATAATATGCACAAGGGTACGGCCTTGGAAATGGTTTGGGATGCCAGCAAAGCTTATATGAGAGGTATTTTGATATATTTGAACATTAAGTTTAGAAGGAAAAAAGACGAAAAAAGGAAAGAATTAGAAGAAGAGATTAAAAGACAGGAGAGGGCTCTAATCTCTAATCCAATGGATAAGAAAATTAAAGAGACAATTGGTTTATTAAAGGGTCAATTTAATATGTTAATGGCAGACCAAGTGGCAACTAATTTACAATATGCTAAATTTAATACTTTTAGTAATGCCAATAAACCAGGAAGATGGTTGGCATATTTAGTAATGCCAATAAACCAGGAAGTGGTTTACTTGGACTTCAGTAAGGCATTTGACAAAGTAGATCATAACCTACTACTAGATAAAGTAGAAAAATGTGGGTTAGACAGCATCACCACCAGATGGATTCGAAACTGGCTAACCAACCGCACTCAACGTGTAGTGCTCAATGGAACTGCATCTACATGGAGGGAAGTATGCAGTGGAGTACCCCAAGGCTCTGTTTTAGGCCCAGTACTTTTCAACATCTTCATCAATGACTTGGACAAGGGGATAGATGGGGAACTCATCAAATTTGCAGATGACACCAAACTGGCAGGAATAGCCAACTCTCCAGAAGATAGGCTCAAGATACAGAAGGATCTTGACAGACTTGAACATTGGGCGCTATCAAACAAAATGAAATTCAATGGTGAAAAAAGTAAGGTTCTACATTTAGGCAAGAAAAACAAAATGCACAAGTACAGTATATGTGGTACCTTGCTCAACAGTAGTAACTGTGAGAGGGATCTTGGAGTCCTAGTGGACAACCATTTAAATATGAGCCAGCAGTGTGCAGCAGCTGCCAAAAAAGCCAACACAGTTCTAGGCTGCATTAACAGAGGGATAGAATCAAGATCACGCGAAGTGTTAATACCACTTTATAATGCCTTGGTAAGGCCACACTTGGAATACTGCATACAGTTTTGGTCGCCACGATGTAAAAAGGATGTTGAGACTCTAGAAAGAGTGCAGAGAAGAGCAACAAAAATGATTAGGGGATGACTTCCGGTTTGGATCGCGCCATCGCCGACGTCCCTTCGTCGGGCGCCTTTCCGATCCTCGTAAAAAGCCACCAGAACAGCTGTCTGGCGGCTTTGAAATCTCTTCCCCGGGCAAAGGGGAGAGATGAGAGCCTGACAGGTGGGGTAGAGCCCCCCCAGCGCCCTAGGAGCCATCTAGGGGCATGAAGGGAGAGCTCCCCATGCAGCCTGTCTCCAGCTCCGAGAATCAGGAAACCTCCGCTTTTGCGGAGCTAGATGTCGTGACCGGCCGCTGCTTCCAGAATGGAATTTACAACCACTTTTGATTTATAGAAGCAGACAGAGAGAAACAGGCGTGAGATGGGCAAGTACTGAAACCTCTTTTTTCTTTTTTTTCAACTCCTGGGCAAGCTTTCACTTCGGCAAGGAAATAAAGGAAACAAAGTAACAATATGGCGATTGAGAAGTGAAAGTGACTTTCATTTTCCCAGAGGCTTTTTTTTTTCTTATGGAAACTTTTGACTTGGAAAAATGGCTTTTCTTTCTCTGTCTCCTAACCCTGGATTAAAGTTATAAGTGAAAGATTTTTAATAATAAAAGACTACCTGGTTTTGAAATTGGAAAGAACTTTAATTAGGCATCTGGCTTTTTTTCCCCCTTTTTTTTGTACTCTTTTGAAACACCATAATGGCTTCAAAATCTGGAAAGATTGTTTTGAGTAAAAGAAATGACTATCCCTCTGGATATATTTCTAAAACGCAACTTAATACTGAGTTAACACCTCCACAGCCTTTGACACCTGAAAGTTTATTAAATAATTTAAAGATTATGAAACATGAACTGACTTTGGAATTTAATCAGAAAATTAGTGAGATAGACAAAAAAATGCAGGCTGCTTTGAAGAATATGAATCAACAACTCAGGCTGGACGTGTTAGAGGTTTGCAAAGGCTTAGCAACAAATATTGAAGTTTTGGCAGAACGTATTGAAACAAATAAACAAGCTTTGGCAACCTCGGTGAAATATATAGATAAAATTCAAAATGACATTGCAAATTTTGAAACAGAGGTGTTGATGACACAGTTCAGATCGATGGAAGTTGCTATAAGGGTCAGAGGTTTGAAGGAGGGATTATATGAAGATTTAAAAGGAAGGATGGTTGATGCATTGGATCAGGTGTCTGGAATCTCTAAAGTGGAATTGGCTACACAAATCGACAAGATATACAGAATCAATTCGTGGTATGCTAAACAAAAACATTTACCAAGGGACATTGTCATATATTTTACTACAAGAGCTCTACGGAATAGAATTATACAGGCAACGTTCAACAATAATCTCAAGGTGAATGGTCAGGAATTAAAGATTTGGAAAGAAATCCCCTCTAAAATGCTTAAAGCCAGAAAAAGCTACACTTTTTTGATTGATGAATTCAAAAGATTAAATTTACAATATAAATGGGAAGCGCCAGTAGGAGTAGCAGTGAAATTTTCTGGAAAAAGATACCGGCTTAATACGATAAAAAAAGCTACTGAATTTTATGTCAATGTCTTAAAGGCTGATATATCTAAAATTCCAGAGGAAGGATGTATGAAAATAAAAGAGGAGGAGGAGGGGAAGCCATCCCTGTTGGATCAAAAGGAAACAGATTTAAAAAACCAAAAGAAGTGCCAGAGCCAGACAGTCGGGGAAAAGGAGATGGAGGATCGGGACCAGATGGGAGACGAGTTGATAAATTCAAAATCATTGAGTTATTAAAAGATGCAACTATCAAGATACAAAAAGATGTGGTGTTGAAATATATTGGATGGATAGAGACTAATATGATTGTACTTTTCCTTTTCTCTTCCCTATTTAATGATTACCTATGTAATATTTAGTTAAGTTTTATATAATTTTGAGGCTATTTTTAATGTTAATAATATTAGATATATACAATTTGTTGAAGATCTGTTTTTCTTTCTTTTTTTAAGACTTTAAAGATTTTTTGTTTTTTGAAGTTAATAAGTTAATGTAGAATAATATTATGTTATTAATATTATGATGAAATTTAATATTTAATGATTACTTATGTAATATTTAGCTAAATTTTATCTTTGAGGTTATTTTTAATGTTAATAATATCAGTTTAAGATTTTTGTATTTTATATTTAGCTATTATTTATATAATATTTACTTTGTATAAGGTAGAGGATTGAAGGGAGGAGGAAGGAGGTTTGTTTGTTTATTTTTTTTTCTCCTTTTTTTTCTCTCTATTTTATTTTAGTTATGTTTTTCTTGTATTGTTAAAGAGATTTTTCTTTCTTTTTTTCTTTTCCTTTTTGTATCTTTATTATTGTATACATAGACGATATATTATTAGTGTATAATTTGGAGTTGAAGCTTTTAAAAAATAATGTTCCTTTTTTTTTAATTAACAATTTAAATTTATTTAATCGATATTATGCCCTGTATTATCTCTGGGAAGTCCGGGGGGGAGGGGGGGAGGGAAGGGGGTGGGTTAGGGGGGGAGGGAAGGGGGTGGGTTAGGGGGGGAGAAAAAAATAAAATGTTTGTACTTTATATTTAATATTTAGCTACTATCTATGTAATTTTGTACTAATAAAACTTTTTGAACAAAAAAAATGATTAGGGGACTGGAGGCTAAAACATATGAAGAATGGTTGCAGGAACTGGGTATGTCTAGTTTAATGAAAAGAAGGACCAGGGGTGACATGATAGCAGTGTTTCAATATCTCAGGGGTCGCCACAAAGAAGAGGGAGTCAAACTTTTCTCCAAGGCACCTGGGGGTAGAACAAGAAGCATTGGATGGAAACTAATCAAGGAGAGAAGCAACTTAGAACTAAGGAGAAATTTCCTGACAGTTAGAACAATTAATCAGTGGAACAGCTTACCTCCAGAAGTTGTGAATGCTCCAACACTAGACATTTTTAAGAAGATGTTGGATAACCATCTGTCTGAAGTAGTGTAGGGTTTCCTGCATAAGCAGGGGGTTGGACTAGAAGACCTCCAAGGTCCCTTCCAACTCTGTTATTATTATTATTATTATTATTATTATTATTATTATTATTATTATTATTATTATTATTATTATTATTATTATTATTATTATTATTATATATGTTAAGAAAGAAGCAAAAATCAAGAACTATTGAAAAAATCAGATACAAGGGTAAAGAAGTTTACGAACAAGAACTTATTAAGAAATCTTTTTTAGAATTTTATTCAGCATTATATAGTGGGGATAAAGTTAAAGAGGAGGATATAGACAGGTATTGCAGAAACAGAACATTTATATAACTACTAAGGTGCAGAGAGATATTTTAAATCAATTGATAACTTCAGAAGAGATTTTATTGGCAATTAAACAGTTAAAAGGGGGTAAAGCTCCTGGGACGGATGGTCTAACTGCTGTTTACTATAAAAAATTGCAGGAAGAAATGGTAGAACCACTTAAAGAACTGTTTAATAATATTCAACAGGGAGGTAATGTACCCCCAACTTGGAAAACTGCTTTCATTTCGCTGATCCCAAAAGAGGGTCAAGATCATACAGATCCAAAAAATTACAGGGCGATTTCACTTTTAAACATAGATTATAAAATCTTTGCAAAAATCTTAGCAAACAGGTTAATGATAGTTTTGCAACAGATGATACATCATGATCAAACTGGGTTTTTAATTGGTAGACAAATGAAAACTAATGTTAGACAAATTGTTAATTTATTAGAGTACTTGGGAAATAACAACCAGGTTTCCGCAGCACTGGTATTTTTGGATGCTGAGAAAGCCTTTGATAGATTGAATTGGCGGTTTTTATTAAAGTTAATAGAAAAATTACAACTTGGAGATTATTTTGTACAATCTATTGGGGCAATATACCAAAAACAAACAGCGCAAATAATAATTAATGGTGGATTGACAGATATTTTTAATATAGAAAAGGGAACAAGACAAGGATGCCCCTTGTCTCCCTTGTTGTTTATTTTGAGTTTGGAAATATTACTTACTAAAATAAGAGAGCTTGATACAATAAAGGGAATAAAAATTAGACAGGAAGAATATAAGCTACGAGCGTTTGCGGACGACCTGGTTGTTACTTTGACTCAACCATTACAATCTATTAGTATCTTGATGGATACAATTAATTCTTATGGATTAGTATCTGGTTTTAAAATAAATATAGCCAAAACAAAAATAATAGTTAAAAATATGACAAGAAACCAAAAAGAAGAAATGGAAAAGGTAACAGGTTTTGAGATAGTTCAAAAGATTAAATATTTAGGGGTTTATATTATGTCTACAAACACCAAACTATATCAATATAATTATGAACCACTTTGGTTAAAAATACAGAAAGATATGGAAAATTGGGGGAAATTACAATTGTCTTTGCTGGGTAGGATAGCTGCAGTTAAAATGAATGTTTTACCAAGATTTTTATTCCTCTTCCAAATGATACCAATACTTAAAAAGGATGAGAATTTAAAGGAGTGGCAAAAGGGTATAAATAAATTCATCTGGGCAGGGAAGAAGCCAAGGGTAAACCAGAAGATTATGCAGGATATACGTGAAAGAGGTGGTTTAAAAATGCCTAATTTAAAGCTGTATTATGAAGCAGCAGTTCTCTCAGCAATTACTGATTGGATTAACTTAACGGAAGAGAGGGTATTAAATATTGAGGGATATGGTTTGTATTATGGGTGGCATGCTTACATAGTATATGACAAAAAAGTAGATAAAGCCTTTAAGAGCCATATATTAAGAAATGCCTTATTGCGTGTCTGGAAAAAGTACCAATGTAAATTAAATGATAAATTACCTTTATGGACAGTACCCAGACACGCGATAGAAAACATAAACTTGGAACAAAAATTAGATAAGATTACATATAAAGAATTTCTTCTAGAAGATGGAATCTCATTTCAATTAAAACCGTTTGAGAAATTAAGAGAAGAAGGAACAATCAGAACATGGTTTCAATATAGACAATTACAGGCTAGATGGAAAGACGATTGTAAAACTGGTATTTTGAAAAATGAGGATAATTTGATTCTACAAATAAAAGATAAGGGCCCAATGCACATAAAAAGACTGTATAATATTTTATTGGAATTAGATTCAGAATCAGAACTAGTTAAGGATTGTATGATGAAATGGGCTCAAAATATTGGAGAACCTATAATGATGGATACATGGGAGAAGATATGGGTCAGAAATGTTAAATTTACACAAGCTCAAAATTTAAGAGAAAATTTTTATAAAATGTTTTATAGATGGCACTTAGACCCAAAAAAACTAGCTTGTATGTATCCAAACTTACAGCCTAAATGTTGGAGATGTGAATGTGAGGACGCTACATATTTTCATATATGGTGGACTTGTAAAAAAATTAAGGCTTTTTGGATAAAAATTTGGTGGATAATACAAAATATTTTAAAGAAAAAGATTAAGTTCACACCACAGTTTTTTTTGTTGGGAATAATTACGGATTGTTCTGTTATAGAGACTAAGTTGGTTTTGAATTTTATAACTGCTGCCAGGTTACTGGTGGCACAATACTGGAAGAAGGAAGATACACCTACAATTGAAGAATGGACAGTAAAAGTGACACATCTAGCTGAAATGGCCAAGATTTCATCTTATCTTAAGGACCATTCAAATGAAAGATACATATTGGAATGGAGTAGGTGGACTGATTATATTCAGAAAAAGTATCAGATTAAGATAACCCAAATAGTCTATTAATGTTAGTTGTTTGAGAAATTTTAGATTATACTTTCAAGTCTTTGAAGTAACAAAGTTAAGAATGGAAAAGATATTTTTGAACTAATAACTTGTTTTAGTATTTTGTAGTTTTATATTTTTTGTTTGGAAATTATACCTTGTGTTTTTTCTGGGAAGTCCGGGGGGGGGGGAGGGTAAGTAAGGGAGGGAGGGTGGAGGGTGGAAAGGGAGGGGGAGAAAAGATTAAAAATGTATGTACTTTGTACTTCTAAAACTTTTTAATAAAAAAAAGATAACCTGCATGTTCAAATCAACCAGTATATCGAACACCGGATGACAAGAAATGAGCGGGGAAATTTTGTCAAGCCTGGCCTGCAAGAACTGGTACACTGGGTGAAAACCGCTTGGGACCAAATTACTGATGAATGTGTGGCAAATGCTGTAAGAGCTGGATACATGGATAGCTGGATACATGGATAGGAGGTACTCCTTTGAGGAGACCTCCATTGCCAAGCATGAATGCTTGGGACCATTGGTGTTGCAGAAATTGAACTCTCAAGAAGAACAGAATGTAAATCAGGATCTGGACTTTTTTGATGATGATATTGTGGAAGAAGATGATATGACAACCGTATTGGAATAAACTGTTGCGTTGGAATAAATTGTTGTGTTTGAGTTTGAAAAGACTGAGTTTGAAAATATTGTTGGGTTTGAAAATATTGCTGGGTTTGAAAATATTGTTGAATTTGAAAATATTGTTGAATTTGAATAAATTTATTGTTGTACCATACACGAGCATTGTAGTTTCCCTGTGTGTGGGTTGGGTTCATGGTCTGTGATTGTGGTTTCCCTGTGTGTGGCAAATGTGTCTCTCTTTCTCTCCATGTTTTCTGTTTCTCTCTCTTCCTCTTCCTCTCCCTTTCTTTCTTTTCCCCTGTATCCGTTTTGTTTTTCTCCTCCTTCCTTCCTTCCTTTCATTTCTCTCCATGTTTTCTGTTTCTCTCTCTTCCTCTTCCTCTTCCTTTCTTTCTTTTCCCCAGTATCCCTGTTTTCTGTTTCTCCTCCTTCCTTCCTTCCTTTCATTTCTCTCCATGTTTTCTGTTTCTCTCTCTTCCTCTTCCTCTCCCTTTCTTTCTTTTCCCCAGTATCCCTGTTTTCTGTTTCTCCTCCTTCCTTCCTTCCTTCTTTTCATTTCTCTCCATGTTTTCTATTTCTCTCTCTTCCTGTTCCTCTCTCTCGTTCTGTCCTTTCCCAATTCTCCCTCTGTTTTCTGTTTCTGTCTTCCTCTCTGCCAGACCAGACTCTGGTACGGTAAGAGTCTCGCATCCTTGCCCGCCCCATCCCCCGCCCCACGGCGCGACAAGTCCCAGGTACCGTAGGAACGCGATGCCCTGCCAAACCCCAGCGCGAGACGCTCGTCCTACCTGGGACTTGTCCCGATACCTCGGTCGCGTTCTTACGGTGTTCTCTCCACGGCAGCCTGTTCTAAAAGAACGTCTCGCGAGTTCAAACTTCTTGAACTCGCGTGGCGTTCTTTTAGAACGGGCTGCCGTGGATAGAACACCGTAAGAACGCGACGGAGGTCCCAGGACAAGTCCCAGGTAGGACGCCCGTCCTGCCAAACCCCAACGCGAGATGCTCGTCCTACCTGGGACTTGTCCCGATACCTCGGTCGCGTTCTTACGGTGTTCTCTCCACGGCAGCCCGTTCTAAAAGAACGTCTCGCGAGTTCAAACTTCTTGAACTCGCGCGGCGTTCTTTTAGAACGGGCTGCCATGGAGAGAACACCGTAAGAACGTGACGGAGGTCCCGGGACAAGTCCCAGGTAGGACGCCCACCCCGCCTCGCCCCGCCAAGAGACGCACCACTTACTGGAGTTTTGCAGCTCCGTGGTCTCTCGGCTTGTCTGTTTGCAAGTTTTTTTCCCTAAAGAGACTAGCTGAGAGACCACGGAGCTGGCAAACTCCAGTAAGTGGTGTGTCTCGTGCCCCGCCCCGCCTGCACCCCGAAAATAATAAGCCACCCCCCGAAAATAAGGCCGGGGGATAATCCAGTCTTATTTTCGGGGAAACACGGTAAATTGGAGAAGTGTGTGTTTGACTTGAAGCAGTTAGATTTGTTGGGTTACCGTATTTCCACAGATGGAATCCAAATGGATCCCCAGAAATTGCACACAGTGCTCTCATGGCAAGACCCCTGTAACGCAAAGGACGTTCAAAGTCTTTTAGGCTTTGCAAACTTTCACAGAAAGTTCATTCCAAGCTTTGAGCATAAAGTTAAACCTCTAACTCAGCTGTTAAAAGGGGACTGAAATTTGCTTTGACGGGAAAGGAGCAGGCTGCATTTGAAGAGTTAAAACAGCTTTTTGCCCAACAGCCCCTTCTTCAACACCCCAACCCAACCCATCCAACAGATTTATTGTCCAGACTGACTCCTCTGATGTGGCTATCGGTACAGTACACTTGCAGGAGGCTGCTGGGGGAGGAGGCCATCTTTTGCCTTGTGCATTTTACTCCAGAGCACTGACTTCCCCAGAAAGAAACTATGACATTTTTAACAAAGAACTGTTAGCAGTAGAAACAGCTTTTGATCAATGGAGACATTTCCTGGAAGGGCCATGTTGGCCCATTGAAGTCCATATGGACCGTAAGAATCTGGAAATGCTGCAGAAAACTCAGCCACTTTCCACAAGGCAAGTGAGGTGGAGTCAATTTTTCTCTCGCTTTGACTTTTAAATCACTTATGTGCCAGCGCAAATAATTTGTTGCCAGATGCACTGTCCCATAAGCCTGAGTACTTACAGGCATAGGAGTCACCAGTTCCTGCAACCATTTTACAGCCTTTTAACTTTCTGTAACATCCTGTGTAAGCAGCTACCAAGGTCTTGGGGGGTGCACAAGTAGCACAGGACTTAATTGGTAGGATTAAAACACAGCAACTGCTCAACCCATTCTCACGAGCCTGGATGGATGACCTTCAGGGGACCCTGCCAGGTATTGTATCCTTGTTTTCCATGGAACAAGGGACTCTGCAGCACAAAGGCAGAATAGTGGTGCCTGTGCCTTTGAGAGAGGAGGTTTTGCAGCTTTGCCATGATAACCTGACAGCAGGGCATTGGTGGTGGGGGTGCTCAAGACACTGCACAGACTATTAAGACACTTTTGGTGGCCTAAAATGGCAGCAGATGTCAAAGGCTACATAGCATTTTGCAACACCTCCAGAAGGGCTAAATTTCACCATCAGAAGCCAGCAGGTGTGGAACACAAATAACCAGGAGTATTTGATGAGTTCAAAGCAGAGAAGAGTTTATTATTGCTACCTATACACAAGAATCTAGTCAAGTAACAGACAAATCTAAATTGGCACTAGATAAGGGTCAATGGAAATCACACTGGGCTGGACTTGGGTCTCTTGTGGCAACGCAATGACTCCAAACTGATGACATGTTTAACTCCGCCTTCCAGCTCAGTCTGCTCTTCTCCTACAGCAGGGCTGTTACAACCCCTCCCAACTCCCCCACACCCTTGGCACACACTATCAATGGATTTGATTACTGATTTACCTCTAGTCCAAGGCTATACCTCCATACTGGTAGTAGCGGATCTTGCTACCAAAATAGCACATTTCATCCCTTGCAAGAGCTTGCCCACTGCCAAAGAAATTGCCCAACTGTTTTTGGACCATGTCTTTCGCTATAGAGGCATGGTTTCAAGACTTTTATAAGACAGGGGCAGTCAATTTACTTCAAGGTTCTGAAAGGCACTGTTCCAACTTTTGAGGGTCCAGGTCAGCCTGTCATCTGCCCACCACCATGCCATGAATGGTGAGGCTGAGAAAACTAACCAGATGCTGCAGCAGTATTTGAGATGTTACTGTACTTACAGCCAGGATAACCGGCTTCATTGATTCCACTCGCAGAGTTCTTTTACAATAATGCACTCCACCGATCAATTGCTATGACCACCTTTCTTTCCCATTTAATTACTTTCATTGTTTTATCAATATATAAAATACAAAGAACAATAAACATAGGAAATTAAGGGAAGGAAAAAGAGGGGGAAAGAAAATATGAGATGCAAGGGAAGAAAGAAAAAAGTGTTGACTTCCAAATCTTTTTCCAATTAAAATTTTTTATTAGTTTATCAAAGTATAAAATACAAAGAAAAAAAACATGGAAAAGTAAGAAGAGAGGAAGGGAAAAAGAGGGGGTATAGTGTAATGGGAGGAAAAAAAGAGAAAAAGGCACCAACTTCCAACTCTCTTTGGCACAGTGAAAGCTAACTGTCAACTCGCAAAGCATTCCTGACCTGGTCTCGAGTTGCCATAGGCAGGGGGATGTGGAATTGAGTCTCGCAGCTGCATCGAGGAACTTGCATTTCAGTCAAAACAAAGCACATTCCAGCTGGCCACGTCAAGGTCATCTGCACGGAGACCCACAGTGGCCGGAGGGAGTGACTTCTACAACCCGTGAAATTGCTTCGTTGGGGAATGTGACTAATGACACACCTTGGGGGGAGGGGGAAACAGGGTCAGAGCCAAGGTGCGAATTGAGGTCAGAGTTGGCTTCACTTGGTTCATGCCGACATGAAGCTCCTAATAAATAACTGGATTTCTTTTGAAGCTTGGCTTGAGGCTCATGATTCAATTAGGGCATCGGTCGGAACCCTGACAGCAAGCCAACTCTCTCAAAACTAATCAAAACGATCGGGATACCTGAGCCCCGGACTCTCCATTCGCTCCCCGACACATGGGGTGCGTGGAGAGAAACTCAGGCTACCATGGCAGAGGGCGGACTATCCAAAGAGAGCCTGCTCCAGGCGACCCAGAGTGGGGCAGAACTTGCCCCCACCCAGGGAACTCCAAGAACCAGCAGCCCAATCGGAACCAAATTGCAGCCCTCTCTGGACATCAAAGCTGAGACAGCCGAGATGCTCGCCTCAGTGACCAAAACAAAAAGGGATGAGTATTGGTGGGAAAAAGTCCCTAAAGCGACTGAGGTTGAGCTCCCCCACCCTAGCGTCCGGGGCTGGGGGAAACCCCTGAGCGAGCTAGGAAGACTAGAATGGATGAGGGACTGGGAACAGGCCAGACTCCTAAAAACTCTGATGGAACCCTTGGGGGGATCCGTAGAACAGCTGGGGGAGAAATTTGATCGAACCACCCTTCGTGATGAGGGGCCATCATGCCGCCCAAAAGAGAGGGGGGGTTCCAACTAAGCCCTTTGAAGTGAGAAGACGCAGATGGGAACGCAGCCCCCCTTCTCCACCCACCAGGAGGACAATGAGCCTGAGGCTGTTGCCAGTGGCTCCTCCGCGCAACAGGCAAGCTGCCCAAGGAGGGCGGCCCCCCTCTCTCTATGAACTAGAGCCGCGGGAGACCGCCAAACACACCAAGCACAGGCATACATGGGCCAACATGATGAGGGAGGAGCAGTGCTCAACAAACCGCCGCATTTCAGGGGGAAATTCGATGGGGACTCAGATCAATTGGCTCTATTCCTTGACTCTGCTAGAGTCCACCTAGAGCGCTATGGCCACCTCTCCCCATCACACAGAGCCATGGTGGACACCATCACCGGGGGGGGGGGGCGAGAGGGAGAAGCAAAGGAATGGCTAGCAGCCCTCCATAAGAGGACAGCCCCCCAGGTGCAAGACCTTGACGACTTCCTACAAGAGCTCGAAGCCAGATATCAGGAGGTGGAGGAGGAGGATCAGTACACGGAGGATGAGCTTCAAAACCTAAAGCAGAGAGGACGACCCATTAAGGAACCCATCTCCGTGAATTCAGGAGAGTCGTTACCGGAGCGGCTATTAGTTCACTTTTTCAGAACAAGCCTGGACAAGCAAATTGCCCAAGTAACCGCCTATCGGGACTTTCTAAACCGACTCTCTGAGTGGTTCCGAGTAACCATAAAAGTTAACTGCGGATTGCGCACCAACGACATGCAGAAGCAACCAGATACCAAGGAGAATGTCAGCCCCGGTGCGCCCGGCGGTCCGGGGCTGCCATTCCGGTGGGGGAACTTGACGGGGACGCTCTTCACCTCCCAGGACAGCTGCGAGTTCCTGCCGATGCCGGTTGCCAGTATGGACAACCCTCCCCACCTGCATCGTAAGGCGGGAGGCGTGGCCGGCGCCGGACAGCTGGGAGGCGGCCTGAGCACCAAGCCTGCTGATGACATGGCTGAGACGCGGAGCTGCAGCCTCGTGATGGCGCGGCCAACTGGGGGGGCGGGTGCAAGAAGCTTCCGGGTTGCAGGGTGCACCCTATTGGGAAGCGGGAGCACAGGGGTGACGGGGGCTGGGATCACGAGTATGGATGGTGTTGTGTTGTGTTGAAAGCTTAAAAGGTGGCGGGGAGCACAGAGCAGTAGCTCTAACAATAAATCCATTTGTTTTGTAACGTGGTGGTCAGTTCGTGCCTGCTTGGATAAAAAAGGTTCTACCCACCATTGGTGTTTGGAGTCTTTACTTTCCATCAGGAACCTAACATTTTGTTAGAGCTCCTTTAAATGACAATGGCTGAAGGTACAGTGCCGGGGTTGGAGATTGCGGATTTAGAAGAGTCCATAGCAGCAACGGAGGTGACTGTATTGGGGGCTTTACCGGGTCCAGCAGAAGAGGTGTCCCTGGACGTCAGGCCGAAGGAATGCCCGGCTATGGGGCAGGGGCTTCGGGAGGGCCAGGAGAGATTGGCAGAGGGCCATGGTGGAGCAGGGATGTGGTGGCTGGGGCCGTCGGGCCCTGGGGAATATTGGGCCCCACCGCCCACAGGGCCTATGCTTACCCCTTCTGGGACCCACTTCTCCCAGTGGAGAGACGAATTTCAGACGATAACTGGAGTTACTCCACAGCTGTGGGCAGCCAGACAATTGAGGTGCTGCAGGAGATATTCGGGGCAGCTGGTTTTAGGGGCCTGGGCCAAAGCAGTGGTTGGCAGGACACCCCTGCAGCACACCACTCTCCGCATGAGCCCCACCCGTCAGGAGGGGGTGCTAGCCACTTCCAGGTGCCCAGTGTTGTCCGACAGTATGAGACCCAGGGTACCCTGGGAGTGACGGGCCAACGATCACCAGCAGAGGCGGCATGGGCTGCCCGGGACACATATGGCCCGAGTTACGCCAGGGAGAGGCCTCGGGGATACGAGGATCACACTCCCCTTGCCCACACAGCAGTGGGGGTTGGACAGGTCCCTCCAATGTTGGGCTGTTGGGATCCACCGGCTGTGCGGGCAACATTCAATGGCAGCCCGGATAAGGTAGCCCTGTTCATTGGACAAGTACTGAATCACATGGATAGATATGGCCACTTGTACACCTCGCAATGGGACAGAGTGATGGCTGTGATGGCAACAATGGAAGAGGAGGCCGCAGTGTGGGTGGCCGACCTATACGGAGAGCATGTTGCGGAACTAGGGGACCTAGGCCTATTCATGGCCTCCCTGAAGGAACGGTTTGAGGACAGCATCAGATCCCAGCAAGCAGAGGGGGAATTGTTGGCGGTAAGACAAAGGGGGAGGCCTGTGAAAGAATACATCTGGGACTTCCATAGACTGGCGGGCAAGGTGCATGGCTGGCCAGAACGTTTAGTTGGTGCACCATTTTAAGGGGGGCCTTGACCGGACCTTAAGACAGGTCTGTATGTGTCGGGGATTACCTCACCGCTTGCAGGTGTGGTTCCAGGCTGGAGTTGGATGTCGAGTTCAGGGATGACCGGCTGAGGAGTGAGTGGGGCCCAAGATGACAAGCAACAGGGAGAAAGCAGAACTACTTAACTCATTTTTTGCATCTGTCCTTACACAAAGGGAAAAAACAGTCCAACCTATCAAAAACAGCACCACAAAAAACAGATTAGGATCACAAGTTAAAATAGGGAAGAAAATGGTAAGTGAACACCTGTCTACCCTAGACGAATTCAAATCATCAGGACCGGATGGATTACACCCCAAGGTTCTGAAGGAACTGACAGACGAGATCTCAGAACCACTGAACTATGTCTTTCAAAGATCCTGGAGCACCGGGGAACTGCCAGAGGACTGGAAAAGAGCTGATGTAGTTCACATCTTCAAAAAAGGAAAAAAAATAGGTCCAATAAACTACAGACCTATCAGCCTGACCTCAATACCAGGGAAGAGTCTGGAAAAGATAATCAAGCAACGAATCAACGAACACCTAGAAGCAAAGACAGTTATAACCAAAAGCCAACATGGGTTTGTCAAAAACAGATCATGCCAGACTAATCTTATTGCATTCTTTGATAAAGTGATAAAATTAGTGGACCAGAGGAATGCTGTCGATGTGGTTTACTTGGACTTCAGTAAGGCATTTGACAAAGTAGACCATAACCTACTACTAGATAAAGTAGAAAAATGTGGGATGGACAGCAACACCACCAGATGGATTCAAAACTGGCTAACCAACCGCACTCAACGTGTAGCGCTCAATGGAACTGCATCTATATGGAGGGAAGTATGCAGTGGAGTACCCCAAGGCTCTGTTTTAGGCCCAGTACTCTTCAACATCTTCATCAATGACTTGGACGAGGGGACAGAAGGGGAACTCATCAAATTTGCAGATGACACCAAGCTGGCAGGAATAGCCAACTCTGCAGAAGATATGCTTAAGATACAGAAGGATCTTGACAGACTTGAACATTGGGCGCTATCTAACAAAATGAAATTCAATGGTGAAAAATGAACGTTGGTTCTTACCTGACACGTTCGTTCTAGTTGCTTGGCTGGAGCATCCACATGTGGGTATTGACTTCCGTTGCTAGGAGACTGAGTTGTAACAATTTCCTGGTCACGCCCCTCTGCTTAGCTGACCTCCTCCAGGTTTTTTTGCGACCAAGATAACAAGCAAGGAAAGTACCTATAAACCAAGACAGCCACCCCGGACATTGGACCACCAAACCAACTAACTTGGGAGTGGATGCTCCAGCCAAGCAACTAGAACGAACGTGTCAGGTAAGAACCAACGTTCATTCTCAGTTGCGATTGGCTGGAGCACCCACATGTGGGACATGCCCAAGTTAAGTCCCCCATGGGTGGGGAACCTCTCGAGCCACAGTGGACGGGATGGAAACCACCTGCTGTAGGACCCTCCTGCCAAAAGAAGCCTCAGCAGAAGCATAAACATCAATCTTATAGTGACGCACAAAAGGAGAGGGGAATGACCAGGTAGCTGCTCTACAGATGTCAAGAATAGAGGCCTGAGTGGACCAGGAAGCCGAAGTAGCCGCACTCCTGGTAGAGTGGGCAGTAATACACCCCGTTAGGGGAGTAGCACTCAACTGGTAGGCCATAGCAATACAAGCCCTCAGCCAACGCCTAATAGAAGACGGGGTAACCTTCCTACCCATGGAGGAAGATTGATAACTAACAAACAAGGCCTCCATTCTTCTAAAGGACTCCGTACGTTTAATGTACCTGCGGAGGGCCCTCCGAACGTCCAAGGTATGCCACCGACGTTCCCGGGGATGAGACGCCTCGGGACAGAAGTCTGGCAGAATAACCACCTGGGCCCTGTGGAACCAGGAATTCACCTTGGGCAGAAAGGAAGGGTCCAACCGCAGAACAACTCTGTCAGTGTGAAAAACTATCCTCCTGGCAGATGTGATTGCCACAAGAAAAACAACTTTCAGGGTTAAAAGACACAAACTGGTAGACCTGAGGGGCTCGAAGGGGGGACCAGTTAGCGCCTGAAGAACTGAAGACAAATCCCAAGAAGGATATCGGTGAACTACGGGAGGTCTAAGATTGGCTCCCCCCCACAGGAAACTCCTAATCCTAGGATGATGACCAAGGAGCTGACCTCCCTCCCCCGGCAAGACCGTGGACAAGGCCGCTACCTGTCTACGGAGGGTGTTGGGAGCCAACCCCCTAGCCAGCCCTGCCTGCAAAAATGCCAGGACCCATGGGACCGAAGCCCCAATAGGGTCTAGACCCTTGCCAGCACACCAAGTGCAAAACACCGTCCAAGTGGCATCGTAAATGCGGGTCGTTGATGGACGCCTAGAAGCTTGAATGGTCTCGATCGTGTCATCAGGCAGGTGCTCCCTCCTCAGGATCTCCCGCTCAAGCGCCAGACGGTCAATTGCAGCCATTGCGGGTCTGGATGCACTACGGCCCCCTGGCTCAGAGCAATCCTGTCGTCCGGAATCCTCCATGGCCTGGCCACCGAGAGACTGACCAGGTCCGCAAACCTCGGGCGTCTGGGCCAGTGCGGGGCGATAAGGAGAACTTCTGCACGTTCCTCTAGCACCTTCTGGATCACCCTGTGAAGAGGAGGAAGGGGGGGGAAGGCATAGAGAAGCACCGGAGGCCAGGGACTGCAAAAGGCATCGACCTGTTCCGCTCCGGGAACCTGGAGAAGAACCACTGAAGCTGGGAGTTTGACGGCCGAGCGAACAGGTCCACCACCGGCCTGTCGAACCTCCGGCACATCTTCTCAAACAACTCCGGATGCAGACGCCATTCGGACTGATCGATGGTGGTCCTGCTCAATCAGTCCACCTGGAGGTTCAACTTCCCGGAGATGTGCTCCGCCTTGATGGACAAAACATTGGCCTCTGCCCAACTGCCCAGCGCCTCCATCTCTCTCATCAGAAGGCGTGAATGAGTACCCCCCTGCCAGTTCACATGGGCCTTCGCTGCCATGTTGTCTGTCAGGATCAGCACGTGGTGGTCTCGAACCTCTGCCTGAAAATGTCACAGCGCCAGATGAATGGCCTGCAGTTCCAGCCAGTTGACGCTTTTGCGGGCTTCCTCTGGCAACCACCTGCCCTGGATCATCTGTTCCTGCAGGTGAGCTACCCAGCCGAACAAGCTGGCGTCCATGGTGATCGTCAACCTGGGGGGTTCCTTGAAAGTGCACCCGGCGTCTAGGGCGTCGGAGGTCCACCAGGCCAGCGACCTAAGAACCCGCGGAGGTAGATGTACCAACTTCCTGGAATGCGCCCTGCACGCCCTCTGGTGTGGCAACAGGAACCACTGAAGCGACCTTGCATCAAGGCGAGCCCACGGAACTATGGTGATACACGAATGCATCTTGCCCAGTAGGCAAGACAACGTGTCCAGTGGCACAGAGCGGAGTGAACGAACCTAGCCCACCAAGCTCCGAATACTGTCTCGCCTGTCCTGGGAAAGGTAAACCCGGCAAGATTCGGAGTCTATAATCGCGCCGAGGTGGAGGAGGCAAGTGGAGGGGGTGAGGTGGCTCTTCTCTAGGTTGACCGAGAACCCATAGGCCCGGAGGGTTCTGATGACGGTCTGGATATCCACCGTCCCCTGAAGGGAGGAAGACAACTGAATTAAGATATTGTCGAGATAACACAAAACCCTGACAGGCAGAGCCCGGACAGATGTTGCCACCACCGCCAGGATCTTGGTAAAGGTCCTAGGAGCCGAAGAGAGGCCAAAAGGCATAGCCCTGTACTGAAAATGATGGCCTGCAAACATGAACCTCAAAAATTTCCTGTGGTCAGGGTGGATAGGGACATGAAGATAGGCCTCCTTCAGGTCCACGGACAACAAAAAATCCCTTGCACGAATGCAACCCAAAATGGTTTGGAGGGACTGTATTTTAAAGCGCCGGTAAGTCACATGGCGGTTGAGTTTCTTTAAATCCAGAATACCCCTCCACACACACACACCGAATTCTTGGGTACCAGGAAAAGAATGGAATAAAACCCAAGGCCTTGTTGACCCTCAGGAACCGGTTCGATGGCCTGGATTTGTAAGAGATGTTGAATCTCCAGGTCCATCAAACGTTTCTTTTGAGAGTTCCTGGGGACAGGACATTGAAGGAAACGAGAGGGGGGAGAGGAATTGAACTCAATCTTGAGGCCGAATCGAATGGGGTTGAGGACCCAGGTGTCAGAGGAGGTGTCTTCCCAGTGGGCTGCAAAATGTTGCAGGCGCCCCCCAATGGGAAGGTCCGATCGGAGGACACTTACCCCTGCCGAAGGGCCTGTTGGAGCCCCCTCGAAAGGGCCGCTTGGATAGAAAAAATCAACGGCCCCTGTCGCGGGAACCAGGCCTGTCCTGTGTACGCTCAGAGCCCTGCGCATACGGACGGTGATAATGTGGGGCCTGGTAGGCCGAATCGGACGGACGGTAGAACTGCCTCTGCCCGTAAGGAGTGGCTCTACGATCTGGCTGCTGCTGCTGCAACGGCAGTACCTTCCTCGTCTTTGGTTTCAGTCAGGATGGGCTCAAGGACCTCGTCAAACAACTTACCCCATTGTAAGGAGCCGATGCCAGACACCACTTACATAGCAGGTCGGCCTGCCAATGTCGAAGCCACAGAAAGCGGCCTGAAGAAACATTAGATGCGAGGGCCCTAGAAGCAAACTTAGTAGCATTTAAGGTAGCATGAGCAGAATACTCAGTGGCTGCAATAATCTTATTGATGTCATGGCGCAAGCGAGTGTCCTCAAGGCAATCTGGCCTGCAACTGACGTAGCCAAATTAAGGTTGATCTATTGAAGAAGGATGCAGCCGTAGAGGCCCTGATGGCCCAGGCAAACGCCTGATGAATTTTACGGCACATCTCAACTTTCTCCTCCGCCCTGAGGGCCTCGCTCGCATCAGTGGTTAACAGAGAGGGGGAAGACAAGGCCACCACAGGGGCATCAACCTGGGGAAGTTGTAATAAGTCCTCCAGAGCCTGGACTGGACCATAAAGTTTGCGATCCACGTTGCTAGGGGCTGTCAAGGAACCGGGGCTAGGCCATTGGCGCTAGACGACCTCCAGAAACAATTTTGGAGAGGGAATGGCAAGTTCCTCTACCATAGGCTCAGAAAACAGACCCTCCTGGGGATCGTGTCCAGACGGGGCCTCTGAGGGACCCAAAGTCTGGTCCATGTTGGCAGAGGCAATGGCCTTGTACAGCAGGGGTTTGAACAGAGGAAGACGGAACAAACCTGTAAAAAGTGGCTTTTCTGGGATCACACCTTCGTCATCAGAAAATTCCTGATCATCTATCTCCCCCTCCTCCGATTGATTCTTCGCTATGGGCCGAAGAAAGTGGTGGGGTAGCACGACCCCTGCGCAATGACTGGCACGTGGACAACTGAGGATCCATCCTAGGAGGTTGGGAATGTACAAAACTATGATGCCTAAATGTAGTGGCAAACCCTTGAGAAATGGCTTGTGCGATGATTTGACCTAAATCTTGGGACACAGCAGGCCCTTGGCCCTCTCCAGGACGGAGCCCTGCAGAAGTTGGAGTGAAGGTTGCCTCTGGAACAGCAGGCCTAGTGGAAACTACAGGGGGGGTCAGCTTCTGATACAAAGGCCAAAGGCAAGAAATGCTCCTCCCTGTAAGGCGGGACAGATGCAATGGGATCCTGTTCCCCTGGGTCTTTTAGAGGCCAGGATGAATGCCCTTCCCCCATGGACTGGGGAGAAAGCTCAGGAAGAGGCGATCCTGCTCTGTCTGGGGACAATTCCTCAGCCACTGTAACCTCTGCCAATTTAGCAGCTTTAGCGAATTGGCGATCTAATGCCTTTTGCCTTCTTTCTGCATCCTTTTCTGCAGCAGCAGAAGCCTTGGAAGAAGCAGGTGATTTGGACCTGGTATGGACAGACTCTCCCTTAGAGGAAGATCTAGATGCCCTCGGGGTAGACTTCCCAACCCCTCTGTCCTCACTAGCCCTCCTAGAGGAGGAGCAGTCAGCCATCTTGAAAGCTGGAGATCACCTCCCTGCAGAAGATGAAAAAACAAGTTTAAGCTTAGAGACCAGCCAGCCCCAAATTTTATGTGAGTAGAAGGAAGAAAATTCAGTCCCCCAAATGTACCAAGGGTGAAAGACCCACCCTGCAGGCACTCAACAAGAACGGCTTGTAAAGAAAAAGAAAAAAGGCAAAAAAACAAAATGGCCACTCTCAGCTGAGAGTCGGACCAATTCAAAATGGCGTCTCCACCATGAGGCAGCCAGCCGCAACAACAAAACGAGCCGAAGGCAACTAAACAGGGCATGGGGGAAGCCCTCCTCAAAGCGTGGCACTGCAGCAGCTCACGACTTTGCTGCCGCTCGAAGCAATCGAAGAAAGCATGCAAAACAGCCGAAAAATAATCTTCGAGTGGTGGCGATCATCCCAGCGTACCAGGGAGAGACCAGCACACCCCCAGCGGCAAGAACGAGAATGCAGGAACCCACCCCAACAGAGACTCCCCTCAGGGGAAAAACTTTGGAAGGCTGCCCAGCAGGAAAGCAATTAAAAGCAATTAGAGGGTGGAAGCGGTCGCTTCAGAAAGCCAGAACGAAACCGCTGACTCACCCACAGCAGCGGGTGTAAATTGCAGCAGAGGCTGCCTCTGAAAAAACCTCTCCTGCTTCTCTCAGGTTGAATCACGAAGCTTCAAAAAGGACAATAAGGAAGAAAACTTCCACAAACAGCAAACTTGACTACAATTAGCTGGAGCTGATTGTAAACACGTCTCCTTGCTTACTGAGTCGTAACAAAAACTGGAGGTCAGCTAAGCAGAGGGGCGTGACCAGGAAATTGTTACAACTCAGTCTCCTAGCAATGGAAGTCAATACCCACATGTGGATGCTCCAGCCAATCGCAACTGAGAAAGTAAGGTTCTACATTTAGGCAAGAAAAACAAAATGCACAGGTAAAGTATATGTGGTACCTCGCTCAAGAGTATCAACTGTGAGAGGGATCTTGGAGTCCTAGTGGATAACCATTTAAATATGAGCCAGCAATGTGCAGCAGCTGCCAAAAAAGCCAACACAGTTCTAGGCTGCATAAACAGAGGGATAGAATCAAGATCACGTGAAGTGTTAATACTTTATAATGCCTTGGTAATGCCACACTTGGAATACTGCATTCAGTTTTGGTCGCCACGATGTAAAAAAGATGTGGAGACTCTACAAAGAGTGCAGAGAATAGGCGTTGTAATCTTACCTGAACGCCTCTTCTCATCCGGTGGAACCAGCCTTCAGGATGGGTTGTCCTCGACCAATCATCTTGAGGATCGAGTCAGTCAATTTGAATATTGGTAGGATCCGCCTTGTAGTCCCCAGATCTGACGAATCCTGAAGACTAGACTCGAGCGTGGCTACACAGTAACTATTATCTGAAACTGAGTGGACTCCCTTGCCTGTGGCTAGGTGTCAGAACTAGAAAGAATTAGTACAAGATAAAGAAAGGTGATATAAACAAGGGTGGGACTGAAGGCTGGTTCCACCGGATGAGAAGAGGCGTTCAGGTAAGATTACAATGCCTATTTCCCATCCTGGGGTGGAACCAGCCTTCAGGATAGGACATACCAGAGGTCCCGGGGGGGATGTCCAATGCACAAGTGTTCACCACTTGTTGCAATACTCTTCTGCCGAAGGCAGCATCCGCTGACGCGTAGGAGTCAATTTTGTAGTGTCGGATGAACTGGGAGGGGTGCACCCATATGGCCGCCTGACAGACCTCTTTGAGTGACGCCTGTGTGGTCCAGGCCGCAGATGCAGCTGCGCTCCTGGTGGAATGAGCCGTGATGCCCGCTGGGGCAGGAAGAGTGGCTAGCTCATAGGCCTTGGCAATGGCGCTTCTGATCCAGCGCCCTATGGTGGTTGAAGATGCTTGATTTCCCAGGGATCGAGGGTGGAATCCTACGAAGAGGGCCTCAGTTTTCCTGAGGTCCTTGGTACGGCCTAGATAGTTTTTGAGAGCTCTTCGTATGTCCAGCATGTGCCAACGCCGTTCAGAGGGATGAACTAGACGTGCACAGAAGGAAGGTAGAATAAGCTCCTGTGATCGGTGAAATACCGTGTTCACCTTAGGAATGAAGGAGGGATCGAGTCTGAGAGTTACCTTATCCGGTTGGAAGATGCACAGATCTCCCCTGACCGAGAGAGCTGACAGCTCTGAAATACGACGAGCTGATGTAATGGCCACTTTTATGGATAGGTATCTGAGTGAGGCCTCCCAAAGGGGTTTGTAGGGTGGGTCCCATAAGAGAGGTCAGTACGCGTGGAAGGTTCCAAGTGGGATAGCGGTGGATTGTAGGGGGTCTTAAGTTGGTCGCGCCCGTGAGGAAACAACGGATGGCGGGGAACTGGGAAAGTGATTCGCACTGGTCACACGACAGGACTGATGAGAGTGCCGCCACCTGTCTGCGAAGAGTGTTAGGTGCTAAGCCCTTGTTGAGGCCATGTTTTAGGAATCTCAGTATTTTGGGAAGGGGAATACGTACTGGAGAGAGGGCTTCTTTAGCGCACCATTCGCAGATGGTCTTCCAAGTCGCGGCGTAGATGCGGTTGGTAGAGGGGCGGCAAGATGCCTGCATGACGAGGATAACGTCCTGGTCGTAGTCCTGTCTCATTAAGTCGCGCCTCTCAATCTCCATGCAGTCAGTTTGAGCCAGGCTGGGTCCGGGTGGCACAGAGCCTCCTGGGTGAGCATGTTCTCCGAAAGAGGAAACCACCAAGGCTGGACGGCTGAGAGAGCTTGGAGGTCTGCAAACCACGTCCGTCGTGGCCAGAACGGTGCCACGAGGATGACGTCCGCTTGTTCCGATAGGATCTTTTGTACAAGCTCCGGTAGTACTAGAAGAGGTGGAAAGGTATATAGTAGCCCCTGGGGCCACGGACTCCGGAGACCGTTCACTTGCTCCGCTCCCGGGGCCGGAAAGCGGGAAAAGAACCTTGGAAGGTGGGTGTTGGCAAGGGTCGCGAAGAGGTCGCCAAGAGGGAGTCCGAATCGTTGAGTTATCTGGTGAAAAATGGCTGGCTGGTGACGCCACTCCGCCTGATCCACCCGGGTACGGCTGAGCCAATCTGCTTGGGAGTTGCAAATTCCCGATATGTGGTCTGAGGTCAGTGAAAGGAGGTGTCTCTCGGCCCACTGGCCCAATTTCATGGCCTCTGACTGAAGGGACCTGGACTGGGTGCCCCCTTGTCGGTTGATGTGCGCCTTTGTGGAGATGTTGTCCGTCAGCACTAGGACATTGGATCCCGATATGAGGTGTCGGAATTGCTTCAGGGCAAGGAAGACGGCCCTCAGTTCCAACCAGTTGATTGAGTGTGAGGCCTCGTGATGGGACCACTGACCTTGTGCCATAGCTCCTTGGGAATGGGCACCCCATCCTGTCAGGCTGGCATCCGTTGTCACTACCGTCCTGTGAGGAATCCGGAAACAGCTGCCTTTGGAAATGGCTGAGGAACTCCACCAGGAGAGGGATCTGCGCACCTGCGGAGGGAGTTGGACCTTAATGGATGCCGTGCCCTGGACGGCTTTTTGAAAGGGTAAAAGGAACCATTGGAGTTTCCTAGCGTGGAGGCGGGCCCAGGGGGTTATCGCTATGCAGGACACCATCTTACCTAAGAGGGAAGACAAGGACTCTAGGGAGGACCTTTGTTCTCCCAGTACCTGAGTGACTAAATGTCTGATACTGGTCTGTCGATCCATTGAAAGACAGACCATACATTCTATGGAATCAATGACGGAGCCTAGATGTTGGATGGACGTGGAGGGTAGGAGGTGACTTTTCTCCAGATTGATGGAGAAACCGTGGGATTGGAGACAGCTTATGGTGATCTCTAGGTGATGTTGGGCAAGCTCCCTGGAGGGTGCGTGCACTAGGATGTCATCCAGGTAACAATGGATGCGTACCGGAATGGTGCGCAGGTGTGCCTCTAGAGCCGCCAGAATCTTGGTTAAAACTCTAGGGGCTGAGGATAGCCCGAAGGGAAGTGCCCTATATTGGAAGTGGTCCTGGCCATAGCAAAAACGGAGAAAACGTCTGTGAGGCTTGAAGATTGGAACGTGGAGATAAGCTTCGGTGAGGTCCAAGGACGCCATAAAGTCACCTCGATGGATTAGGGCGAGGATGGAGGAAAGAGAATGCATCTTGAACCTTTTGTAAACTAAGTAACGGTTCAGTCTTTTGAGATCTAAGATCACTCTCCATCCCCCCGATGCCTTAGGAACTACGAAGAGGACGGAGTAGAATCCCTGCCCCTGTTGGTCTGGAGGAACTGGCTGAAAGGCTCTGATTGACTTTAGATGTCTAATTGCTTCCTCCATCAAGTGTTGCTTGGATGGAATTTGGGACACTGAGCATCAGATAAAAGAATTTGGGGGGTGTTGAAAGGAAGTCCAGCACAAGGCCTCTGCGTACGGTGTCCCGTACCCAAGAGTCCTGTGTGGATTGCTCCCAGGCCGACCAAAATTTGGCCAGCCTGCCTCCAATCGGAGCGCGGAAGGAACTACCATCTACCCCTATGGAAGGGCCTGCCTGAGGAGGCCCCTCATGATTGCCCTCGGAAGAGCTTCCCCCTGCCTCCCCTGTCTGTCTGTCTCTGACGGGGGTAATACTGACCTGGGGCCCGGGAGAAGGAAGAACCCTGGTCAGCTGCTCGAAAGGGCCGGCGGCTGTAAGGCGAGGCTCTTGGGAGCCCTTTTCGGGTCACTGCTGGGAGAATCTTGCGTTTGTCGCTGGTTTCCACTAGTAGGGGCTCCAGTGATTCGCCAACGAGGGATCCTCCTCTGATAGGCCCCGCGGCTATTCTCCACTTGTGACGTGAATCCGCCTGACATTTTCTGAGCCATTGTAGGCGTGTGGCCACTATTGAGGAAGCCATGGCCTTGGCTGCAAACCAAGAGGACTGCAGGGTGGCATCCGCCAGAAACTGGACCGCTGCAAATATCTTGTTGAGGTCCTGCTGCGCTCTCACGTTGGTGGAAGGGATGTGCTCCTGTATCTGGCTTAGCCATACGAGGGTTGCCCGTGCAAAGAAAGATGAGGTGGAAGAGGCCTTAATGGCCCATGCTGCAGATTGGTGAGATTTGATCAAGGCTTGTTCTATGCGCTTATCCTCTGGCTTCAGAATCTCCTCTGCTTCCCCTGGAATCGTTGTGGAAGAATGTAAACCTCTGATCGGTACATCTACTACTGGTACAGAAAGTAAATTAGATAGGTTAGAAGCCACGTTATAAAACCTTTTGTCCTGTGATGAGGTGGAAGGGCCCGATGCAGGGACCGCCCGTTGGTTTTCCAGTGTGTCTACGAACAGTTGCGGAATAGGGACAACATCCACTTCTGGTCTGACCTCCGAGAAGAGTGGGTTTGCCTGATCCTCTGGGGATGTGGATGAAGATGAGGGGGGCAGTTTGATGCCTGCCACAGCGTGAACCTTGAATAATAAAGACTTAAACAAGTTAGGAAGGAATAAACCGCTCATGAGTGGTTGATCTATGGTCATGCCCTCATCTTCTGAAAGATTCCATCTGGAATTGTCCTCATCTTGAGTCTCCTCTCTGGATCCACTGATGATTGACTCCTCCGAAGAGTCATCAGAACTATTCCTACTGGTGTGATGCCTGTGCTTAGAGGAGGTCTTTACCCGAGCTTTTGATGAAGCTGAGGAAGAGGTAAGTGTAGAGGAACCCTCTCCGGAAAAAGACTTTAGGCTAACTGAGAGGGCCTGCTGCAGGGCTTCTGTCATTAGAGCCCTAAGATTAGCTGTATCGATGGCTAGCTGAGGAACCAACAGGGGTGCCGTAGTTTGGCTAGAACCCGTTAATCCCTGTTGAGAAGTGGCCTGCGCTGCCTGAGCCTCCTGCGGTTCCCTGGCCTCCTGCGATTCTGATCCGCCCCATAAATTTCCCCGAGCTCTGGGAATATCTGTGGCATCTAGAGCCAGGGGGTCCCCCTCTGTTCCTGCCACTTCCTGTCCCGAATCCTCCCTGGAAGCCTGCGCTGATTGCGCTGCAGC